>JAWLRI010001009.1:0-72902 GCA_034781795.1 Crypturellus tataupa
CCGCGCGTGGCGGGGGCGGCTCCCCGCGCCGTGCCGCCGCTCCCTGCTCCCGGCCTGCGCGGCCAGGCCACGCCAGGCCAGGCCGGGGCCGGGCCGGGGACGGGCCGGGGCCGCCTTCCCTCGCACCTCCGCCGCGTTGCGTGTCCGGTGCGTGCAGGCACCTGCGCGCGCCCCGCCCCCTCCCTGCCCTTTTAAACGCAGCTCGCGCTGCGTTCTGCGCGTGCGTGGCCAGGCGGCCGTTAAACGGCCAGCGGGCGGGTGGGAGCGGCTGTTGGTTTTAAACGTGGCTGCGCAAGCGCGGCGGGAGACGCCGCAGGAGGGGACCGTGTGGTGCTGGGCCTTCGCGTGCCCTGGCTTTCGGCGCTGCACCGAGGACCAGGCCGGCGCAGGGAGGTTTCGCCGCGTAGCTCCTGCTCTCCTGCGCGTTGTCGCCCCGGCCGGGCAGAGGGGCGGCGCCAGGTGCCGCGGGAGCTGTGGTGGCGCCTGGCGCAGTGTGCGGCCGCATGCGGTATGCGCGCTCGGGCCTTGGAGCGGCTGGGGCAGCGGGAGCGCCGCGCTCGCTTGGCGCGCGTCTGCTTGCCTGCCAGTTTAAACTGTGGCACCCTCCCGCCTACCTTAGTGTGCTGGAGGGAAATGCGATCTGGTAGGCAAGTGCAATCGATGTGCTGAGTCTGTGCTGCTGCTTAATTACTAGTGTTATAACAACTGGGGAATACAGACATAGCAGAGTAACTAGAAACTTATTCTGATTTATGGTTTTAACTCTAATTAAAATCTCATATAGAATTTGCAGGACTAGCAAACAGGTCTGAGCGGAATTGACTTCATTTACCCAGGATTGTTTTATTCTTTGGTTGCTGTATTTTTAAAGACTGCTTTCATCCCTTCCTAAGGAAGTACTTGTAACCTTACTAGATTGTATGTTTTCTTTTTTCCAAGAAATATTAGCTTGTGTAAAAATACATCTTTTGTGCATGTAATTAACTTAATTGATATGAATATATTTTAAAAATTGGTGCTGTGATGTATGCATGCTCTAATTATTCTCAGTGAATCTTATGTGTGACATGAACTACACATGACTTAAGCCATTTTTAATATGCTATGACTCAAAATAAAATTAAATGTTCAAAAAGACATTAAGGGAAAAGTCTGAGGAGTGAAATGTGTGAGAGGTGGCTGTTGCTGAAATAACTTCCTAATGAACATTTTATATATCTTTATCTTTCATTTGAATGAAAAATAGGAAATCTGGTAAGATACTACTTTCTGGATGTATCTTTAGATCTTTAAAAGCCTGAAGATCAAAAGTGAGGTTACAGAAAGAGCAGAAAAAATAGGGGATGGGGAGGGATAAAATGAGCGCAGGTAAGCAGCATAAGTCTAAAACTCAGGAAAGCTGAGGTGTAAAATTTCATTCCCCTTAGGAAGGATAAGAATAACTGCTTTATAAATCATGGGTATTGCAAAAAGGCTGAGAGTTCATGCCTTCTTTGTTTGCTCTTGATGAAGGCATTGTCAGATTCTTGTTTGAACTGTATATAATAAGACAGAAGGAATGCAGGTAAGAATCAAAAAAGAGCTATTTGGATAAGAGAAAAGCTTGGCAAGAGCTGATAAAATTCAACATAAAAATTTCAGAAAATTAGCTGCAGTATTTTCTGAATTGTTAGAGATTACTTTAAGAATCTGTACTAGTCCAACCCTTGAATCCTGAAGAAGTCCAAACATAGCTTCCTCATGTTTTCTGAAGAGTGAGAACAAAAAATATGAGGAATTATGGATCAGTGATCTTAAATTTAATCCTCTGAAACATTCTGGAGAGATGGAAAGATAATTTTTTATATGTTTTTCTTTTTTATTATTACTTTTTTTAAGCAAGGAGAAGCCTGTCTTGCTTTGAGTTAAGAGCATTCTAGATTTTTTTTTTGAGAGTAGACAATGTAGTTGATGAGAAAGCAATGGAAGTGATGTGTCTTGACTTACATAGGGTTTCTGCCATTGTTTTGTTTGACATTGTTAAACATGCTGCTGAAATGTCTTTTTTTTTTTTTTTGAGATGCATACAACTGCTTGAAAAATTACTTTTCTACAGCTGACTTGCAAATGATGCACTGTAAAGCAAGGATATCACAAAGCATCATCCTAAAGAGCTCTGTTTTGAATATATTTTTATTCAGTTTTCTTTAATGGAAGTCACAAGATGTGTATGTTGCTGAAATACTGCGTGTATGGGATAGGGTCAGAATTGGAAACATTCTTGAAATGAAGAGCTGATTCGAAATTGGTGAAATTCAGTTCAGTAGACAGGAGAATTTAAAGCTAAACACAGGCAGGAAAAGTCAAAGGTAAAATTAGTGGAAGAGTATTAGTGAATTGCAAAAAAACAAGCAGTCCCTCCAAAACATGTGATGGATGGAGTGGATTATTATTAGTAATTTTATTTAAATATAGACAAGTGTTATTCTGGCATGTATTAGTGTGAGATTTATATATAAAGGTAGGAAGGTAAATTCTGTTGATTCAGGGCTTTTGCTGAAGTGGAATGTCTTGTCTTTAATTCCAGTATGTAACTTTAGACTCTGCAAGACTATTAGACTGTTTTGTTTGTGAAGGGAAGCTGAAAGAAAAGGGTACTCGTAATCTAAAAATGAGGTGATTGCAAATCAGAGTCCTCGGATATATAGGTTACTATTAAGGGTTAGGGGGTCTTTCACTTCTTAGTAGAACACAAGAAGAAAAAATGTTTTTTTTCTAGAGAATAATACTTAGGTTGGTTTCAAAACACTGAAATTGACTATCTGCAAAAGTAGTTAATAGCTTTTGTCAGAGAGGAAAATAGCTGGACAGACATCTGTTGGGAGCAGTCTGATCTCTAAGGTCCTTAAAGGTGTACATTTTAACAATTGTGCATATGCAAACATGGCGGCATTTGAAATTTTAATTAAACTGCTTTGTAACCTCACAGAGTTTCGTTGTACTTGCATTTGAATGGATCCTTTGCAGAAAGGGACCAAGATGTGTCACACTTTCTCTTCTGCATTATACTGAAGAGTATGGGGGTGATCAGTAAAGGATTTGCTTTTGGATATGTGTCTTTTAAGTGTGTTGTCCACTGGTCTATAAGAATACCTTAAAAGATGGGTATTTAGTATATTGGAAAGTGGCACAATGGAAGCATGATATTGATCCTATCGTTAAAACTTTGAGATTATGATTAAGGAAGTAACGAGCCTAATAGTTTTCAGAATAACTGAATTGGAAAAGGAAAGATGTTTCCAGCCAGTACTACAGAGGCAATGCCTCTTTCTGTTTTGCAGCATATCTCACAGACAAGGAGGAAGGCTTTTGGTCAAACTATCTTTTCCACAGCCTGAGGTGTCACAGGGTAGGGAAGCAAAGGAGGATGAGGACGCTGATTCTTATTCCACTATCTTTTCAGTCTGAGAAAGTTTGTTACATTTTTTTTTTTTCTAAGAGCTGATTCTTCTGCTAGTGAAATACCAAAATGTTACTGGAGTGCCTGGGCCTGTTGCTGTTCTGATTTCATTGTACTTTTATTGGCTTGCTAGCTTTGTAAATTCCTGGTGTATTAGGAAGCTTTAGCAAAGCTATCCAGAATGTATTGTTGCTTGCTAATATGGTTAATCAGAAGTTTAGTCATGGAAAAAATGGACATCTGTAGTCCAAATCATTAGTTCAAACACTAATGATTTTCAGTCTATTATAATTGTATTGCATGATTTATGGCAGTCTTACTTGCCAGCAGTGGTTTGGAATTGAAATCCAACTTTTGGATTGGAGTGGCTTTGCCTGTTAAAAGGAAACAAACTCAGGCTGTGAAAATGGGAAGCTTGCACTGTGCTTCTCCCTGTATGTTTCAGGCCCACAAAATGTATGCCTCAAAAGCGTATGGAGCAGTATAATACAGCAAATAGAAATCTTGGCAGTGTTAAGTTGTTTAGGACTTCATGTGTCTTGAGGTTTGTAAGATATCTCAACATTATGGTCTTCAGAGATTGAGTGCTTTATTTAAGGCATGAATAATTGACTTTCTGAAATAATTCAAGTGAATAATGCAATTTCTGTGATTTACTGTCTTTTAATCCTTTTACATACTACTTAAGACATAAGTTTGTTGTTAATTTGACAATAGCTGTTTGTGAGAACAAACGTGGTTGAGACTTGGAGTTTGTTTCTGATACAAGTGAGAAAAGACACTGAAAGACTTAGTTGTGGTGATATTTAAAAGCTTGTAGTTTCTTTAATCTACAAGATTAAATTTTCTATATGTGTTTTTAGACCTCTAGTCCAACCCCCCTGCTCAAACAAAGTTGTGAGCTTGCAAGTATTTTGTATTTCTTTTATCATGAGGGAAGTTTATGTTCTCAGAAGATGAAAATACTTGTTCAGCATTGTATTTTATTGGAGTTGTTATCAACAGATTTAAATATGTACAAGTTTGCAACCAGAATAAACTTTTAAAAATTATTTTAAATGTATTTTTTCTATTTATTAACATATCTGCATGTCTGTGGTGTAACCAGTGTAATGGAGGACAGTTACATTTAAGAGAGGCTATTGTAAATACCTGTTAGAGCTTTAAAAACAAGTAATAAAACATTTAAACATGATGGTTACTGAGAATTAATGTGCTGGCATTTAGTATAGGAATGGCTGATTTGATTGTTTTAAATGTTTGATTTTGAACATTTTTTTGGAGGGAAATACAGTAGAAGAGACTTTAAAGCATCTTAATGCATGAATTTCTTTAACTGGATATGATTAAGATTAGCGTATGTATATGAATTAAATGAGTAAATATGAGAGATCTTTAGCTGTATGAAATTTTAACCATTTTTCTGAGAAGTTGATGTTTGAGCTTTCTGCTTGTGGTCTTCAGTGCTTTCTGCCTGTGCTCTACGTGCTGATGCTGGTACTTATTTTTTGAAACATGGGTAATGATTTCTTCAGGCTTTTTAATGACGGTCATAGTTACAAGCTTGTATGCAAATGAGTTGCAAAAGAATCAAAAGCCTATCTTCTCTATATATCTATTTTCTAAATATAAAATTACTTTAAGTGAGAACCAGGTAGGAGATGTTTCGGCAGACAAAGATGTAAACCATGGAATTCAGATTTCCTATGTCCTACACAGAAGTTCTATTTGCAGAGCTATTCTTCTGTAGAAAATGCTGGTTTCTTCTGACTTCACCACTTTTTTAGTGGTGGAGGTCTATATGGCTGCCAAAGTAGTTCTGTACCTCATTTTTCTATCTAACAGGGATATTTTTTGTGATTTAGCAGGATAAAATATACTGGCATCTGTGTTAGCATAGAATGAGAAAGAATTCTTAAGTGCTTTATATTTTAGGCTTTTAATTTAGTTCCTTGTATGGAGTTTCTTTTGAATCCTTTGAGGAGAAAAACAGTCTTTCAAACCATTTGCAAGGTAGAAGGTGCTTTGTAGTCAATGAAAAGCAATTATGGTGATAGTTTGGGCAAAGAGACTGAGTGTGATTACTTGAGCATGATATGTTACATGTTAATGGTTCCAGATGAAGTTGTGAAGTCAAAGAAATGGATCATGGATAAATTCCTTGATAACCTATCCATGCTAAGTTAGGGACCTTTTGATTTGCTTAAAACTATGGTTTCCTATATGGTTTCCTATATTTAAGGAGAAATATCTTCAGGATGACTGGCTTGCTCTAGCTTCTATATAAGCTGTTGAACTTGAGAGGGAGAGAGAAAAAAACTGCAAATGTAAGGGGGGGGAGGGAAAGAAATATGTAGTACTGGTCTTTAAATCAACCAGGACTGTTAGGATTTTTAAAAGAAAATGAAACCCAAAACCCCAAGGAGTTCTATATTTGTGAACAGAATAAGTAAAAAGAGTTTTATGAATGTTCCAAGTATGCCTCGAATTCTTATGGACATTGTTTTGCATGTATATGGAATGAAGTAAATGGTGTGTGTGTATATATATATATACACACACAGAGAGAGAAGGTGTGAAGCCAAAGAATTTAATCTTTTCTATGAAATAACACATTTATAGTTACGTGAGAAAATGCAACTCTTTTTTCCATCAAACTGAAAATATATTGACCAACCTGCTTATTTTCTTTTCTCAGATATGACTACCCCAAACAAGACACCACCTGGTGCTGATCCAAAGCAGTTAGAGAGGACTGGTACTGTCAGAGAAATAGGCTCACAAGCAGTTTGGTCACTTTCATCCTGTAAACCAGGTAAAAACTCAAAAGAAAAAATGTAAACAGCTGAATGTATTTTTTTTCCTCAACAAAACAAAAACAAAAATTTACTTTTTGGTGAGAAGATCTACTTTGTTCTTTATCTTTGGTTTATGGAGTAATAAATCCACAGTGTGGCAACTACTTTAGTGTAGATTATATTGGGGGCTGCTAGAAATAATTTTGGCCTAGTCTGCATTTGTTGCAGTTTGACAGTGTAGTTGTATCAGAAAATCCAACAGTGAAGATATATATTAACAAAACAGAACTTCTGATTTTAAACTAAATTGCTTTTACCTGCACGTGAACAAACTAAGCCATGTCAACAGAAACACTACTAGCATTGTTTTTATACTATGGCATTTTGCCCAGATATATCTAATTTTGAATGAGAAAATAGTTCATGCAGCTAGGCAGTATAAATGCTTTGTCCGAACTTAAAAGTGCAGACTTACTCATTATAATGTGGCTTTCTAGATTCTTGCAAGTAAATGTTCAGTAGAGATTTCAGAAACACCTGTTGGGAATTCATGTAATACCTTCCTGCAGTCTAGGAGCAGCAATCACCTAATGTCATGGTATTTGGGCTCAGGCTGAATGTCTTTGATCTTGGTCTTGGTATCTCTTATTGAGAGGGAAATACCTTATTGGTTAGTCACTTCCAGTAGGGTGAAGGTGAATTACTGCAGATTGAACTTCAACTGCTAAGTGAAAATTGCAGCTGATGTGGGCAATCAGGAAAAGAATGTGATTGGTAAAGGGATTGATAGAGTAAGAAGAACAAAGATTTGGAGTTCCTTTTTTAAAATCTGATAAAATTAGCTTTTAGGAATACTGTCACTGAGATGTCTTTTTTGGTATCTCTTCGTTGTTTGTTCAAGGTTACTGGTTTGAAAAAGTAACAATGTAACTCAATTTGAATACATAATATTATATCTGGCTGAAATCTTATGATAAAAGGACAGTCTTTGTTAATGGCTTTAGTTTAGTAATGTGATTATAGGCCAGATATAAAAGCCTAACCATAGAGTATTGTTCTTGCGTATTGTCAGAGTTTTCTGTTTCAGTTTTATTGCAAAAATGCACCAAAACTTGGGTAGTTAGAAGTATTTCCTTGCTTCTTATAACTTGGGGTATGTGTTTTTTGATTTGTAACAGTTCTCAAAGTTATGCCTGGTGTCTGTGTCACAGAAACAGGATACTGAGGATCATAATCTTTTCTTTTTTTCTTAGGTTTTGGAGTGGATCAGTTACGAGATGATAATTTAGAAACCTATTGGCAGTCAGATGGGTCACAGCCTCATCTGGTGAACATTCAGTTTAGGTATTAAAATTACTTTATATGGGTTAGGGATTTTTATATAACTTTGTATTGATTACTGTTTGCAAAGGTAGGAAGTTTGAGAGTGCAAGGATTTCTGAATTAATACTGTTACTTAGCTGGCAGGTTAGCCAGTAAGACTGTGTATGTATATGTATATATGTGTGTATGTACACACACACATGTGTATATATATATATATTTAATGATGTTGCAGCTGCTATATATAAGCTAGCAGTAAAAGGAATGTAGTAGCAGTACCAGTAACCGTCTCATATTTATTGAAGTAAGGTAAAATTTTGATCCTTAGTCTGTAGTGTTCTTTGCCTATAATTTGTAGGTTTGATAACAGTTTTTAAAGCAGGCCTGTATGATTTAACACCTGACTGAGAGACCTTTTCTTGCTCTATTATGCTGTCCTTACAATGCTTTCAATCCCTTTCTTTTACCAAGCTCTAAGATCAGGACAGGCATTTGAATCATTTTTCTTCTGCTTTGCTCTCTGGAGAACTCTGTAGTAAGTATAGTAACAGAGCTCATATTCAGTAAACTAAATGGACTTCATGTCATGTGTTTTATTGTCATCTTGATCTTTTCTTGGATTTCTTAGTATACTGACATTTCCATAGGCAGACAAAAGGTAACAACGAAGGCCAACTGTGTGTGAACATAATGTGTAGAAGCACCCAATTGCTGTAGCAGCAGGGATCTTACAAACTAGTAGATATGTTACGTAAAGTTTTACACTTGAAAGTTTTACACTCTGCTTATATAAAGTTTTACACTTGAATCCTTCCTTGTTACAAAATAGCAACAACCTCTTACTGAATATTTTTACTTAGAATACTTAACATATTGTTTGTTGCTTCTTGCAGAAGAAAAACAACAGTGAAAACTTTATGTATTTATGCTGACTACAAATCTGATGAAAGTTACACTCCAAGCAAAATCTCTGTCAGAGTAGGAAATAATTTTCATAATCTCCAGGAAATCCGGGTAAGTGAAGGATGTTTCACTTTCTGTCTTAATGGTCCTATTTTACTAGATCACTTGATTTAGCGGAAAGATTTTGAAAGTGAAGTATGGCATTGCACTTGGAAGATGAGAGTGGCTGCACTTGTTCTGCTGCTTTCTTTTAGTTTTTAATTCCCTAAATGTCGCTTTGGTTTCTGTTTTTTTTGTTGTGTGCCATTGCCAGAATGGTTATAATAGGATGTGCCACTCCTGTAATGGGAATAACAGGTGTGACTTTTTTTTTTAACTCAATAGGACTATTTAGTCAGTTGAACTTTGATCTCGCTTCAAGTATCTAAAGACCCTATGTGTGGCATACCTCAAAAGGGAGGTTGTGTGTTTTCAAATAGTGCAATTCTAGGCAAGTTAAACAGATGAATTCAGGCTTTCTTCACAAATGGGCCACCAGAAATCAAATTTAGGACTAGGGGCTTCAGTTATGACTATTATTCATGAAAGTATCATCCATGAAAGTATCTTTGCAGTCAGGTGGCTTTAACTTTTAGGATGCTCAGGTGTACTATTGCTCTTATTAGTGTCTGATTCAAAGATCATTTTGAAGTTCTGGCAAAAATGCTGCAAACATATGGCCTGATCATGAGTTATGCTAAGGTTTTTTCTTCTGCTGGCTGAAGAATCTTTGTTAGTGTCCATCTGTATAGTTGCTAGCAACTGACTGTAGCTACTATTGGTGTTTGAACCAGAGCAATTGCAACACTATTCTGAAGCCATTTAAAGAAAGATACTAATTTAAATAGGATGATTAATGTAATTGTTAGATGTGTTGATAAGCTATATTTTACTTATGAGTATTAGTTCTGCTCATCTGCAATTTTTTATTTTATTTATTTTTTTAGAGCAGTCACTGTCATATGCACATTTCAGAAGGAATGTATTTTTTATGTCTTTTTGTCAATAGGTATTGCAAAATTCAATTTCTAGTTCTGTAACTATAGAAATTTGATGCTTAAGACTTAACAGGACATAGTCAAAGCTGTTTTTGTAGTATGTTGTTAACATTTCTTTTTTATGCATATGAGGCTGTAGTAAGTCAAAAGCAGTATTTATCCTTGGTGATACTTTATTATGAAGCTGTTAGAAAGGCTCTTTAATGGAATAACTGTGATCAGATATGAGACATTTTAAGTAATTTTGCAGGTATGACAATGTTTTGGTAAATAGAGCAGATTTAAACAGAGTAGATTAGACAGTAGTAGACAGAGTATTAGATTTAAAACAGGAACTTTTAAAGGAGCTGGCCTTGTAAATTCATTGGGTTACTTGTTAGCAGGTATCTTGGATAATTTTGAGTTACTGTAACCTCATAAGTCAGATTCCTGATCTCCAGAGCTTGACAGCTAGAGCCTCATACATTGGTGGGATCTTCAGCTTACCTCTCTTATATGGAGAATATTGTTGAAAGAAGTATCAGCAGTGACTAGAAAAGGAAGATGTGAAAGATTTTTGGGGGGATGAGGGGGTAATTTATATTTTTTATACTTTTTTTCCTGTATTTGAAGACACAACAAGAGCAATGACTTGTAAGCAGAAGATTGGAGATACAGTGGGCTTAAGAGATGTGGTCTGTTTTACAATGGCACGGAAAATATATTCTTTCCTAATCTGTAGTATGCTGTCAAATTTGGGTTACTGTACCTTTGTCCTAAATCTAAAAACCAAGAGTCTTGCACCATTTATTTTTTAGTAACGTTTTGGAGAAAAAAAAAAAAAGAAAAGAATCATCACACTAAGTGCCTTTCACTAGCTGGGTATTCTGTCTTTTAATCTCCTTAATTACAGAATTTGCAAATTACATGGTGTGTAATAGGGTAAGCAACTCAATCTTTTCTTTGTTATGTTAGGTCGTGGTTTTGTTTTCAGAGTGCCCGCTAGATGTCATTGTTGTCCTTAATTATCAGTTTCTGATTTTGTGCCTCTACTTATCAATAATGGTTAACCTTCTGTAGAAGTTTACTACAAAATTCTGTATATAACTCAGTAACATAAAAAGCTTCTTAAAAAGTAGTAAGCAGTCACTTCTGAGGGTATATGTGATATTATAGACTCACAGACCCACACAAGCAATATAATGCACGTATAGAGATATTTCAAATTTAAATGCTGTTGTTTTTAAGCATATTAGTCTGCTACTGTTTTTCAGGCTATATTTCATAATTTTTCTATGTTAAATAAGATTTTATGCACAGTGTACTTTATAAAATACTAGTAATTTGTTTTCTCTATTTCTTTTATAATATATTAATGTGGCTGTAATGTTGCATGAAATCAGTAATTCTCATGCATAACACATGTTCATATGCTTTCTCTACCTCAAAACTGAGCAGAAAATATGGTCAGGTTGCTTACTAGTGGCATGTAATACTTTACTGTAAACTATTAATGACTAATTTTATAGCCTTTCTGGTCATGGTTTTTATATTTCTTAAACTAATATTCAAAATGTATTTTTACATTATTCTTCAATGCTGAAACTTCATTTTTTCTTCAGTCTCTCTGACCCAAAGTTATGTCATAATTCCATTGGTTGCAGGACTGATTAACTGAGTGGAAAATCCTACTAACTTTTTTTTTTTCTCCATGGATGCTTGCTTGGTGTATTGTCTAATGAAAATACTATGATGTCTTCATGTGTCTTCCTAAAGGTCCAATTCTCAAATCATTGCAGTTTTAGGTTAGGCTAGGTTTTATCACTAATACGGAATTAGCTTCAGTATATAGGGTCTATTTTGTAGGTATGTCCTTTTTGGAGCTTAAGATGAAGCATTTGAAGCTATTTTCTCAATAAAAGTTTTTTCCTCTGAGATGTCACTCACGATCCATCCTACAGTTCAGAACGGTCTTTGTAATGTGACAGAATTCCCTTGCTCAGCTGAAAGTTACAATTGAGGTGTACAGGTGGAAGCCTTCTCTGAATCCTCTTTCTGTGTTTGTATCACAGCAGTCAACTATGAGGGGGAAATAGCCTAATTTCTGGTTCCAGAGGTCCTCCATTTAGTGTGACAGTCAATTTGGTCTCCAGTAGTATGGAGCAGCATCCATGGATGCAGCATCCAAATTTCAATGTGTGATTTGAGTTACTGTACTTTCTCACAGTGTGAAAATGATCTGCTGTAAATGATACGAGTAAAAAAGTTGCTGCAAGATCAGTTACTGCTGATCTCCTCAGGTGACACTGTTATGTTGGTAACTGTACAAGGCATTCAAGAACCTGTAGTTCATCCACCTTTAAACAAATTAAGTGCTTTGATGTCAAGTGCAGGTAGGATGTCAGGGTGTGTTCGCCTGATTTTAATAGTTTTGTGACAACAAAGTAAGATATTTGTAAACTCTTCTACCATCAAGTTCTGCATTTTTGATATAAACACTCTGAGGTGTGAGACTTGGAGAGTGACGACTGTTTTTTTTTTTTTTTTTTTATTGGTTCACATCTGAGAAGACTCTGATGCTTAATTCCAAAACTAAAGCTGCTTATTGAAGTAGAGGCTATTTGAAAAGAGACCCAAAGGTTCCATATGCTGCTGTGCCCTTTGTTGGCCTCTGCCATAGAATGCAGCATACATGCCTGTGCAGCAACGGGTGAAGGTGTAAACATGCTTACAGATGAGACGTTCTAAGAAAAAAAATCATAGAAAGGTTTTATTTTATGCATTTATCTGAAAACATGATGTTTCTGTATGATTCTATATAAAAAAAGTTATTAGAGTTGTTAAAGTATATGGCTTTGCATTTAAAACTTTGAGAAATACTTTGCTTATGAACATTTCAGGGATAAAACATTCAAACTGCTATATGTTACCTGCGAATATGTACTTCTGCTTTGAACAGTAACTCCACACACACTGATCCTTTCAGAGATTTTCTTCCAATTTATGGTGGACCTCACAGAACATTTTCTAACTATTACTGGTGTCAACCCAATTTAGCGAAGGTTAAATAATCTGGAGTATATATTTTTTTTCTGTGTATTAGCATTAATTCTTTACTAAATCCAATTAGTTACACATTTGTAAATGAGCTGGGACAGAATGACAATAACTTGCCTCCAATGTCAGTAGAAAGGCAAAAAGGTGGTTCTATCATAATAGAACCACCTTTTTTCCTCTGAGATGTCACTCACGGCACTTTTTTTTTTTTTTTTTTTGACTTGGAGGATGCGTGTTTCCACTTAGTTGTTTTTCTGGTCCAGAGAAACCAACAAGATTTGTGATAGGAACAAACTGTTGTTGCTAGTCATGGTATTGCTGTGTGGGCTCTCACCCTTTTAAATTGCCTAAAGGTGATGCTAATCCACCTGGAGGGTGAGGTATCTTGATGCTCAGACCTAAAAGGGAATGAATTGAATTGAAATATCCCAGTGAGAGAAGAGTGGCAGGCCATGAATGTGGTCTGTCTATGCAGTAGGGCAAGTCTGCATATGAATAGCATCATGGCTTTGTGTGAGCAAGATATTTGTCTGTCCTGGACACTGTTCAGTCTGAAGTAATGCTGCTGGAACAGGATAACTCCCATTGTTAGCAAACAGCCTATATAGGTGTCAGTGATCCTCTGCATCCCAGTGATGGATAAAACCTTATGAGGAAAGAAGATATTTTGCCTCTGAGGATCTTTCATAGCAGACTCTACATTGAAGAATGATACCAAATTTGACACTTCACTTTGGAAGAGGCTCAGCTGCTGTATGCTTTATTCTTAGAACAGAAGCCTATTTAATGTGTGGGTCCTTTGTTTCATTTTGTTTATCAGGCAGTATAGCTGTGTTTGGTCGAATATCTATTTTGTTTTCAATTTCTCTTCTAAATTTTTTGTTGATTTCTGTGTTGTGTCCAGATCCTCCAGGCAAGTGCTGTTACATCCCTGTTGGCATAGGGTGTGTGTGTTTTTATTTTTGGTGGTTTTTTTTTTTTTTTTTTTTGACTGAGCACCACGGACAGGGATTCTTCTTTGCTGGTATAACAGATGCTGATCTAGAGCAGGGAATCATCTAGCACCCAAGAATAGCACCTAAACTGAAGAGCTTTTAAGGATATTATGGAAGTCTGGACACCGTTTTGATCTCTTTACTCCAGACTGCACATTTATTGTGGTGATAGATTTCCAGACATCTTTTGAAATCCTCCAGTTGACATTGTCATCCCACTTTCTGTATGTAAAGTAAATTTAGACACGAGGAACGACCAAATGCTAACTTGCTATAGGACTGCTGAATCAAGAAAATGTACTTCTGGGGGTCTCCAAACATCTTTCCAGGTGTATTTTACGCTATGTTGCTCTGAAGCTGGAGTACTTATTGTTTTGTTTAGTTTAGGCTTCAGTTAGGAACTCTTCCTCATTGATCTTAGTTTTTTTCTGTAGAAGATAAGATGCAAAGATCCGACCCTCAATTGTTCTTTTGATTCAACATGTTTAAAAAAAAAATTCTATTTTCTGCAAACTAAACTTCATAGTAAGTGTGTGAATGGGTATATTCAGCTGTAATTTCATTGTCTGCCTCTAGGATGCTGCACAGGTGAGGTTATCATACCCAGTTGTTTTAATTGTTATCTTACTGTTTTGCTAGTTGGCATGGTTTTACTGTCTTTTGGATGCAAACAGCATCTGTGGTCTGCATCTGAGACAGCCAGTGCTGGAAATCTTCCAAAATCTGCAAAAACCGTGTTACGATTTGTTCATCATTTTCAGTAAGGATTTTAAGCTGTATTGACTTAATTGTTCTGTGTAACTTTTTCTGGAAAGTTATACTTGTAAGTAGTGCTTTGACATTGATTAAATAGATACTATGGAAATTTAATATACTCTATACACTTCTGCATTATTCACCAAATTGTTAGCTCTGCAGAATCCATATTTACTTGTGGATTATTTCTGTGTTTGTCTCTTGTGCTACAGAGTTCCTGAGTGGTGACAGTAGGTTTTTCAGTCTGTGACAGCTGCACAATCCCCTAACTTGGTAGAATACGTCCACAAAAGGTTGCCAACTTTCCATGATAATTTAACCTCTTACCTGCTTTATTTCTCTCAAGGAGTTAATACTGAAGAGCAATGTACTTTGAGGCTAGTCCCTTTACAGTGACTAATTAGCAAACATGAAGAAGAACCTCTGCTTTCCAAGAAGATTTTGTGCAATATGAGCAAAGCACAAGTATGTGATAAGTTTTGAGAGATTGGGGTTCTATTACTTCTTCTCTTGGCATGTTTCCCCAGCAGCATGTCTGTCACTTTTATTCATGATTAAAACCGCTTTTTGGCTTAAGAAAACTGTAGTGAGAGCTGTGCGTTATGTCTGTGAGGTCTTCCTTTCTTTCTATATAAATTTCTACAGCTGTTCTTGTATGTATGTAAATGTCTGATTTTGTTTTTTCTTTTTTTTAATTCTGTTTTCCTATTAAAACTTCTGTTGTGCTGGTTGCTTTTATGAGAGCATGTATGCCCATTTTATGTAGTCTTTAACCTTTTGTGCAGCAACCCTACAGCTTTTTTTCCTTCATGTTTGGGTAGAACAGAGATGCTGATCTGTGTCTCTGATAACAATGTAAACTTTTTGGAGCTCCTTAGGAGATCAATCAAATGTTCTTTTGTCCATAGGAATGGATCTGAATATATGTATTTAGGTATAATAGATTATATCTATTTAAAACAGTAGCTGCTACTCCACTCCCTGCAATTCAAGCGGTAATCAAACTTAACAGGGTGAGGGAATGAAATTGTATTTTCTTTTTACATTCCCAAATGTAGTGAAATCCCTTTGGACAGTTGTGTTTACAAGAGTAACTGGCTATGTTCAGTTTTGGGTTATAAATGTGCTTGCTTGAATAAATACACTGAACTATCGGACAGAACAACCAATAGTTTGTTGGACTAATTACCTCCTCAGTATAATAGAAACACTTGCAAATAAAATTCCCACTGCCAGCAAAGTTGCAAATGAACGCCCCTGAAGAAGCTGTGTGTATCTTCTAGCTATCTTGGAATGTAGTGATTCAAGCAACAGACATAGGGGGGAAGTCATTAACTAGGAAAAAGTTTTTATGTACCAACATTTTTGAGTAATCTTTTTCACAGTATGAGATTATATGCTTTCCTAAAAAAAACTTCGAATAGGGAAAGTAGACTCCTTAATGTTAGGTTTTCTAGCAATTGTTACTACTTCTAGCCTATCTCAAGTTCTCCTGTATGATTTGTTTTTCTGGTCTAGTTTTATTATAGTATGCCCTTTTAAAAGACA
Source organism: Crypturellus tataupa (assembly GCA_034781795.1). Taxonomy (NCBI): domain Eukaryota; kingdom Metazoa; phylum Chordata; class Aves; order Tinamiformes; family Tinamidae; genus Crypturellus; species Crypturellus tataupa. The sequence continues at coordinate 15,836 of JAWLRI010001009.1, forward strand.
GGGATGTTTGACTGGTAACCACAGCATGTTGTAATGAGGGTGGAGTATGTTTGTCACTCTACAGTAATGGCTGGCTTGCGTTAGTGCCGGTGTCCAGCACCATACATTCTGTGGCAGCATATCTTTCCAAATGTGTTTGTGTTGCATAACAATGGAAAAGAATCGCAGTAAATAATAGAATATTTGGATTTCCAGTCAAAGCTAGAATCACTTTGTTTTTTTTACTTAACCAGTGATGAGAATCATGCATCTCTGTTAAAAAGAGAAAAATATTTCACACCAGAAATGTATTCATAAATAAACTAGTTATATTAAAGTGAACTAGTAATGTATATGATGCTTCCTTTAAAAAATGCTGGTTCATTTCACAAAAGTCAAAACAGAATTTAAGAATGAAAGATATAATCAACTTCACTGTGTACTCTAAAAATGATTTTTATTTTGGTTAGAAAACAAAACAGGAAAGATGGCATTTGGAGGAAGTCTGGAAAAAAGTTTAGTTAGCTTCTGAATAAACTTCAGAGTTGAGGGCTTAAAAAAAAAAAGGTTTGGGGGGCTAAGGGAGGAGAGGAAGGATGGTATATTTCACCTTAAGTAAGAGACAATGTGTAATAAGGGATTTTGTGGTTTTACAGCTTGGTGCATGTGTTTGAAAGCTGTTCTCTCAGCAACGTGGGTGGCAGGTTATGCTACCATATAATGTATTGTAGTTGGCTCTCCACACTTGTCAGGGTTAGCGTTCAACCATTCGGAAAATTTTCCCATTGTTCTATCATGTGAACCAAGGCTAGTGTTGAATTCCCAATAACCTTCTGCAGGGGGGGAAAAAAGGAAGCTTAATTAGAAGTCTGAAGTTTAATTACGTCTGTTATTGTCTTAATGTACTTTTCTACGATTTAGGTGCTTATCTGCAAATGCAATCAATTTTTCATCAGAAAGCTGAAAAAATAAACTTTAACACTGTCCTACAGTTGCTTCAATGCTTTTAAAAGAAAACTTGTATACTCATTTCTGTCTTTCTTCAGCATTAACACTCTATTTCCATCTTAAACATGTTTGCTTTAGATGGATCATAGCTTTTGGCAGCTACTGCATTTTTAGCAAATAATACTGTTTCTAGTAAGAGTTGAAAAAAAAAAAAGAGAAAAAGAAAAACTTTGTGTGAGGTCCTTGTAAACTGAACCTTGGGAACATTATGTTATTTCTGTATTTTCCCTTCTTTTGTGCTTCTTCTCTATTTGTGTCATGGTTATAAATTTTATCTTTGAAGCAGAGAATTAAAAACACTTTATTTAGTGATCCCTGTAACTTAAAGAGAATGTTTGTTTTATGTGTAATTTTTTTCTTTTTACCTGTTATTTCAGAGACTGGCACATAGAGAAATAAGCAGTTATGGTATTGAAATTCCATTGTGCCAGCACCTTCAGGGCATAATCCAAAAAAAACAGAAAAATTGCCTGCTGGGTTGTATGCAGTATGCTTGTGTGAACATCAGTGTCTGCTGTTCACACATCATTTTTTACTGAAAGTTCCTGTTGGAATAAAGGTTCTGTGTTTGGAGAGTGAGTGCCCTGGGATATTTGTTGGTCCATGTGTTTCGAAGTTTGTAGGGATTTCTAATTACAGTTTACCAGGATAGGCTCACTGGATACTTCTTGCAGATATTCATACTTCAAAAGTAAGAGAAGCAAGCAGAGATTTTTTTTTTTAGTAATATAAATAAATATTATGTCAAGGAAAAATAAAGGATGCTCTTTGCCACTCCATTTAAGCATTCTGCTTAAAAATAGAACATGACAATAAGGAATAAGGTGTGTATGCGCAAGAGAGTTGATGGCATGGCAGAAGAGCAACTCAAATATTTAACTTTACTGTTACAATGTTTTACCCTCATTCCTTCTCCCCCTCTTCCCCATTGAAAAAAATGTGTGTTGACTAACTGATATTTAAAACAGCACAGTTGCATACAGTATTTTAACTGATAGTGAGTTTAAGTGGTTAGGCTTATGTGCAATGTCTCCATGATGCTAGATTGAATCACCTAATTGATTGTCTTCAGACTTAATTGTGGGAAGTAATCCCTAGAAGGATTATGTGATTTCAAACAGCACAGAGGGGTAAATGAGTAGCAAAAGGTCAGATCAAAGATTGATGCTGATCTTCCTGTAGGTGTTTGTAGTAGTCCAGTATAAAAAAACAATCAGAGAGGAAAGCAAGCCATTGACATTTCATGTGGATTAAACATAAGAAAAGAAAATACAACCATGAGAATTTCAGGGTATATTAGATGATTATGCTGCTATCTCAGCTGGCACTAAAGCTCGGCATGCATCATCTCTTTCATTTTGGCAACCTATAGGTAACAGCAGCATCTAGTAACACCTTGTGGCTGTCTTTACCACTTTTCTTTAACAGCTTAATAGTGAGAGTAGGGAAAGTAACCCCATTGTAGAAGAAACTAGGAGTAAATTGGTTCACCATTTTCTGACCGGTGTGTAACTTCCATGACCAAGAGAAAATACTATCTGGCAAATGGTACCTAGAATAAATACAAAATTCTTAGGCAAGGTCAGCGACTGTTTTGAATTCAGAACTTTTTTTGAGACTTACAGACTCTCCTTTCTAAAGTTAGTCTTTCTTCCTTAATTGCTAAAAATGATTTTTTTTTTCGGTCACTTTCTAATGCTTACATGGAGCTTTACTCAGAACAGCATCTATATGGAATTTTTTGTGAAGTTTTGCAAAAATCAAATATGTTTATTCTCTGTCTTCAGTGGCCCATGGAAATGCTTTCATAGACCTATAGTATAGGTTATTTCTTTTCTGAGGACTGATCTCTACCCTGATCTATAATAAAACTATCAAGAATCAGTAAAACCTTTCCCAAGATTTTCCAGTTCTTTTGCCGAAACACACAAATGAGGTGGAATGAGTGGTAATTTAGCATTTGTCTTGGTTTGGGGGCATGTCTTCTCTAGCTTGTTTAATCCAATTTCTGAACGAGGCTTAACTTTTCCTCCTATTTTATTTTATTATGAATTCTAGAATGTTCTGTGTTGTATGTTAAAAGAATGGTAACAAATAAATTTTCTTTTTCCTGAAATAGTGATTTATTAATCTTATCCTCAGGAGAGGATGGAGATTTACTTGCAAAGAGATTAAGCAGAGTATGTATCCACTAGACTTTAAGACATTAATGTAATCCAGTTTCAACAGTGGGTTACCATTATTTGTAAGCAGTAAGATCGTGTCCTATAGCACCTCCTCTTTCAGAAGTCAGTAGGGCCATGGGTGCTCAAGTTTTCATTTGACATGTTCCCTTCTCTTTCTCTTTTCTTCTTTCTTCTCTCCCTCATTATCCTAAAGGAGCGTATAAGGTACAACTGCTCTTCTATTCTCATCAGTTTGTCATCTGTTGAATGCAGCATTAAGGCTACCCATGACTACCCTTTTTAGGAGGCTTACTCCTGTGCAGTAATATAGTTATCTCAACAGTATAGCTTCATGTGAATATCTTTTTTGAGCTGTTGGGCTTTTTAGTCAGATGTGGTTCAAGGAATTTTTGATTCCTGGAAAGGAATCAACAAATAGAATTCATTCTGAGTGAAGCAAAGTCCAAAATTTGACCTCCCCAGTAAACAATGAAACTTAGTCTTGCATTTTCCGTATGGGTTCATGAGAAAGCCCAAGCAAAAGGTCAAACAAAGGAAATTTTGTGTCAATCCAAAATCAAATGCTTCCATTGGGCAGCAGTCCTAATTCTGGCTTTGCAAATTCATGGAAATGTAGTCAGGCTTCTTTAAAGCTACCCAACTGAACCTCTGACAGACATGCTCCTATTTTTCCTTAAAGTTTCATTCATAAGAAATATTTTCAGTGAGATGTGTTTATGAACTTGGAAATTTTCTCAGATGAGACCTACCATTGCATTTTAAGTTTAGATAAATAGTTTTCACAATCATGTCTCACACTTTTATTTCATAGAGTTAATATTCTTTGAATTTCGAGTTATAGCTGCTCTGGAGTTTTGAAGTGTTCCTATATATTTGCTTACTGAGCTGGCATACCGTAACAAGCCTAGGTAATGTTACAGTATATCAGATTGGCCCCACTCACCTTTTTGTGAACATCTGTTTGTGCCATCAGTTACATTTTTATCCAAGTGTGAAAATGTTAACACTTTTTCTGTATTAGAGTGCTGCAGGAGTTATCTGCACAGATCTAAGTTCTTTAATGTCTTACCTCTAGGAGAGGCAATAGAGATTTCCAAGCAGTCTTCTGTACTTCCTCAGAAACAAATTTCTTTTGTACATTTTCTTAATAAAGAAAAATCTCTTGGGGACACAAGATAAATATTTTAGTAAACCTTACTTTCTGTTTTGTTGTTTTCTTGCTGACAAGGAATGAGTAGGAGATACTTTTTTTTTTTTTGGTAGCAGTTAGATATATTTTATTAAGGTTTTGTTTTGCTGACATTTAAGGTCACTCCGGAGCCACTTTTTTTGAGTAACATGTTATATTAGATCTATGCAGTTTTATGTGACGATCTTCTGGTAGAAGAATAAAAAATGGAGTTCTCCTCAATATTTAGTTAAGAACCCTGTTTGCTAAGGGAATAGCTTTTTTTGTGTTACATGGGCATCCTTTCCTTCAGAGGATGTTAGAGATCTGCCTGCCACTATTGCCATAGACATTTTTTTTGTGATACTCTGCATTACTCATTTTGTGAAACATTCTAGCAATTCCTTGGGTGCAAAGTGTAGGGCTTAACTTAATAGTTTATCTAAACTAAATTTTTCTATATGAATTGATGCAAGATTAATTTAACATACCTAGGTTTTCACTTACATGTTTAATATTCATTGCCTAATTTGACTTTCTTTTTTTCCAAATACTTTAGCTATGTCTAGACAGATTTCCTGGGTATAGCTAAACAACTTTGAAAGTAAATTATGAGCTGATTTTTTCTGCTTTCACACAAACACATAATGGAAACATTTTATGTTAAAACAAATGGGAACTTCATGTATTGGAAGAAAATTGCAGTTTTTCATCAGTTTCACAAAATTTTGTACCTCTGTTAAAAATTATGGGGACATAACTAGTAATCTTATATTCACTTTGTAATAAATCTGTGCAATGCACCCATTTATATTGTTTCTGTGATTGCTTTTTACTTGATAGAACTCAATTTAGTTCTAGTAGTAGTCTTCCTAGGCATTGATAGAACCTCTTCCTTTATGCCCTTTCTACCTGGTTCTGGTGATACCATTTTATATTTTTGGTTTTTAGGGTCATCTTGTGAATGACCATCTCTTGATATGTAACTATTGTAGGATTTTCTTTTTTCCAGAGATTTCTAGCTTGTTGCTTATAGGAGATTCTTCTTTCTCCTCTTTCTTAGTGATCTGTGATGTTCTGTTATGCTTTGCAAATGGCATCTGTCCAAATTTTCACCACCTTATGCTTCCATTCAATCCTCAGACTCACTTGTAGTCTAAATGCACCTGAATTTCAGAGTCTCATTTCAGAGTCTGAGTCTCCTCCTTTTCTGTAGTGTTCCACGGCTCTTCCTTGGTCTGTTTCCTTTTTTCTTTCTGTATATCTACTTTTTACTCTCTGCTTTCTCACTCCATGATTTAGCCTGAATCGTTTCAGTAAGTGATTCTTACTGAAGATAACTCTTACTGGCTCAAGTGCTACCATCTTCCTTAAGAGCGTCTTGACTGGCCTGAAAGTTGAGAGAGATGATCTTTTTCAGGTAGATGCTGTTTCAAGTTTTGTAGATGTCAGTGCAGGAGTAGGTTGTTTCTTGCAAACTGTTTAAATGACAGTTTCTGTATTGGGTAGAGAGATGAATGTGCTTAAATGTCTTAGACATTTGAGACAACTCAGGATCTCTTTCAGTTGCTGATCATGTTGGAAGATGCAAGACTCTGCTTGGAGAAGAAAATATTATACAAGCAATCCATACTTTCTCCACTCTAAAGCAATTAGAGTGTTTGTTATCCAAGAGCATATCAGCTGTTGAGTATTTTATTTCCTTGACTATGTAATCTGTGGTATTTTACATTCTAGTTTTGGAATATGTGTTTTGTGTGGTTCAAAAATTATTTAAGTCATGTTCAAGGCTTACAAACACATTAATCATAATCATTAAGGATAGCCAGACTTTTCATTTGAAGATGATAGAAATCTGGCAGTAGTTTGCAAGACTGAAAGTGCTGGTGAATTTGGACAAACTATACCTATATTTAGGAAGCAATGGCAGAGAATGAGCCATAGCATTTATCAATCCAGGTTTCTTTAAAGTTATGGAAAGTTGCTGCAAAATTCTTTCTTTGTTCTTAAGGAATCTGATCTTAACTTAAAAGCTGTAGCAATGATATTCCAATAGCTAGATTAGATGTGGCGAGGTCTTAGAACATGAGGTTGGAGAGAACAGTCCATTTGATAAGAGAATAAGCTGAGTGAAGGATAAACTAGGATGTCTTGTATTATGATCAGATACAGCATGAGGGGACAAGGAGGGTAAGAAAGCTGAAGCCATTTTATGTCCAGTAAGATAGTTTAAGTCCAGTTTTCTTCAAAAAATGCAGTGTTGCCTGTACATATGCTAGTAATGCATTTGTAAAAAAAAAAAAAAAAAAAAAAATCTGCAGTTCCTTTTCTCCTGTGTGCATCTGTAATATGATAATTCTGTTTGGATGGTGCCCTGGTAAGAACGTTGTGTTTCTTCCCTATACTCTCCCTCTTTGAGAATGTCTGTATTATGCAGAGCTCAAAGATTTGCAAGTCATAGTTGCTTTTCCTACCATTCACTTCTTAAGACCAGACTCTTCAGATACTGTCTGTTTCAATGTCTGCAACACAGACTTTAAACAACTTAGGTACAAGAAGTAGGCAAACTGGAGCAGAAAGTTTATTTTGGGCTACATTACTTATTTTTGATGCTGTCAGCCAGACCACCACTCTAGAATGTAAGCTCAGGAATTTTTTGCTGCTTTTTCAGCTTCAGTGTACTATCTGCCAAGCTCAAGGGAAGTAACTAACTCACATTTGTAGCCAAGTCCCTGTAGGTCTGAAGGATTTCCCTTGGTAATAGGAGTCTTCTCAGACTTTAATAGCCATGCACCTGCAAAGGTATGGTGTTCCCAGATACTTTGACAGCTGCCAGCATAGGGCTGCAAATGAGCTCAGGACATGTTTGCCTTTCCTTTCTCTGCTCTTGATTGATTCTTAAATAAATAATGAAAACCATCTTTTTTTTAAATCAGAGATCCTGACTTTCACAACCTTTACAAATTATGTTGGTTGAAGATAGTATTTCTTCCAAGGACAGATATTTGTTAAGATTAAATCTGTTTTGAGCTAAAGCCAAACTAGATTTTGATGGCTTATTATTTAAGTAATTATTCCTGTTGCTTAAAGGCTTGCATTGATATTTTAGACTTTATGAACATATGAAACTTCATGGTAAACTGTCACTCTCTCTGTGTTTATGATTTAGTCACTCTGCTTTTCAGAGGGATAAGGAAGAGGGTTTCAATATTTTTCTTATGTTCTAGTGGACAGGATAGAGTGAGAGGCATTCCTTTAATGAGAATTTATTGATATGTCAAGCATAGACTATCACATAAAAGCTCAGGTGACCATTCTACAAGAAAACTGGGATTATTCAAGACACTGGACTTGTGAATCAACTGTCCAAACCTGTTTACCATTTTTGTCTCTGAAATTTTATATGTTTTGGGATCTGTCACATCTTTTATGTTATGAGTTGAGGTGCTTATACATAATCTCTTGTAGATCATTATAATTTGTATGTGCAGGATTTCTGTCTTCCCAGAGATTCTTTCTCAGCAAAACCTTCAAAATTCTTGAAGGTTTCTCTAGATTCATTTTCTAGAGTCAAGACTTATTTTCCTCAGTAAAATTTCAGAGGGTGAAGTATTCCAAGATTGTCACAATGCCTAAGATTGGAGGGGACCTCTAGAGATTTAGTTCAACCTCTCTGCTCCAGCAGGAGCACCTAGAGCACACGGCACAGGTGGGTTTTGAAGATCTCCAGAGAAGGAGACTCCACAGCCTCTCTGGGCAGCCTGTTCCAGCGCTCTGTCACCCTCACAGTAAAGTAGTTCTTGCGCATATGCAGGCGGAACTTCCTGTGTTTCAACTTACACCTGTTACCCCATGTCCTGTCACTGGCCACCATGGAGAAGAGTCTGGCACCGTCTGCCCTGCAGTCACCCCTCATACTTGAACATGTTGATCAAATCTCCTCTCGATCTTCTTTTGTATAGACTAAACAGGTCCAGCTCGCTTAGTCTTTCCTCATATGACAAATGCTTCAGTCCCTTTGTGGCTTGCTGCTGGACCCTCTGTTCTTCTTTGTGGCTCTCTGCTGGACCCTCTGTTACCTAACATTGTTTTTTTTTTCCTTTCCTTTTCCTTGTTTTTCTGCTTCCCAGAGTTGAGTAGATTATGCAATTAAATAAGACAATTTTGCCTACTCGTCCATGGTAGCTCTGCATTTGTCAGGGTATTCATCCCTCAGGCTGCATGTACCTGATTTTGGGCCTGTTGCTGATTGGTACTCTGACCAGATAGGTGCAGAAGCATGAGTACAATGTCTTGGTGGTGGTTAGTTAAGTACCATGGACAGGGTCCTTCTTCTACATGCATAGGTCTGAACAATCTATATATCAATGTAAGGGACTTCTGGTGAAATGATTTCACCTGTTAGTTTTTCATGTGGGCAGTTCAGTAGAACCTTGACCATTTTTCAGATGTTAGTATTTATTCTTTATCATCTCATGCTTTTGAAGCAGCTGTTCTTGTCATGACAGTCTTGGTGTCCCATTATGTGTGGTTGTACTGTTTTCTCCGATTGTGGATCAAATTTCAATGCTTTGTTTTCCACAAGTTTATTCATGTTGTGGCGTGAAGTTCTGTTTGTATCAATGAAATGTATTCGGTAAGAGGCTACGTTGTCACTGGAACAGGTTGCCCAGAGAGGTTGTGGAGTCTCCTCTGAAGATACTCAAAACTCACCTGGATGTCGTCCTGTGCACTGTGTTCTAGGTGTCCCTGCTTGAGCAGTGGGATTGGACTAGATGATCTCTAGAGGTCCCTTCCAACCTCAGTCGTTCTGTGGCTTCATATCACTATTTCTGTTGCATAACCATGATGAATTGGTATTACTTTTTAAGGCTGTAAGTGAAAAGAGTGAGTTGTGGGAGTTTGGGGCTGTTGCTGGGTGTGTTTTTGTTGTGTAGTAGACCTTAATTTGGGACCAGTTGTGAAACAGGCTTGTCACTGCTGATACAGTGTGGAAAAAACTGTTCTTTGTGCAGATCTTTGTCTACACTAGTTCTCTCCATCAGTGAAATTTCATATGCACAAAAAAATGCTTGTGAGCTTTCAATTATACTTGCTTAGAAAACTTGTCTGTAACTCCGATTTAACATTTCATTGTGCTAAATGCTACATGCTGTTTTAAAATAAAATCCTGTGTGACTTCTCTTTCCCTTAGTCTGCTCTTTTGCAAATTGTCAGGTGTATTTGAAATTTGGCAAGTCCTATTTTGAAGGATGAAATAGTCATAGTGGAGTAATGCTGCATTAACTGTTATTTTTCTTTTTTGAGGATATAACTCCTGTCTTTGGGTTTGTTCACAATGAAAAAAACTCAAGATGGTAGTGCGATCTTTTTGCTTTATAGAGAATTTTATAAAGAGTATTTAATTTTGTGAGATTTTTTTACCCCTTTAATTCAGAAATGAGTAAAATAAAACAAGTGGATGACGCTGGACATACATATATTGTTTCTTACAAACAGTTTAATTTCATAGACTTGAAACATTTGATTATTTGGCCATTTATACTGGTACAAATGATTTTGAGAGGTTTCAGCAAGATGTGCTGAAAAAGATCAGTGCAAATTAAAATCAGATTTAATGAACTTTTTCTTCCCCCCTAAAGTGTTTTGGCATTTACATAACACTTCCATGTTGTGGTGTGGCTGTTGTACTGAGCTGATGGAACACTGATCAAAATCAGGCTCAGGTATTTATTTTGTCCCAAATATTTTTAGTGATACTCTGCATCAGTGAACATTACTTATTTCCAGCTTAGCTTGTGCGTGCAATTGTTTTTCTTCTAATCAGATACAATTTTTAATATCCAGGCATTGAGCTCTTCTGCTCTTCAACAGAATATAACAAAGAAAAGGATTCTTCAGAATATTGTGCAAGGATTTTTTCCAACCTCCCCAGTCTTTTCTAAAATTATTTTTCTTGGGGCATTTAAACAAAGTAATGCTTATGTATGAAATGAATCTGTAGCATTTGCATGTTTCACCTCCTAATAGTAGCTGTTTCTACAACTCACCTTCTCTCTGCCCCATTGCTCTTCTTGAGTGATGGGCTTAGCTCTTCAGGATTCTTGAAGAACTACCATTTGGAAGAATGGAAAGCTTCTGTTACCTAATGGACTAAGTGGTTTTTTTTTTTTTTTTTGGTCTGTTTAAGGAGGTGACTGTTTAAGACCACAAAGTCACCTCCTTAGGTGGTCGTTGCTTCGTTAGAGCAAAGCTGTGTACTTTTCACAGTGGGCTCTTTGAGCATGTTTCTGTGTTTCTTGCTAAGCTGCTCATGTGGTGTCCCTCCTTTGACTCACTTGGAACTTGGGAAGTTTCTTTTGGATCTGCATTGCCTTTTTGCTGGAACTGGTGCATCACTGCTATTAACTGGTTCTCTTCCTTCCTAAGTGAAGTGATGGCTAAAGCCCAAGCTCTACTACTTTGTGTGTTGACAGTTTCAATACTGGAATTATGCAGAAATCTATTGACTCTAAATCCTGGTAGCTACATGGTAGGGCAGGGCAGTTATGGAAAGAAAATTTTGAAGACAGGCTGCCTTCTTTCTTCTTGCCAGTCACTGTGGGAAGAGTATTTGTGTAGCTGTAAAAAAAAAGAAAGAAAGAAAAAAGGATAAACAGGGAAAAGACTCTTCCATATCTGATCCCTTAGAGAAAACCTGTATAGTCATAAATACTTAATTATGAAAATGATATTTGTTTCCTCTACAATTTTTTTCTCTTCTTAAAAAGAATACATTTATTGAAAGCACCTGCTGATTTGAAAAGCTTTCTTGAACTATATAAAGAACTAGTAAAACATAGAAAAGAACTATATTTATACAGAAGCATCTAGCTTTTACTTTTAATTTCAAAGATGGTTAAGTCAAAGTGTGTGAAGCATAGTAAGGATTCACATAAGCTTTGATACTTTGTGACAAAAGTAGAAAAACCAAAATTAAGTGTTTGGTTTCACAGTATATTTTGGAGGCAGTCACAGGCAATACGTATTGTCATTTTGATCTAGTAGTGGAAATAAAATAAAAAATAAAAATATGATGACTTGCCAACATCTTAAAGGGAAGTAAATGTGGTGTATCGTGCTAGAACTATAAGGGAGTGGTAACTGTCAGTCTTGTATTGTGGCATGTGTGTAGGAAGAATGTTTTTCCTCTGGAGGAAAAAAGTAAGATTGTTCTTGTAAGTTACTTGCTGCTCTTGTAAATTACTTGGAGTAATTTACGCCCTTGGAATTTGGGAGCCCTGTCTAACATAGTCTGGAATGTGTTTATAATGGTCATCAATTTGAAAAAAGAAATGGTTTTATTCTTTCCTAGTCTCCACAAAAGGTGTCTTCAGAAGACGTTAGAAGTTATACATTGTTTCAAGGATGCTTGTTACTGCAAATAAACAGCTGAGTATTAGAAACTCAGTAAAAGTAGCAGCTTGAATTAAATAACCCTTTGAAGAGACCACTGGGCATAGAAAATAGACCAAAAATTTAAGCAGGGAATAGAAAAAGCAATAGAAAAAATGTTTGCAGAAATTATTCCTTTAGACATGACACAGTATGATTCTTGGGTGTGAAACTAATTCATGGGCAGACAGCTTGGACTACTCAAGTGCTGGAGCTCCAAAATGTAGCTATAAAGTACCAGGAAATGGGTATTAAATTGAGTGTGACACCAGAATGGTATGGGAATAACTGGGAATGATCTAAGAAGACCTTACTGTCTTTTATTGGTAGATACTATTTTAAACAGTTGGCTGTAGAGCGATCATAAAGGAGTTGCTACAGCCAAGACATCCCTGGGTAAGAAAGCAGTAAGAGTTTATCCATTCCTTATTTCAATTTATTGACCATGTAAAATTATTGTTTTTAGAAACTAGCATAGACTTGCCAAATCTTATTACTTCTTGAGGGCATTTATTTCAGTCTCATAAAGCTAACTGTTCAACTTCATATTTTTAAATATATTTTGTGAGGGAAAGGCTATAGGATGATGTTGAAATTCTTCAGTTATTTTTTGCGGTCCATATTATAATACCTTCTCTATTGACTGTCTTACATGTTCTCTCACTTGACTTCCTGCTGTTTGCAGGTAGCATGATTTGCTCTGGAATTCTTTCATTGTCAGGCAAGCTTGTACAATTTGCAAGCTGTAGGTGTGTTTTTGTTTTTGTTTTTGTTTTTTTTTTAATTTTTATTTTTTCCCTAATTGAGTTATCTAGCTTTATTTAAGTTATTCTTTTGAGTCTGATTTATTTTGGAAATATGGCTCTCATGACCACTGCATCCATGCTCTCTCCCATACTGCTGCTGGCCAATTTAAATGTAACAAATCAACAATGAGTAAGTAAGATAAATTAGTTCCTAACATGTTTTTGAAATCTGTGGGTTGGCTAGAGGAGAGTTAAGTGCTGAGGAAAAAGTGCCTCATCTTCTCAGCCATCCTCACAAGCAGCAGCAGCTGACTGGCCAGGAGACACACTGTTGCTGGTTGGCACGTTGCAAACTGATCCCAGCTGCCCTTTTGCTTGTCCTGGCCAAAGTGGAAGCACAGGGTCTGCAGTGGGCACTGGCAATAAATGTGCAGACAAAAACATTTTGCTAGCGCTGTTCTTCTGGAAGATCTTGTTCTGTGCAGCTGTTCTACTTTGCCTCAGTTTAGTCAGGGTAGTTTCTGTCTATCTGCTGCTGTTAGCCTCTTCATGCTGTTAATACAGAGTTGCATGCTCTCTATTTAGATTAAGTGACTAATGCTGCTGCAAAAACACTGATAATTTTCTTTCTAAAGTGAAGGAAGAAGTATGTATGGATTTTGATTTCCTCTTCAAGTATTGGTGTCTCATTTTCTCATATTTCTGAAGTCTAAAGTCACTTCAACCGTCATCTTTTGATGTTTGCACCTTGCATGATCAAACACTTATTGTCATAGTAACTTTGCCAAATGTACATGGAACACTGTCAACACCTCTGGACTCATGACAGTGATTAAACCGTGCTATTAAATTTTTGGGAAATAATCCCTTTGTAATATTTATACTTTGATTTCTCAATATAACATGGATTACTGGAGTGAAAGTATGTCCATATATAAAGCTATAGGGTATACAGAACAGAAAAAAATAAAGCAGTGGAGAGAGAACAGGAGAAGCAATAGATAGGAGTGTATAACAGCGGCAAAGGACAGGTGAGTCTGACTTTCCATTTCAATTTTTACCTCTTTATTTTTCCCTTAGGTGCTTTTTTGGTCAATCATGGCAAAATTTAGATTAAAGACAGATTTAAGAGTAAGCTCTTAGCATATTATAGTCTAGATTTGCAGGAACTGTTCTGCTTCACTAATATTTAACTTAATGTTTTTTGTTTCCCCTTTTTTTAACTTTTCTGGTAAAATGTGTATATATTAAAACCTGGAATTCTTTGTCTATTCAGGTAATTAGTAACATAGCTGATATTTAAAGATTTTGTGGAGAACAGCTAAGTGTGACTGAATCTTACTCAATGGATGACTTGCATCTGAAAAAAAAATTACAGGGGAAAACTTAAAAATGTGGCATTTCTTCATGATGAACTTCTGCTGGTGAGTCAAGGTAAAACACCATTGAAGGTGGCTAGTGCTTTTAAAGAATAGCATTAACAGCAGAATCAACTAAAACAGGTTAAAGTTTTTTATACTAGGTAGAGCTGCTGGTGTCACCTGTAGTGAAGGTTGCACAACCTGTCCCATTATAAGACTTAGCTCTTAGTTACTTCATAACTTTTCCAAAGCTCAGTTCAAATTGAGAGTTTCCATGCTGGATGTCTGCTTTGGTTTAAATTTTTTTGAAAGTTTCAGCCATAACAATTCTGTTCCAAGAATAAGGCTGGTGAAAAGTATGTTATTTCGCTCATTTGAAAATATTCTGGTGTCCTTTTTCTTTGATACTTCAGTGCCCCCAAGCTCCAAGGCAGGGATTTGAAACTTGGCAAGAGTTCAGCCTTTGTGTTGAGGATGTGCCTTTTGCTTTGTAAAAATCCACTCTGACTTCCAAGCTGGTTTACAAGGCTTTGAAAGATTGCCATTTGCATGAGCTTAATAAGAATTTCTTAACTTCTCAGCAAGCTTCCTTTAGATTCTGTTCACACTGGGAATGCTCCAGGCAGAGCTGATCTGGGTACTTCATCCTATTTCTGCTATGGACTGTAATGGCTGGAGCTGGCTGCTGACATTGAACTGAGAGCACACACTCTGTCTTGTACTACTACTGCCTCTTTCATGTTATCCTATTCTTTCTCATGGTTGTGGGACCTGGATCCTTTGAAAGATGGAACTGTTTCACTTGCCAGAAAGAACCTGACTTCTCTGGAGGGAAGGAATTAAGGATCATGGTATGCATGGGGGTGGAGATGTATATGCAAGAAAGCAGAGACAAACTCAAAGCAGAGAGTTTAGGTCCCATTAGGGGGAAAATGCTGAGGATATGGGTGACAATTCTGAAGCAAGGACTAGTACCTGGGAATGAAAAATAAATAAGGACAGATCAAAGACAGCTTGGGATGGAGTGGAGCAGATTACCATACCCTTAGGGAAATGGAATAGAGGAACCATTCCAATCAAATAGTTGCATCTTGGAAGAGGTAAGTTTTGAGGATGAGTCCAGGATTCAGCAGTGAAGGATCTCTTCATCTGTTACAGAATTTGGTACATGCACAACAAGGGAAGCAGAAAAGATTTTAAGAATAAAAAAGGTTGACTTTATGGCTAAGACATTTGCGTGCTGCTTGAAGAGTTGTGAACGATCTGTACTTCAGTCATGGTGTTTTTACAAGATGTCCTTAAATAGCATTATTCATAGGATGCATCTCTGCATGTTCCAGTGATTGATTTGAGATTTTCAGAGCTGTTGAACCATAAAGCTGCAAGTAAATTTCATGGGAACTAAACATCATACAAAATACTATTACTATGATCTTTACAAGATAGTTCTGGAATATCTCAAGGGATATTGAAACTAAGGGATATTTTGATCCAAACTGTGTCTCTGTTTCCTATTTTTACTGATTAGAAATTACTTGTCCAATAACTGCTAAAAAGCTCAGGAAGAAATTGATTGCCTTTTACAGGACTGAAAAATAATATGCTATAAATAAAGCATATGGCTGCTTCCCATCAATCAAGGAGGAAATAAAGCATCGATAAGTATGTACTTAAAAACTATATCCTATTGCAGTAAGGAGGACTTAGTAAAATTACACTGGCAACTTTTACAGCTTTATGACCCTAATAATTTTATTAAAATAAGTGTGACTTTTTCTGTGGGGATGCAATATGCATCCAACTTCTGTTCGTAGAAACACTCTAATTTTGCCAAACCTTTTGGATGTCTTGTGGTTCTGGACTACTGGTCATAATTTTGCTGTTAGCAATATCTGTAGCAAGAAAGAATACAGATCAAAAATAATTGAATCTAGTAAAACTGAGGGTGTCAACCTATAGAAAGTGGTATATTCCATGGATTTCTAGTCTTTGAAGCATGGACATGGAAAGGGTACTTGGTCAAACAGTTGCCTGCCAGCTCACTATGATAAGTTTCCCAAAGTAAGACTGCTCAACAGTACATCATTTGTTTCACTTTGTAAAGCTTACCATTGCCTTAAGTGTAATATAAAAAAAAAAAAAAAATCTGTTGTGGATTTTATAAAGGGACAGGGTTACAGCAGTGAAGGGATCTTTCAGGAAGTCTAGAGGCCCCAAGAGACAGTGTGCTGGCATGTCAGTGATGTGAATTAGTTAACAAAAGTCTAGTGTTTGTTTGTTTTGACATCAATTTTGTAGAATTAAATTGAAAAGGGAAAAAATCATACTGCACTTATATAAAAGCCAAGATAAAATGGACCTTAGGATGCAGTTAAATGGCTGTACAGGAATATTAATTAGCCAAGCATCTGTCTTGACATACAGCACCAGATAACTGCATGTAAAACCTGTGACCTGTCCTTTATTTTTCTTTTCTGTAACCTTCCTCTTCCACACTCCCCCAGCAATTCAAGGACTTCTGAAAACTACAACTTTGTATTGATTTATGTCCAAGTCTAAGTCATTACACTGTGATTCAGTTTAGACTGGATTGATCCAGATTGTTTAAATGTGCATCATTTCTTTCACCTTCCTGACTAAGATGTACTATTTTTTTTTTTACACTAATTTTTATTTTATTGCGGGAGCACAAAATAGTGGACCGCTTCTGAAAGGCAAAAGCAAATGCAGCTAGTCAAATTGGGTGGCATACAGTTATAACAGCAGTAAGCTATTTGTGAATCTTGAACTGTATTATTTCCAGTTCATTTGGAAAATAGTGACCCAAGAGACTCTGTTCTATGAAACATGTTTAGTATGTGATATTTATATTAAGTATGTTAACTGTTCCTGAATGTTTTGCTTTTTTTGTCTTGTTTTCTTGGCAGCAACTTGAATTAGTGGAACCAAGTGGTTGGATTCATGTTCCATTAACAGATACTCATAAGAAGCCTATTCGCACATTTATGATTCAGATTGCAGTTCTAGCTAATCACCAAAATGGAAGAGATACTCACATGAGACAAATCAAAGTGTACACCCCAGTGGAAGAGAGTTCTATTGGTAAATTTCCTAGATGTACAACAATTGATTTCATGATGTATCGCTCCATAAGGTGAACTTTCTTAATGAGAAACAATAAAAGTTTTTTTTTCTTGATGGCATGTATTATTGTTTAAATATTCTAATATTTTAAAATATCTTTTTCTTAAATGTAACTATATCTTTGTATTTTTGAAATAAAATCTTGTGTTACAGTATTTTGTGGTCTCTAGCATTTTATTACTTTTGCTTTGCATCTCCAAGTGTTTTTGTACTGTGTGGGATCAAAAAAACTAGGCTTGTTAAAAGCGTATTTACTACCTGAAGTGAATAATCTTGGTACAATGCTTAGTCTTTTTTCCATATTAATCTGTCCTTGCTTATGGTAAGTAATATGTTCTGTCCTTTTCTGTGCATTTTTTGTTTGTTTTTTCCTGCCTTAATATATCTGTGCACACATTAAGCCTTCTGTGTAACCATAAAGGAGACAATCAAATTGCGGAGAAAAGACCTTTCCAAGCTACTCAGTATATTAGATTGATGTAAAAATGTTGAGGGTAGTTTAGGTTGACTTGACAGCAGTAGTATAACAGGGGGAGACTTAGGAATGCACCAACATTGTTCCTCAGGGTTTGTTGTATTGTATTTGTGGTGACTTGCCAAACAAAGATACACCCCCTCTAGAGGAGGGAAGACAGTGAGAGAGAAATAAAAGGGTGACAGAGAAGGGTGAAAGTACAGGTGTTACAAACTTATATACTTAATGAAGTACACTATGCTTATTGAGCAGTTTTGACCTTTGGTTAAGCTCTACAGTTTTTAGGAGGATAATGATTTTAAAATACACTTTTCCTGCTAATGGAGACTTTAGAGATGTTGGTCAATGACTAAGCTGAATCCTAAGAATCCAGTTGAATGCACTAAATTACATCTTGACTGTGTATCAGCTACTCTGGAGCTGCAGGGACTGTTCCAGAGATCAAAGATTAAGGTATACTCAAGTCTTTAGAGGCTAAAATTGTAGTTCTGTATTATTCTTTTAATTCTTAAATATTGTGTTCTTGTATTCTTCAGCAGATGAAATCTGACTTCAAAATACTCCAGAATATTATTTCTACTTTGTCAGAAGTTACTGTCCTCATACTTGCTTATTCAGATGCTTCTACCTGCTTTCTAAAATTAATCTATGGAATTATTAAACTTTTAAATTAGATATTTTTTTAATATCATGTGGAAGAAAGTAAGCTGTGATAAGAATGTGAAAGTGAACAGTGACTCATGAAGGTGGATGTATGTTAAAGAAGAGAGTACTGCTGGTAAATTCTTCAACCACTGCCAACAGATTAATAAGATGTAGTTGTACTGGAAAGGCAATACAAAAATACAAACTTGTTATCACACTTTGTGTCTTTCTCTTTAATGCTTAGTATTATTGCAAACAAGTGCAGTGACCATTCTATATCCAGCCTAAATGTTCTCTATGTTGTATTTCATAACACTTGTAGATGCATTACATTGGTATTTAACATCTGCGCAGTACACTGTTTTTATAACGTTTTGCTGCTTACTCACGTAAAGACTGCTGACTTAAGTCATGAGATCCTAGAGGATTGTGTCTGAAAATAAATTACTGTGTTTATTAATTCAGTACTTGAAATTTGATTTGGTGTAAACAAACTAGTCTGCCAAAATACTGCAGGAAGTTACTGCACACTGTGTGTAGCTTCCCCTCTCCTCCCCCCACACACATGCATCTTCAGGTGCAGAGTTCTCTAGGATCTTGCCACTTAATTTCGATACCTAAAAAGGAAAATATCTATGTGACTAAGCTTAACTATTAAGCATAGAAATTTCCTGGAGACTGTATTTGAAAACAGAAAATTCTTTTAAGGCCTATTTAGTTAAAGTTTATATATTATTCAGCTAAGTGCTTATGTGGAAGATTTCAACAGGTGCAATGAAATAGATGATTGGTAATCTGTACTAAAGAGGTAAAGTCTGCAAGTTTGTAAAAGTCTGAATGTGTGGTGTTAGCTTGTGGTAGTAGAAATACACACAACAGTATGTTCTTGTATCAATAATGCTGAAGAGTATTAGAACAATTTTGACATTGATGTTTTTCATGAATTTACAGTTTCTCTTGGAAACTGGAATATTTTAGTTCAATACTCCTTGGTTTTTCATCTTTACTTCCTTGAAAGGAAGCTCCTTTGCATCTGGCTCTATTTTCCTTGCCTGCTCATCTTCTTCAGAAGGAGACAAGACCTTATCACAAGATATTTCCAGCAGACCAATGAAAATATCCCCAGATTTTTACAAGCTTTGTCTAACTACAGGTACCTTCCAAAAACTAAGAATATAATGGATGTTGTGTTGTTATTACTGTGGAAATATCCAGTAATTTACCAAGGAACAGTTCTTCAAGCAACTGAAATAGCAGATTTATTTGCTATTTGCTGTAATATTTTTAGGGAGAGAGATCCAGGAGGCCACACTCTAAATTTGTTTTGTTTTTTTGAAAACATCTTCCAGCAACTGATTGAATGAGCATTTGCTTACTTTTTTTTTTGCCAGTATAGTCAGTGGAAAAGTGCTTATTCATTTTAGTAAAGTTTTGGATTGGGTTTCTGCATATTTCACTAAAGGTACTTTTTAATTTGTCATTGATTTTCTTGTTTATGAAGGTGAAGTCCTGTGCCTTCAATTTTTTTGTTGTAATTTAATTAGCAGCATTATTTTATTATTGACAGTGTTAATTCTCTAACTTGGTTTTAGTAAATAAAGAAATATCTCTCTTCCTTTTTACATTTTTATTTACTATGTTAAAATAATTGCAGACCTCAGCTTAGCTGAGTAGCTGGCAGTTTTCTAACTTCAGATAACATATAAAAATCCTGAACTTGCATTAAATTATAGTATTGAAAGTAAAATTACCGGGCACTTGAAAAATGAAGTGTAGGAATCATCTTGTTTTAGCTTGTACAACGTTTGTTTGCTTTCCTCTGTAACTCCAACATTGGCTTTCATTAGGCATCAGTTTATAATAAATCCTGAATAGAATCTCTGGAAAATTAGAATGACAAAAAATGAAAGAGCAACAGTAGTATATGTGAGTTATTAGGATCAACTCTGTTACATAGCAAATATGCCACTTTGATTACAAAATCTTCTTCTCTGTATATTTTATTTTGTCATCTTAGACTTTGCTGAATATTGTTTCTTGATTGTTTTCATGAAAAAACACCTAAGTAATCTTGAGGAGTGTAAGATTAATATTTTGAAATAATGGGAAATGTTTGGAATATTTAGGAAAGAAGATAAGATGCATTAGTTGTAGGAAATCATGAGCTGACAATGTTAAACATGAATTCAAATAAAGTCCTTTAGTACTTTTTTTCTTTTTTAAACTTTTCTTTATAAGATACCTTGTTAGTCCTTGAATTAAGTGCCTTTTAGAACAGAAGTGAGATTCCTACCATAAGTAATTTCTTAAATTTAGATCTTGGCATGAATCTTTGCAGACACCAAAAAGGGGGAGTTGTTAAATATAGAGGCAGAGCTGAAAGTGTACTGTCAAGTACACTTTCTGATGATAACACTGTAAGAGAAATTTTGTAGTAATGCTATTTTTACATATAACTCAAATTTCAGTTTTAAACTGTTCTAGTTCAATCTGTAGGTAAATGCAGTTGCCAGCATTGTGTCTGTAGGATGGCGATGTTGTAGGTTTCTGCTTTTGTTCAGCTTATTGTATGACATTGGTAGACCTCAGATGGCTCCTGTTTATTTAGGCATGACTGTTATGCTGCAAGTGTCACCTGTTGCATAATTCTGCAGTTGTCAGAGTTTTCACAAATAGACATACTCCAAGGCTGTGAGGAGCCTGAAACTCTAATTCAAGACCAAGTTATTGGGAACCCAGCATAAAATGATCTGCCTGCATGTCTTTTGGATATTTGCCATGTAGAAAATTCTCTGATAATCAAAGGCATAATTTATGGTTGATATACTGAAGTATAAGATTGAAATATGAAATAAATCCTTTTCTGGGACTTGCTTTTCATCTATACGGAAAAATGGTGAGGAAGCATTTGAAGCATCATGATTTTGCCAAGGAATCTTATTTATATGCTAGTGAGTCAGCCAGATACCAAGATTGCAAGTGTTCATTAGTAAAAATGCATGGTCTTTTATGTAGTAAATTAAATACTAGATGAGACTGAAGGACCACGGAGAGCTACCTATTACCGAGAAGGCAAATAATTGCAACTTAATCTAATACCAAGTGAGCTGCAGCCCTGAGCAGTGTGCCAGTGCATGAAAAAGTACCCCCTCAGAAAGTGGCAGCTATTAATAATTATGCAGTCAATAATTATCAGTAAATATACAGACTCGAAGTGCAAGCAAATGGTACACTGGAGGAATTCATACCACACTGTAAACTTGAACTAGTTATGTTCAAGTTTGAACTTGAACAGTAGAGCCATGTGCCACTTAACTATGAATCAGGCTAGCAAGACTGCATCTATTACAGTTTAATTGCATTATGTGCTATAAATAGGGAGAATCAGATACTTCTCAAGAAATCCTGGTAATTTGTTGTTGTCAACATAAATATTATCTTTGTTTCAGAAGGACCACTGGGTTCTTATACAACTCTGGTTTTCAGAATGAATCTGCATTTGTGATATGAAAAGTGAGAGCTCATTGTAGTACCAAGGCTAGCTGTGAATGAAAGAACAATCACACATCTTTGTTCCTATTAAGTCTCTGTATGCAAATAAAATATGGAGATTATTTTTAGTAGATCTTTTTGCTTCAGTTTACCAGACTTGCAACTTAAAACATAATGCTTTGGAGTTTGTTGGAGTGACGCTTGCTTGACACTAGAATAGTTGAGTGTGAGAAATGTTTAGTTAGTTCTTGGACTCACTTCTAAATTTTATCATTATATGCAAGCGATTATTAAATACTGTGATTGGGTGCAAGAATACATTGTGGTCCTTTGCATGTATTCATGAAAACAGCTATTTTATCTAGTAGTTCAACTACCATGTTATTTTTATTAAATGCTGTAGGTTTTTGCTGGAGTAAAAGATAATTATATGAAATTTAAATGCTTATAATATGAAGAGAATGCACCCTGTCCTCCAAAAATGAGAATGCTAAGGCTTCCATGCAAAGGTATTGGGTGGTCTGTTGTTAGTTTGGAATACTCAAATGTCCTGTTTAGTTCAGAAAAAGTGTTAAGGTGCTTATATAAACTGTATAAACAATCATTAAACACTGTTTAATGGAGTAAGTTTAAGTAATCCTTCACATGACACATTTGCTGTAGTTCCAGGCTGACTTTTCAACAAGCTGCTTGAAGTTGGCCTAACAATTACCTGTGACAGTTTCTCCATTTACAGCAAAGAGTAAATGTTTCTTACAGCTGGTCAGCAGTGTTAGCTGTTTAGTTTAATGAAGGAGAAAAAAATTCAAGTAATGAAAATGATGCTAATGCTGCTAGAGGATATAATCCAGACACAAACTGTGTATGAAATGAGAAAGTAAAGTTGGATTCATTGAAGGCATTAAATATCTGAACTCTGGTCCTACTGAAGTTAATTACCACTAACTGTTAATTTCAGCAAGAAACACTTAGGCCAATATTTAGTACTTGAGTACTTCAGTAATTTAAATGGGAGCGAGTTCCTAGTTACTTAGGTAAAAAGTCTAGTGTTGGACAATTTCAGATTTTTTTCTGGTATGTTTTCTTTATATATAAAACTCATTTAAGAGTAATTTTCAGACAAATGCAATGGGGCCTTATGCATGTCATTTGACATCCCGAATGTAATACGTTAAAATCGGGAGGTGAAACTTTGTTATGAATGCCAATAATAAGACCTATACACAGCTGAGGTTGTGAGTCAGTTTACACCTATAAATTCAGTTCTAGTTGTGCTAGTTGAAGAGGTCTGCCATAATTCTCACCCTCAGCTGGTTATATTCTCCTCAGTTTCCAGTAAAGCTCAGTGATAACTTAGATCTATCACCTCAGCTATTTATGTTTTTGTTTGTTTTCATAATGTACTGTTTTCCATGCTTTATTAACTAATATTTTATTAATTAACTAGCTGAACTATTTAAGTTCATTTAAGAATTGCTCTGCAGTGTACGGGATGGTTCATTCATGGCTAATCGGCATACTGAAGGGATAGTAACTCCTGGTGGGATGTTATGTGATGAGTGACTTGGCTTACAGGTGGGCATGGAGACAACAAACTTTCTCTTGCTGTATGTGAAGCTGGGAGATGTGCCCTTAGCTTAGCCTTTTCATTGCTACTTGCTTGAGCTGAAGTTTGGCTGTTGAATAACAAAAGCTGGGAAGAAAAAGCACTGTGTTTGCTTTATAGAGCCACATGTTCCATGTCAATAAGAAACTCACTGACAGAGTTATTTAGAAGTTTATGCAACTCCTTGATTTGCTTTTCATTACCGAAACTAAGCTAGTAAGATCAGGATTTAATTTTCTACTTTTCATCACTTTAATCAACTAAGGCAAATAAGTTTTAATATTTATGTATTAGCACTTAATCTATGAACTGTCACAAAATGACCAAAGATACCACTGAAAATATTTAATGTAACCGGATATGCTTAAGTATAAGGCTGTAATGCCCTCATGGGACATTATCTAGGTTACTTAGTTTTCCATATAAAATATGTAATGGCTGTTTCAGTATTTGTCATATTTAATCTATAATCTTGTAAGAGCATAGGAGCAACAATCTAGAAAACAGTTTGATACTCATTCATCCTGGAACAAGCACTTCAGTGTTAAGCAGTGAATTTTTTTTTAAAGATGATTGCTTTTTGGGGAAAAGGAATTTAGGAATTCATCATTAATTTCTAACATAATCATTGTAGCTAGGTTACTTGAATATTTTCATTGGTGGTCATGAAAATTGTCTGTTTCTTGTTTTTTATTGTCAGCTTTGAAATTCCTGGTTCAGATTTTCTAAAGTATTTAGTGTTCACAGATGTTGCTAAAGTCAGGACAGTCTCACTTTGAGCATGTGAAATGTTACATAATGTCAGCTACTTTGGAAAAAATGCTTATCTCATGCTGGATATCCAAAAGTAGAGGATGATTTTGTCTTAATTTGTTTCTCAAAGCCTTCATCTGTCAAGTAGAGATTAAACTGTGTAACTTCAAAAGAATTTTGTGGAATTAATTTCAGTAGTTTGTCAAGCATTGAGGGATAAATATTCTAGAGCAACTTGAAAAATAATATTTATGGCTCTAGAGTTACTAGAACTACATGATCTTCAAGAATAAAACCTGAAATAAGCACCATTCATTTTATTTCATTAATGAGTTAGCCTGACAAAAATAGACAAACAAAAAAACACAGAACAATTAAAGCCAACCCAAATTCATTTATATGGGACCAAAGTTTGCATTAGTTAGTCTGTTTCTCTGTCTTCTGGTGTCAGGTATAGAGTTCTTGTTCAGAAAGTCATTATCTCGAAACTCAGCCGTTTTTCCCCCTTGTTTTCCACCCCCAAAATGGGGCCCAGTCTGCTCTCCAAGTCCAGTTGTTTTCTCATGCTGGCTTTTAGTTATCCTCTGAGTCCTATTCTCATTCCCCAGAAGTTTCACTTCTCTTTCCCAGGTCCAGAGTTGCAACTTTTTTTAGTTGTTTTTTTTTCTCCTCCTCCAGTGATAGTTTTCTACATTTTCCCCTGAGCTGCTTGTTCTTGCCCATTTTGTGTAATATTCTTGTTCTTTCTGAATTTGACTGAACCAGGGCTTTCACTATCCTGCTGAGGTAGCAAATTGGATTTATTGAGAATGGAATTATTGAGAATGACAAATAAGAGATATATTTTTTTCTGATTTTCGTTATAGTAATTAACCCAACTGCAAGGGCATGATACTTGAGAGTAGATACTATAGAAAATACTTGAATCTGCCCTTATAGCTTCATGATACATCATGGTCAAGATTTTTCTTCACCTATACCAGCTGTGAATTTGAAGACTGTAGTTGGTATGTGTGGGTATCTAATGATATCTGTTAAGTGTAATGAGATATAAAGGCTTAGGTATGCTCCGTGAAGATGGCATTTTCACAGATACTTGCTTTTAAACACTGTTGCGCTGAGTACAAGCAGATGACTTTTTCAGTCTTGGCGAAAAAAAGGGCAGGTTTTTAGAAACATGGTTTTAGGTACTTCCCTTCTCTGTCCTTTCTTTCCCATCTAACTTCAACAACCCTACTGTAGGGCGTTTGAGTACTAAAAGTTTCCAAATAAAAGGTGGTCAGAGTATTTCTCTGAAATGGCTGAATAGTTTTTGGCTGATGTTTTCCAAAATAAATTCAACCTGAGGAAGACAGCTGGAATGGGAAATTTCAACTAAGAGTTACAATTTGGATTGGTTTTGAGAAACTGAAGAGATTTGTGAAGGAGTTGAACATGGGTAATATTTCATGTTTTACCAAGTGTCATCATCCAAACATATTCTTTGATGATTTACATACACCTTACCCTTTCATTTAAAATTTTTCTCTATAGTAACCAGCTTCATGGAGGTAATTCTTGCTTGTATTTCCTTTGGACAAGATAAAAATATGGAAGCAAAGCTTTCATGTAGCATAGGGCTGTTAGACTTCAGTACTGTAGAACGATTTTTATTTTTAGAGTTTATAGAGTAAAAAAAAAAAAAAAAAAAAAGGCTTTGAAAGTATTTGTTTCCCTAGATTGAAGTAGCTTTGTAGATAGATAGTCTGTCATTGTACTAGAAGTCTCAGTTCTTTCATGACTGGTTATTGCTTAGACTATGAATTTGTGCTAGAAGTAGCACTGCGATAAGAGCTTGCTCTTTTCATTTTAACCTACCGTCTCTAGCATCATGCTGAGACTTCAGTTCTGTGGTGTGCGGTCTGCAGAGTAATAAAAGAAGCAAAACCTACTCCTCTTTCCCTCTCTGTTCTCTTCAGCCAGTTCTGTGAGACAGACCTACTTGCACTGATCTCAAAGTTCTGTCATTAGAGAGCTGCTTTCTTTGTTTTTCTTTTTTTTTTCCCTTTTTTTTCCTCCTTTGTTTTGTTTTTCTCTAATTCCAAAACCTGCTTATTTCACAGGATTTCAACCTGGGATTACTTTCATTACTTTAGACCTTTTTGGACTGAGTGATCGATACTGATTTCTGACATGTGGCTGTGACCTCTCCAGTCTGTTTTAAATTGTTTAAAAGCTAGTATCTTCTGTCATGCAAGGTTCTCTTTGCCAGATAGATGTTCCCATCATCTTTACTGGCCTTCAAATGTAAGTCTCAGTGTTACAAATAGGAGGGTTACTGGAACTTCTCATTCTTGGACCTCCTAAACCCAAGGCTGTATTGAAGTAGCAAGGAAGGCCTTGACAAAGGCAGATTCATAGTATAGAGACTTCTTGTGTTCTGGTGGTCCTGAAGCACTCAAACTAGAATGAAATCAGCCACAAAAAGATGTCAGTTTGCCCTTGTGTATCCTGCTGAAAGCTATTTAAGACATAAAATATCTTTCCTCAGACATTTCATTCTCACCCATCCAGAGGGTAGTAGGACTGAGGAAGAAAAGCTCAGGACAACCTGAATGTAATTTCTTGTTTCACAGACCTGTTAAAAAGTACTATATGATGTAAAAGCTTTGGGAATTGTTAATGTGATAGGAGGATTCTCATAATTTACAGTGCCAAGTTCTGCGTGACATAACTTGTGGTTCTTTGGCTCTCCTGCTGATGAGAGTTCAATTTGTACTCAAATTGAGTTGGAAATTTGAAGATAACTTTGAATACCCCTTCTCTGTTTTGTTCTCCCTACACTTCTGTCTTATCCTCTAAACTTTATTTCAAAAGGCGGTGTTTGGGCTTCTTATTTTATTCCCAGCCTCTTCTATAGGTTGGTTTGGTTATTATTGTGGGAGATAAAAAAAAAAAAAAAAAAAAAACGTACCCAGAGATGCACTCAGCCTCCTGCCTGTCACTTACCAACCTCACAGCAGCCTGGGTAAGAGGAGGGGTAGTTCAGAAAAGGAAAGCAAGATGAGCAGTGGGTGTTTCAGCAGTACTTCAGTGTTGCTTCCAACATGATACCCAGATGAGGTTCAAAGCATTGCCATTGAAATGCTGCTGTACCCCATAAGGGAAGGGCAAACAAGTCTTAACTTCAGAAAAAAATAAATAGAAATGATGTAGAAGAGGTCTAAAATATTTATTCTAACATTTTTTTAAGTAGATAAACTTTAAGAGTTATTTTTATGGATATCAGGTGACTTAAATGACAGAATGTAAAGACAGTGCATACCACCTGCTGATAGGTAAAGGTAAGTTTCAAAGGATTAAAGATGGAAAGAAGGAAGAGGAGGAGATGCTGTTTCAGAGCAGCTCTTAAGGCACTTGAAACTTGGTGAAAGTGTCAAAGGTGCAGTTGGATGCTACCCACTGGCTCCTGTCAGCAACAGGTTGTTGGGCTAAATGAATCTGTTTTAAATAATATTGCTATTCTATGTTCTTGACTTGATAAAAAGTTATTAAACATTGAGCTGTTGGTGGAATTTGGCTTAGAACATGAAGCCAACTGAGTGTAGAAATGCTGTGTTTTGAGAATCAAGCTTTGCCTTTCTGCAACCCCCCTAAAATTTTTATAAGGGAACAGTGTGTTTAAGAGAAAAGGGGCAAGTAAAAACTCCAACCTGTTTTCTCATCACAGCACACTGAGAAAATGTTTAGACAGATCTATAACCTTAGTAATATTATGCTTGATAGAACTGGCAAGGGCTTAGTTCTTAGTCTGAATGCTATGCTTGTTTTGAAATTTAAATAATAAACAATTTATATATATGTATATTTTAGCTTAAAATCACACTTTGTCAGATTTGGCTGTTAATAAAAGCTTATGGTGGAATGACACTCGTTCTATCCAGTGAAAATATGAACAGGACCACACAAAATGATTCCACTGTGTCATTTCTTTTACTGCTGTTCCATTAAAATAAACTCCTTGCCACAGAAACTTACTTGTCACTTCCCACTTTTCAAAAATATTTCAAATAGTGTAGTCCTTAAAGCTTTTCTGCTTTTAGCTTTGGTTTCTACTTGTGTCTAAGTTAGCAGAGGATCTCTTTATATTCTTCTGTGCCATTCTTTTTCATTGTGTACATTATCCAATCTTAAATATACTTTGTTAATGCAGTTTTTGGCTAATGCTGCTTATGGCTACACCTGTGCTAATTAGATTATGTGTGTCATACCCATCGTGGTTTCTGTGATCACTGATTCCAGGAAAAAAGGATCTTACTATGTGTGTTCTGCCCATGGCTGCTTTAATATTTACTAAAAGAAGTTCCTCTGGATAGAGTGTGTTTTTTTTGTTTTTTTTTTTTTTTTTTTTTTTTTTTTTTTTTTTTTTTTTTTTTGTTTTGTTTTTTTTCCTCTAGATTATTAGAACTTACCTAGCTTCACTAGGTGAAGTAAAAGGAAAGTGGCTTTGTCCTTATGACAACTAATCTTATGGATAGCTAGCTCATCGTCTTTGTATATTTGTACTCTCTCCGATGACATGTGGCCCTATGTCATTCTCTTGTCTGCTAGGCTTTTTTTAATCTTTAAACCTATGGGTATATTCTTTTATTTAACTCTATTCAAATTATTTTCTTCTGAGAATGGAATTTTCCCCTTTTGAAGAGTATAAGAACAAGGCTATAGTATATACTTGTCACTTTTGAGGGTTTTCTATCTAGAGTCTGCTTAGAAAGTAGGGGAACTATTTTAGAGAGAAACATTCTGCAATTTCTGTTTCAATAAGTACAAATGAAAAGTCACAAGATGTTTGAATTTGAAACTTGACTATATAGGTGCAGATAACCACAAATCACTAATGTGCAGAAAGCAAATTTGAAATTAAATCTTTTATGTCATTTGATTAAAGATTTCACCACTATTAGGGCAGTAAGCTATATTAATCTTAGAAATTTTTTTGCCTGCTTTAACAGATGTGAATATTTTTTCATGTTTATGTAGTAAAATGTATGTGCTGGCACTGAAACATTGAGTACGAGTGATTGTTTTCTGCATTAAAGATCAGCAGATAGAGGTCAACAGATTGGTTTTTTTCCTATTCTTTTTAGTAATCCAATGGGGAGAGGTGATATTTAGTTCCAGGATCTTTCACAATTTCTGCTTTGTGAATGCTACTTTTCACTTGTGTGGCTGAAATGAGTGCAAGATGGTGCTTAATCACAAATAGGTTTAATGAAACTGGAATCAGTGCTTTAGATGAACCTCAGCTAAGACCTGCAGCAAGTGCATTAGTCTGTGGATGACTGTAGTATAGGTGAATTCTAAGCTTGCATTAGTAAATGGGTCCCTTTTAAAATTCTGGGTCAATTCAAAGAATCTTCGACTGTAATTTTGGAAGCTTTATTAATTACAGTAGAGAACAACATGTGGATTTAGCAATGTTCCATAATGTTCAGATGTGCTGGTTTAAAATAAGTGACTGCAGCTGTCATCAATTATCAATTAGGAAAACCAAAGACAATAAATACCAAAACAAACAAACAAAAAAGATTGGCTTAAATTCTGTATTGCTGTAGTGCCAGTGTGTACACTGAAAGCTGCCACAGTACTTGCACTTCAAAAGGAGGATGTCACCTTTCCAGTGTAAGTGTGCAACTGTATGTCCCCTTGGCAAGATGGGGGCACATCTTACATTTATTTATATTATTGTATTATGATAAGGCTTTTTAGCCTCATAAATAATACTACAACAATGGCAAATCCTAAAGTTAGAGAACTTGAATAGGAGGTTGTAGCATTTGATACTTCTCATTGGTCCATCATCAATATGTTCCTTTTTTCTCTTATAAGGACCTATATTTTACTGGTAGTGGGTATAATTATTAAAATGCATATTTACTAAAGGATGAAAGTTCCTTGTTTCCTAGTGTTTGCTTAAAATCTGAGTATGAAGTAGTTTGTCTTTTATTCTTTGTGCTAGTATTAGTACATACTCCAATTTACTCTGGGATGAATGTTGTAAGGAAGGCTTTAGGATAAGGAATTGTCATTTAAATTTGTTATACAGTCACACCTACTTTGATGTATCCTATAGCATTATATCACAATCAGCAGAGTAGTTAGATGGTGTTAAGGCAATCTCCAAAAGATTTAATGGAGTGTCAGAATTCAAAGAATTGCAAGTGATAAAAGTGTGCAGGACTGGTGTCCCAGTAGGGCAATTCTTCTACTCGGGTAGCACCAGACAGTGAAATATTAGATGGGTTGTGAACCCATCTAATAGAGGTTTAACCTGTGGCTAACCCATGGTTTTTATTTTTTATTATTTAACCTCCTAAACACAAATTCTTGTGTTAAGCCTAATTCAGATCGCATTTCAGCTTGTGAATAATAGCTCACACATTTGATGAACTTGTAAAATTGTTGCATCTTTCTGTGCTCTTAGTCTCCAGCACCTTCCCTTAGTTTAGCAAGGATGTGAATAACGTGCGTTGACGTGTGCTGCTTGCAGTGCTCACAAGCTGGCAGGCAGGTAATACGAACTCTCAGGACTCTACTTGAATGCACAGTTTCTGCTGTGCTCCTACCCACCACTGCGCCAGCAGCTGAGCGCTGTGCGTTTTCCTCTGAACTCACATCTTCTGGCTCATTGTCAGGCTGACCATGCCAGCTGCACTGGCCAGTAAAAGCATATAGGAAAAATAAATTTGTCATAGGAAAAGTACAGAAGAGTGATTACTTTCATGCAAGACTACAGTAAAGACACTGTTAGACTTGGCTAATGCTGAAATAGAGCTTACAAAATTGGTATTTTTTTTTGTCAATGGTAGTGTGCCTGAGGACACTTCTACTCAGAGGGTTAGGACCAAAATTTGTTTTTCAAAAATGCTGTAATGTAAACATTTTTAATAACTATATGAATGGATGAGACAACCTGATACCATTCTGCTGTATCATTCTCAGAGACTTCTCTATAATAGCAAAGGGTGTGCAAGAGACATGAGGTGCAAAATTATATGTGATGATGAAGAAATACTGTGAAGTAATTGTGGTTTCTTCAGTAGCTTATTAAATGTCTAAACAATTTTGCTTTTTCACGCACTATTAATATTGTGATATGAAATAATAGGAAAATGTAAAAGGTACTGTTGAAGTACATTTCTGAAAATGTGAAAGAAACTCTCAATAGACTTTTGTGTTCTCATCTTCCCTAAATGTGCACTTACCATTTCCCCTTATTACAGGGGGATCCATTTACTATATGGAAATATTATTATAGGGAAGCCACATGGGATACCTTTTTTTCTGTAAAACTTCACTTGTATTTACAAGTAATAGCTTCAGGATTGCTGTGATTTTTGTGTCTAATTCTTTATCTTTTAAAGAGCTTTGAAGTACCACGCAGAAGCTGTGTTATTGAATCCTTTGGTTTTGAAGTTCTTCGCCTGGATGGACTTCTCTATGTAACAGCACTGTAGATGCTGCTTTTCATTGGTTCTATTAAACATACATGAATTATCTCACAAAAATCATCAGTGCATCTGAAATTAACATTAAATAGTGTACTTAGTGGTTGTCAGAACAGCCTTCAAACACTGTTCCAAGTGCATCAAAACACTGTTGAAAGTGCATCGGTTATTTAAATTACAAGAGTAAGATCAGTCTCATTAATTTGTGTTTAATATGTTTTATTGATGTATCAGAGACCTTGGTCAAGGTCTGATCAACATGTGGCAGACACAGCTACTGAAGATCAAGTGGTTTTATTTCTCTGAGGCATGTGGAATGCTGTCATATTTCCTGAAGTCAAAACACTGAGATTAGAAGCTCTGCAGAAATTTACAGGTGTTTAGATAGGGCAGTTGCAGGCAGCCTTGTCAAAATTTGCAGAAACTAATCTGTACCAAAGACTAGATTTTCTATTTTGCTGGAGAAAGGTAAAATGCAGTAAAATCTTGACAGCAGTAGGAGTTTTCATGAGACAAATATTCCCTATGTGACAGAAAGCTAGCAAAGACTACGTTCTCTTCTACCTATCTACCAGTCCCTGATATGAGGTGGTGAACAGACTAGAATGTGGCCTGAGTAAGACAAGGGAATCGCCCTGGCAAACTGCACTGTGTTAATTCCTCTCTGTATATAAATTGCCTCATCAGTTTTAAAGTAAGGGAGAGTGTGGGGGTCATCTGTTGCCTGGTTAGTTTTGAATGTGCATAACACAAAACTATATCAGATGCAGAATATTGTGTAAGGCAAGTCAAAAAAATCTTTTTTTCAATAAACAGTGGTATGGTAAAAGCATAGTTTTTTGTTAGCATAGTCTATGTAAGATACTCTCAAGGCTAAGGCTAATACTGGTGTAGCTTAATGACAGTTCCTCTTGAGAAGAGGAGGAAATGCTCTTCTGGCTTCAGAATAGAGAAAAACAGGACTTCCATTAATGCTAAATTATTTTTTCTTTGGTGTTCAGAGGATCTTATCTGTTGATGCGCTTCGTGGGAGCTGAACTTACAAATGCCAGAAAGACATTTTCTGTTGCTAGATTTCTAATGAACCTTCAAATACTTTAGAGCTATTTCTTTTTCTCTGATAATCTTAAAACTCAACAGAAATTATTTGTAAGGTATAAAAACAGTTGCCCAATTTCCTTGTATTTTGCAATGTAGTTTGGATGAGGAAAATTCCAAGAGACGCATGTCCCAGAAAATTCTCAACATTTTGTTTTTCCATTGGGTTTATAAAACCATGTGAAGCCCCAGGAACTTAAGTAATTCCCATGTCTATATGAAGGCTTAAGTGCTATCTTGAAGTCATCCTCCATTTCCTAATACTTTTTTTTTATAATCTCCAAATCTCCTGCCCCTTAGTGGGCTATACCTAAAAGCTATAGGACCTATATTTTCATTGATTTCTTTTCTCTGAGTAGTAAGTGTTTTCTTCTGAATGTTTCTTGAATCACTCGCATCAAGATTTTAATCAACAATTATTATGATTTGCAAGTGTGTGCATTTATATAAAAGATCAGGGAAAAGACACTAGCCTAGTTGTTTGGATATGTCTCTAGGAAGGGGCAAAACTTAGTTCTGAGAGTTTTTATCCATTAGTAAGCAGATGGATCTTGGGGATTACCCCCTCAGCTATATCTTGAGAGGGAAAAAAAAATAGAAGGAATGCTGCATCAAAATGTGAATCTCTGCAAAGCTGTGCTGTTAATTGGAGCGGTAATTTATGAGGCACTCTATTAAAATGTATTTCAATAGAATTAATGTGTTTGAGATTACTGTGGTGATGGCTGCTTCCCCTGAAAGGAAAACAGTATGTTCTCAATGAGAAATCCCACACAAATGGATGAAACATGGTTTGCGACTTTCACTTATGCTCTCTCTTTTCCTTTTGGAAATCATTCCAATTTTTCTTTTGAATTGGCATAAATTGTGCTTGAGCAACTAACAACTTTTTTAGTTTACTCCACCCTCTTTTCCTGGATTTCTTGTGCTTCCAAATAGCACTGAGACTATGGTTGGCCATTTAATCACTGAATTAAAAGAGCCCTTTCACTATTTAAGTCCTTTGCTTACTGCTTTTTGATGTAGGTTTTTTTTTTTTTTTTTTTTTTTTTTCTCCTTCTTGGACCTCAGGGATTAAGTAACTTTAATTTATAAACTTGTCCCATTTTTACTTGAAAGGGCCAGGACAGATGACAAGTTCCTGAGAAACTGAAAAAGATCTTCTGGTTATAGAAGCCCTAGTTGACTGAGATTGTATGCTTGAATTTTTAGGTTTTATACTGCATTAATTGCCCAGAATTTGGGGTGTAAAGTATTACTTGATTAAGTATTCTTTTTCATTGATATGAATGAAGAAATTAGAATGTGGACTTATTTTCTTTCTTCACAGGTTCTGTTTAACATCAGCCTCAGCCAGCTTGATTGCTAGTTGGGTGAGCTGCTGCTGTTGCAGGCTTTCCTCATTTGCACAACTGCTCAAAAACTCCCCTCCGACTCTCTTACAGAGGAGAAATATTAGTAGCAGCTGGAGAATTTTAAAATGTTCATTTCCTTAAATATTCAGCAGACACTGGGTCGGCTGATAGGCTGCTTTACATTACTGCAGCATGTTTTCATGCAGGTAGAGAAGCAGATTGTAGATACCCTCCTAGGTGTGCACGGGAGTGGCCACTGTGCCAGCTCCTCTCCAGTTCTGCCAAGACTGCTGTGGGAGGGAAAAAGCAGAGATGGGGTGGGGTGCGCTGGAGGCACAGCAGCCACCAGCTACTGAAATCTGCTGTCATTACTGCAGCTGTAGTAGCTGGAGGTAGGTTGAATAGTTTGTCTAGAATTGCTTTTTTTTTTTTTTTTTTTTTTTTTTCTTCATTTCGTTTTTGTTCTATGAAATGATGTTCTAACAGGTCAGGAATTGGGATCTGGAGTAACTGGAGTAGCAGCTCTTGAAACTGCAAGGCTGAGCTGGTAATGCTCAGGCATGTGAGAAATGTATCCTTAACAAATATGAACTGACCTACTGCCATTACTTCTGGAATTACTTCTACTGTCTAACACTTCTGTTGCTGAGCTTCAGGAAGGCAGAAGTGAGCACACACTAGGAACACTAATAGGAAAATATTTTGTGATATCTTGTTGACCAAGTAATAATCTGCAAGCTGAACTATTTACATTTTTCCAGGTATACACAGATATGCTAGCATGGTTGCATGTGCTCTACTTTCCTTCTTACTGGTTCTTGTGCTCAGAATTGTAGTGCAATGCTAGAAATGAAAATGGCTGCACGGGGGACATGAACCATACAGTTGTGATGCCCCAACCTGCTACTGACCAAGAGCATTGTTTGATTTTTGTCTGATTTTCAGCAAAGCTGTGCCAGGCTACGTCAGCATAGGCTCAGTATATTTATCAAAGGAAGCTTCTTAAGAGAATTTTTTTTGGTAATGTAGTTGAAGTAGTTAATATTCTACCTAACCTTAAAAAAAAAAAATACACTAGTATTCTCTTTGTGGTATTTATCTTCCTTCCATACTCTGTGGAGGAATTGCATTTTTTATTTTAATGTAATTTCAGAGA
Source organism: Crypturellus tataupa (assembly GCA_034781795.1). NCBI lineage: Eukaryota > Metazoa > Chordata > Aves > Tinamiformes > Tinamidae > Crypturellus > Crypturellus tataupa. The sequence goes on from JAWLRI010001009.1 coordinate 50,929, forward strand.
GATTTCTGTAGAATTCTTCAAAGTGTCTCCTCAACTGAGCAGACAGACCTGGCTTTAGCACGCAGAATTCATTTTGTTCCTATTGTTTGTCATTATTGCTAAGGCACAAACAAGACAGTATCATTAAAAAGCATTTTAGAATTCCAGCTGAAAATGAGTCTTAAAGCTTTTTTTTTTCCCTTCAAGATAGACATATAAGAGTGAAGAAAGTTTCTAAATCTATTCCCTACTCCATTCCTCAGTTGTATGATCTTAAATATACCTTTAAAGGAGGCTATTAATTTACTTAATACCAAATTATACCTATGTGGAAGAGCTGTAGGACAGATTAATATTCTTGCAACTAGTATTTTATCTGGTCTACAATGGTTTAATTAACGTTGCTTGAAATGGCCTCAGTGACTACAACAGAATTTCTCTTATTTGCTGTAGTCAGTAGTTGCTGTAGTCAAGGGAATCATATGGAACACTAATGTAGTTGTGCTGCCTCTTGCACCTCTGTGGAGCAAGACTGGTTACTCTGTAGTAGTGATTTATCTCCTCCAAGAATGTTGTAAAATCACATTACGTGATTTCTACAATTAGTGAAATACGGTTTTGTAAATAGTATGTACTTGTGAAGCTTGGTCTGTTGTCCTTAATGGTAAGGCATAGGCATGTTTGTGCATAGTCCCTTTGGATATGAATGCACAACAAAAACCATTGCTGACCTTTTTTCTATATATAGTTCATATTAGAAAGCAATCTTCGTACAATCTGTGCTCCAAAGGGGTTTTACAGTCTTAATAAGCAGAAATTTGTACATTTTAAGACAAAATGTGTTTTCTTTGAATATCTGTATATTTAAGTTTTCATATCACATTCCTCTTTAGAATTTCTCCTGACAGGTCTTGGGTTATTTCATGATTAATTTTACTGTAGCCTGTGCTATTTATAGATTTTGAATACATAATTTGTAAAACTATGTACTGTATTAGTGGTACCAACTGCTATAAGATGCAGCAACTCATTGACATTCTTGTTACAGAAAGAAGACATTATTTGATAAATGTTAATCATGCTTTAGAGTATTAAATTATTTGCACTTTTGCACTATTCAGAAAATGTTATTTTAGAGTTGAAGAGACTTTCTTTTCCGATGGAATTGGGCACATCTCTCTAATGAGCAGCCGTTGCATCCTAAGCTGCCTACATGTGCAGCAGGTGTCTGGCAAAGACTCTGCAAACATTTTGAAGTGTCATTTATTAACTGGCAACTTCTGAGAAGTTTCAAATTCTGAGTTTTCAGGTTTGGGCCAAGAAGTGGAAAAAAAATGGAACAATACTGAAAAGAAAAATAAAGCAGATTGTTTCTTCACTAGAAAGTATAAGCAGTTACATCAGAGGTTAATAAACATCTTCCTTGTATTTGATATAAAGAACTCAGTAAAATTCAGTAGTTTTAACTGCTTCTATTTTATTTAAATCAAATGTACCAGTTTATCTGCAGATTTGAAAAGAGTGTGGTCAATGCTATGGAATGTTAGTAATTCTTTGGGGTAACTTGAACATGCTTTACTATAAAATTAAGATAGATGGCTACCCACATCTTTAGAGCTCGATTCTCATATTTTTCATATTTACTTTGTTACCTCTCTTTTTCAGGACTCTAATGCATGAGTTCAGTAGGATTTTTAGTGTTGTAACATCTGGTGTTCCTGATTTTACTACAATGAGCTGTAAATCTCTGATCTTTATCACTAGGTTGTGCCTTGTCAATGCTGATTCAGTTTTTGATGATAACCAAAATTCAAACGGAGTGCTAAGGACTGTGCAACAAAACTAGAAAAGGCCATTAAGACACTGAGTAAATTCTTATAGCACCTGCTCATTTGTTATGGTACTTTAGAAAGGGAAAGAGCATGAGCAGTGACATGAGTAGTGCAGAAATTGTCACACCTGACTCAGGTGATACTTCCCAGATATGCTTTCCTATGGTTCCTTGAGACGTGTGTGTGTGTTTGTTTTTCTTTCTCCTGTCCCTCCTGTGAACAATCACCACAGTCACCATGACCACCTGCAGGTAGGGCCAGGACTGTGGTGTGTGTGTGTGCGCGCATTATGTGTATGTGTGTATATATATGCAAATGTTTATATGACTGTTGTTTTGTTCTGTACATTAGCAGAGTAACAGTGACGTATTGAAAATATTTGATCTGGAAGGGTGACAAGAAGTATTATGCAAGAAGGCTGTAAAATATGTAATTCATATGCAGAGTTTGAAATCTTGTAGTGTCCTTAAAAAGATTTAAAGCTCTTGTTTTATATATGCAGCTCTTGTCTTGGACAGAAACTTAACTTGGAAGTGGAGTGTTGAGAGACGATACGAACTTTGTTTGCACCAATATAAATCACTGTCTCTAGCAGTCGCGCCAAGAGGTGATTAGGAAAGAAGACACGATGGCAACAGTGCTGTTCAGCTTTCGTATTCCCCAAACAGCGTGTTTGTTCCTTGAATGCTTTTCTCTGCTTGAAGGATTGAGCAGAGATAACACGTTCCCCACACAGGCTGTCTAGGCGAGTTCCCAAATCACAAGACCTGTATCGTGTGTTATAGAGGCTTATGGTGTTCATGTACTTTGGTCTTTCCAAACCATTAAAGGAGAAATTGAGCACTACCAGTCACAGGTATTGAAAAGCTTCTGTGAGAGCACTCTAAAGTAGGTGCTGTGAATGGCCCTCATACTGCAACATAATTGTAACCAATTATGCCAGGTAATATTAAACTGTATGGTCTAATGGGGAGTTACTCGGTGAGGCACAATGCTCTTTGGTGGTATAATAGGAAAAATTTATTAGATAAGCTGATAAAACTAAAAATTCCTTTTCAAGATCGTTTCAAAATTTCCTTAAAAGTAAGAATTGATTCGAACCAGAATCACGAAATCATTCTGAAGTAGGTTGGTAAGCGAGAGAAACTGTTTACTGTGTCTCTTTCTAAACTTTTTGAATTGATCTGCTAGCTGAGAGACATAAGTTATTCAGAGTTTAGGTGTCTTAATAGCTTTTTTTTTAATGTATTGATTGTCTTATGTTAGCCCTAAAAAATATTTTCAAAGGTGGGAGGAATGTGTTGTCTTAAACTTGTTCTTCAGGAGCAAGTTAGCAGTCAAGAAATTGCTATTGCATGTTGAATTTTTCAAGTATCCATGCCCTGTGCCAGAGTATCCTGACTAACAAGAATACAAATAAGCATATAGTGCCACTTCTTATTCTGCTTGTAGTGGTTTCGGCCTTTGGTGTCTTTCATAAATGAAAATGTGGTTTTTAAATCAAAGCCATCAAGAAAGGAAGAAGGGAACAAAGTCCATAGAAGTCTTCCATATTCTAAGATAATATCTGTTCGCATAAAATACTATTTCAGAGATCTACTCAGCTTCCAGCTGGCAAAACTTTTTATTTGCAGTTATAGTAAGGGTGGCGGTTATACTGTTTTGCATTGCAGAGTGTTCCGTATCCCATGTTGTATCATGTCTCAGAGTAGGCCAATATGAAATCAAGAATGAAAGAAATGAAACTTTGAAGATATTTGTTTTTTCCAGCTCAGTAACTTAATATTTCTTCAAGGGCCTTCTGGGAGTTGATCTGAATATCCTTGAGTGAAGAGAGCAGCCAGGGAGGAACTCTAATGAACCCTCAGTATACATTCCTGATGGCGTTCAAACAATTTGGCGGCCGTAATTTTTTAAAACATTCCAAACACTCATCTCTCATTGTCTTCTGTGGTTTGGACGGGAGATTGTTGATTGTTGGACTGGTTTTGAGGTAGTCCCTTGAGTGAAATTGTGGATCCTACCTCACACATTATCATCTACATTTGCATATAATTGAGACATAAGCTTTTTGGCGATCCGCAAAAGGAATGCTGTAGAGCTGTTAAATTTTCTAAGAACAAGCACAGTAAGAATTGCCTTCCTAGGATGTAGGTCAATAATTTTTCCACAGAATATTCTTTATTAAATCCAGTGAAATCCTCCGGATGTTAGATATAAGTTAAAGACCTGTATCCAAGGCATCCTTTTCTGAACTATGGGGAGTGGGATAATATGAGATTGCCTCTAGATTCTGTTTTAGGAAACCAAAGTTATTTCAACTCTGCATATTTCTGATTTTTGACCCTTTTTCTCAAAACAAAAACAAAAAAAAAGTTACACCATGTTTGTAAATAACAGCCATGCATGAGAGTGGCAGTGACCGGGAGGGGGATGGAAATCACAGAGGCGCTTTGTAATGAACAGAGCTCCTGCAGCAACTAGTAGGGTGAGAAGTAACTTTAGCAATGACTTACATTACATAATACCTCCCATCTGTCTGCAGATGTGTGAGTTTGTTTAAATGTTTTATGGGGTTTTTATTACACTGTAATGTAGTCCCAACCCCTCTGCAGTTGCCAGTTTGGTCACAAAATATAATAAATTTAAAAATACCTAATGCTTCAGCTATTCAGTGATTTTTCTGACAGGCCCCCCAGTGCAATTATGGTACCACTGTGTCTCTGAACTACTTGTGTTTGGGATGTGTAGAATAACAGTTTTAATTCTCTGATCCTCCTATAGTGTTCCCTGAGTTTAAAGCTGATTTGAATGTTCCATACACATACTGAATTCAAAAAATTGCTGTTTTCTCTTTCTTTTAAGTGTTGTGATAGCGTAGGTTTGATGATACCCCGTTCGAGGCATAGCCTAGGTTCGAGGATACCCCGTTCGATATCCACAAATGGAGCTTTAGTATTTCAACTGAGAGTTAATGCCCTGAACAAGGATCAGCGAAGTAGGAGGCAGCTCACTGGGAAGAGAAGCCTTGACTTTGACATCAAGTCTCTAAATTTACAAAAACAGAAAACGGATGCACATACTGAACTATGAGGGATGTGAAAATGGTGAGATTCCTTTATATGATCACTTTTTAAGGAGGACAGGACAAAAACCTCTGATTTTTGTAACTATTGGCATTCAGACTTTTATTAAAAGAAAAATCCCTATAGGATTAATAGACTTTGCTGATTTCACACAATTAGTCAGTGCCTCAGTATGGATCAGGTTGTCTTAGATGAGGCTGTATCTTCTGGTCTGTATAACATTATGAAATAAAGAATGACCTTTTGTTACAGTTGTGCTATTTTATGTCACTGTTACATCAGGTGTCTCCAGTTTAGCAGAGTGATGGCAGATAGGTCACAGGAGAGAATTTCCTGTAGAGCTGCAAGAGTTGATGTGGGATAGTGCAGTGCCTTTTTATTCTTCCCCAGATCAATAATCACATGCCCATGTCCTGCCATAGTAGTAATAGTTGCCCACACATTTTCAGCACTTTTGAATGCTTTGTCGATGCAGAGTTGTGTACGTATCTATGCCAACTATAATTTCATTTTGATTAATTAGGTAGATTTTTTATTATTATTTAGGTATGGTACTTTTGCATTTTTATTTTTCTCTTTCGTGAGCTGTTTTTTGTCTCCAAGTACTCATCCTCCATTGGTTTGTAGCGTGCAGTGTTAAGTAGCTATGTATTTGTACTACGCTCTAATTTCAGGGTAAAAGATGGCATGTATTTACACCTTTTTAGTATTAGTGGATCAGTTACAACTATTCTTATGCAGAAAGGAGTCAATGAGATGTTTAATTCAAGGCCAAGTATAACATAATATGAAACACTTTGGTAATTTGCTGCGTTTCTCCCTCTGTGGAAATGAAATATTAGCAATATCAAAGTTGAGAAGAATTTTGTCTTAATTTTAGCCAGATGGAGACATCTTATAAGCAGGGACAAGGTGGGAGATATTTTCCTCTAATGATGGCTTTGTGACTCAGGCAAGGAGTGAGTGTGCTAGCTAGGGGAAAACAGCTGAAGCACACGTAGGTATCCTGCTTCCAAGGCATGAGGGCTGCTGATACAGTGCAAAGAGCTGAGAAGTCCCAGGGCGGACTCCAGCCTGGGAAACGGGTCTGGGGGATGCGAGTGATCATCACCAGGCTCAGTGGAAGGTAATTCCGGTTGGTGTAAGACGTAGGGAAAGAAGGGCGGGGGTTTTGGCCTAAGCTGGCTTTGAGCAGCTTTGTGGAGGGAAGGGGCTGATTTTGTTATAAGCTTTTCCTCTGTATGGGGAGAGCCAGCCAACCATCCCCTTTCCTGGTTTCCACCATCTACACAGGAGTCGGGCAGAGGGCCCAGAAACTCCTCCTCTGCTGTACCCGGGTGATGCACACAGGGTGCCAAGAGTCCTCTTCCAAGCAGCCGCAGTGGGAAAGGGCCAGCAGCTACTTAAGAGTGCCCCTTACAGCACAGATACTTTGGGGGCTAGAAGGGAAGTAGTAGAAGGCAGTTGGGAGTGCTGCCAAGTGTCACATTCGGCAGCTCTGTCACACATTCCTGTAATTTGGGATTTGGCTGTGCTGCAGGAAGACTTGCAGGTTCAGCTTGAAGTTTTTCTTATTTACCACTTGGGGCCACTGTGGCACTCTTGAGCAGGAAACATGGAGCTTCTCCTCCCTGCAGGATCTGAGGCAGGAAGGACCTCCCGGGAGGTAGCAGTAGCAGCCGTGCATGGGCAGGACCTTTTTCTTTACTTGTTGCTTTCCTTCAGTGTAGCTCCCTGGAACAACCTGAGCATCCCAGGAACTTTCTATCACTTCTTCACCAAGCAAGTTCCCTGGCAGCCCCAGGCTAGCACTGACTGGTCCTAGAACTTGTTTGCGCTAATCCGGATCAGAGCTCTCCATCCAGCTGGGAGCACCTAATCCTGGTGCCAAGGGTTGTGTAGCGCTTTGCTTTGCCCTCAGGGCAGGGAGTGCTGATGATAGCATTAGCTATTTGATTCCCCCAAATTACCCTGGGGCAAACTGAAGACAAGATTATACAAAATAGTTCAACAGTAAGAGAAAGCCATGGTAGTGGGACAAGTTTAAAGTCATCTAATTGCTATTAAGTATATGTGATCTGTTGAGGTAATGAAGTTCTCTGGTGGTGGCAAAAGCACTGGAGTTTTGGGTTGAACAAATAATCAGAACAGCATGCTAACTTTTATTTCATTAAGCAAATGCTGTTTAATTGATTTTAATAAGGTTACAGTATTGTTTTTTATAGCAGTACCTGAAATGTAGTACGACTTTTATAGATTTATTACATTACCGTTTTAGCATATAGTTAGGAAGCTAGAGTTTTTTGAGCATTTATATTAGAAATGTTGTGGAGTTTAGGCTAAATTTTTTTAGTTAGACCCATGCTGGTAAGGTGATTTCCTTAATTATACCTCTTACTAAAAAAGCACTAAATTGGTTTTATTTTAATACAGTTCTCTACATGCATCTGACAAATTAAGAGATAATTCCAGAGCTCTCATATTGACTTTCGCTTCTGTTACAAACACATATAACTTCTTCCGTAGAGAACAGGGCAGGGGAGATTGCTTCTTTGAAGGAGCTGGGAGAAAGCCAAGCTGGCCATTCCTCCTGTTTTTCCCCATGGCAAGAGGCTCGCTGGCCTGGAGCAGTGAGTCTCGGGGGCCCTGACATCCACTTGAAGCCGAGCTGACCACACTGACCCACCACAGCTCTGCTGCTCGCTTGCGGGGGAGTGCGTCGGGGTTGGTTTTCAATTTAGACAAGATGTTGTGTGAGTCACCCTGCCCCCTGCCCTCCCACCAGTGCTATGAATAATAAACTCGGTGAGAAATTTCAAGCCAACTGATGTGCTGCCAGGGCACGGCTCCTTCTCCCTGCCGTCCTTTCCCCCTCTGCTCCTTGCTGGACCTGCCTGCTCTGTTGTGGGTGGAGGTGAAGCACAGCTGGAAGCGGCTGATGCAAATGACACTCGTAAGTGAAGGAGGAGGATCTAAATCTGAGCCACCCTGGGGAAAAGAGGCTTAGGTCATAGGAGGGTAGAATGCAGAGTATTATTATGATGAAAAAGTGAAAAAAATTACATCAAGTGTTTGTTTAAGGATCAGAAGTCCTGACCCAGCCCCTTCAGTTTGCCAAATATTACATGAAGCTACATAAAAACCGACTCTAACCTCTTGCAGTCCTCCCATTAGGTCACATTAAGCTTTGGCAGGGAGGATGGCCCTACTTGGTGGTTTTCTGATTTGTGGTTTGAATTTGGCCAACCTTACTTATTTAAATTTATTTTATTTTGTAAACGGTCAATGATAGAGTAAAACTCTAGAGTAAACTTGTTCTAGCCAGCACTTATTGTGGAAACATTTTGTATTATCAAGAGATCTTTGCAGAACAGCTAACAAATTAAAACAAAGCATTTCAAGCACATATTGAAATTCTTTCTGTAAATGAAGGAAATGTACTGATGGCTTCAAGCCATCACTTTCAGTTGTTATCCACTTCCAGCCCTCTGGGCTTTTGGAAAAAAAAAACTGGTGTCTTTTCACTCTCACCATGAGGACAGCAGTCCCCCTGTCTGTGAAGCAACCAAGGAATGAACCAAAACGCACTCCCCTCCTTTTAACTTGTTAACTTTTTAACAAGTTTGTCTTTCCTTCCTTTATGGATGCCCTGGTGAGCCTGTTTGCTTACATGGAGACTAAGTTTGACTGTTGCCATTGAAGTTTGAAGATCTGATTCCAAGCAGTGATTTTCCTAATGGGAAGGACTATTAATTACACACATACCTAGCTATATTTTGTCCACTGAAAGTAGAATTAAAATTATAAATCAAGCTTATTGTTTTCTTTTTATGTCTTTTTGAATGGAAAAAAATGGTGTGTCTATCAGTGATGTTTTCTTCCCCCAAAATATCAGTCTTAAAAAGTGATATATACCAGCAAGGAAAAGAATTTTCAGTCCCATTGAGCTTAACTGAACATTTTTGATCTTCTTAAATTACAGAGACAGTTTATTTTGATATTGAATCAGTAAGTGACCCTCTGTGGTACCAGGCTAATAGTCCTGTTCTTCCTAGGGACTGTGTTCTTCTGCCATACCTTTTTCTATCATGGCTTTTTCCACTGCTGTTGCCAAATTGTCACTGGAGGACAATCTCCTAATGCTATAGAAGTAAAATATGTCCTGCATCAAACCCAAATAACAAGAGCTATTAATACGTTTGGTGTTTAACCTTCTTCCATATAACTTTCCGTCATAGATTAAAAACATTGCAAGAAACTGTTTGAAATATTTTTCAGAACTTCAGCATTTGTGAAGTGAAATAGTAGTATTTTCCTTGGAAGAGAAATTTGTCAACAGTTGACAGCATAAACAGCAGTAATGCACAGAAATTAAGCAATAGCCAAATTGTGGTGTTATGTATAAGTTATATGTCAATAAAATATCAGATGTCACACCTGTAGGCAATATTTTTGAGAGAGAAACAAAAAAGTGTAAGTTTCTTAAATTGTTTTAGGAAATGACTACAGTTTTGACTCAAAAGTGACATTGTCGAAACACTTGATTTTATTCTGTGTCCAGATCTTGCATTGTATAGACCAGCTTTTCTCTAGCTTTCCTTGTGAACATAGGCTGCCTGCTTAGCAGACTGACAGCCTTGTAATCTGAAGATTATCCAGAGCAGGTACGATGTATATTGGAGTGCTCATGTGCTGTTTCCTGGACTTAGCACTTAGGTTAATCACTCTGCTTTTTGGCAGGGTAAATTAGCCAAGTGCTGTGCTCTGTGATACCTTAGCAGAATTGTTTCTAGTCCTGGAGTTAGCTTGTTGAAACAAGTTTGGATGTTCTTATCCTTGCATTATAGTGCTGTCAGCAGTTAGACTTAAAATATGTTGTAAAAGTAATTTGAAGGAATATTATCTCTGTGCATATATTCCCATGCAGTCTTTGGGTTCTTGGCTTTTTTTTTCTTTTTCTCCCACAAATGACAACTATAGCGATACTTCTATTGATATGGGCAATTACCTGTTAATGACCAACAGAACACTAAACCTTTTTACGCAAGCACAGGTTATTGATAGCTTGACTAGAAGTGAAGAGTGACCCCAAAATAAGGGGTTTCTCCTTTCTCTGAAGCTCTTGAAATGTTCTCTTCTCCAACTTAATACTTTTGTCTTTGAGAGTGTTTAAATGCCAGAACCATAGTATTGTAGCTTTCATTGACTCTGCAGAATTAGAGAGACTTTTTTACAGGGAGACATATCAGTAGCTTTTGTATTGTTATTTAGAGGGATGTTGAATTATTAAAAAATTGCTAAGATAAAGGTTGTTGCAGGGAAAGTCTTCCAAGTCTGTATGGTATACAAATTGGCTGCCTTATGACGACATTATTTTAATTTCTTTTTGAAGTATCTGGAAAGAATTGACTTTGAAAAGAGCTGTACATAATCACAATAATCAGTTATCTTTTTGTATGGTCTGTTTAATATATATATATTTATATATAAATAAAGTCACAAAATAGTGCTGGCCCTTTTTTCCTGGTGTAATGACTCAGTATGCTATTAAGATAGGTATCCCTGCCATATAATGGGGCAGTACTTACCAACTTTGGTGATTAGTGCTGCATATCAAAAGCATGAGCTACAGCACATAGTGATGCCAAGAGACTGCCTGTCTGCAGTTTTCTGAGATAAGGAATTAACTGTTCTTTCCAGAGTACATCAGCGCTGCTGCTACAACCAAGAGGCAGGAGTCATTAGGGAGGTCCTCTTTCTAGGTCCTCATTCTCCAGGATCCCTCCCATCTCATTACCTTCAGAAGGACTTGAGTTAGAGACTGAATTAGATGTTGCTTAAGACTGTTGAATCTGTAACTTCCAAGGAATGAAGATTGCATTCTCTATGGATTTCAGAGGGCTAAGTAGATGAAAGTGATGTCTTGTGTTCATTAACAAGAATCCTCTATTGTAGTTTTTTACTTCAGCTTTGATGAACTTGTAGAGTTTCAAAAGCAGAGGTAGCACTATGATGTTTCTGATCTAAGGTTCAATCTGAGAGCACATCAGTTGCTGTAGTTTGTATTTAGCTATCTTACCTGCTTGCCAGACATTCAGGATCGGTGTTAAAACACCCTGGTGTTAAAGCTGAGAAAAGTTATATGAGTAAAAAACAAGGAATCTAAACAGTGGTTGTTCCATGGATTGGAACTGGTGGTTGCTCTCACACTGCTGCGAAATAACCATTTTGTTGAAGTGCTTTTTTGTGTATGTGTGTTTTGGGCTTAGAAAGCTGTACACTTAGCTCCTTCAAAAATCTGAGCAGAAACCAATAGGGACCTGTGCAGTTTATCCTCTTAAAATCACATTACTCCATTTGTTTTATAGTGCTGCATTTTGATTTCTGAACAATCTTCTTGTAGCATTTATAGTGCTTTTATTGTGCACTGGCCAGATTTAACAACTCCTCTTTACTTGCTCACAATCAGCCAGCAAGTTATAGTGATAACGTCCTGAAATGGGAATTATTTTCAGTTCTCATATGTGATACTCCCTAAACGTGGGAGTTGCTCCCAGAATATTTACCTGTTGCCTTGGGATTATTTAGAGGTAACCTCTGAGTCAAGGTTACAGTATAATTGGTGCACAGATAAATAACAAAAGTGATACAAGGTTAAATCTGACATGTAGCGGGGGTCCAACTTGTCATGCTCTTCCCCTGAGGTATACTTAGGCTGCCACTTTAGCACGCTCGCGTGTGGGCCTTAGAAACAAGCCTCACAAGTGTCCGGTGTGGCTCTGCATTTGGGTTTGTATCCCAGTGACGTCTCAGAGGACAAAAGCTGGTTCCTTTTAGGGCACGTTTGTGCTCCAGGACTGCACCTGAAACACCCAGGACCTACTTGGTATTCAGGCCTTGATTTCGAATTACAGCAAATCTGAAACAGAAACCCTCACAATTCACAGAGAGTGGATGTCAGGTCCTCAGTACCAGTTATTTGAATCTATGGATCCCCTCCTGTTGTACGACGTGGCTTGCTAATGTTAACATAGTGTTTCTTCTTCCTCATGATGAAGCTGTATCTAGTTTATGCAGGTATGCTAACAGATACACTTTTTGGTATATTACTCTTATTTTATATTTGTTAACTCTCAAGCTGCAACAAGGTACCTACACGATGCTAAGAAATTGTTTGAAACTACTGTGACTATTCTGCTCCTATGTGAGTTATGTATGGTAGTATTTTCTTTTCTTTTTTCTTTTTTCGTTTTTCTTTTTCCTTTTTTTTTTTTTTTTTTTTTGTATGACTGGGCTACCACTTTTCCCTGTTAAGGCTCCCCTGTGGTGACAGTAAGCACTGCCAGTCACATGGCTAAGATTCAGAGCTGGGAGAACTGCCATAGTAAACTGAATTTGAACTCTGGTCTTCCCATGCCTCCACTGGGATCCATAACTGTCTAAACGCCAGGTCTGGCCAGAAAATTTTTGTGTTGCAAAATTACTTTTGATGTGCAGCTGGCTGTATAAAACTTCGCTTGTTTGTTTGTCCAGATTCCAAAGCTGATTTAAACCACGTATTTTAATCAATAATACAAGAGTTTTAAAAATTACAAATATTTATATTTTTATTAGTTGATTTGCTGATAGTAGAACCCAAGCACTTTTGCACACTGGATGCAACTGATTTATCATAGAATGGTAACAGACTGGTGTCTCAGCATGCAGAGCCATTGTAGGGCAATGACAAGCCTCAAAGAAGTTGCAATTGCCAGGGTTTGGTACATAAGCATAAAAATGCACATCACTTCTGAATTATTACACATTACTTGTGAAAATACTATTTAAACTGTTGCACACAGAATGTTTTGGATCTTCTGGTGTAAAACAGTGGAGCTTCACTGCATTCACACATTTAGCAGTTGAAATTGAGGATTCTGCTCAAACTCTTTGAACTATTTAGTAGAAAGCTGATAACACAGTGAGAGAAGAAATGCATTGCAAAATTTAAATCGGTGAGGCATGTGCGTATTTTGGTGGAACACTGGTTTGCTTATTTTTATGTATTCCTGGAGGAAGCATGATTGAAGTTTATTGTTAAAGCAGATCAAACCACTTGAGATTAGCTTAATTCTATTTTGGTTGCATTCTAGAATTCAATAGGAAGCTAGCTAGTATAGTCTCATTTAAAAGCAGTGCAAAGGTTACCAATAGTGTATTACAGCTCAGAGAGCTATAATGATTTAGATAAGTATTTATGCACTTTGTTCTCTTCATGTCAGACCTGAAGAGAAAGCTGTATAAGGGATGATTTTGGTTTTTAGCTACTGGTCAGTCTATCTCCAAAGGTATAGCAAAGACCAACAGAATGTGAAACAATCCAAGGTGCATATTAAGTGTACTGTGTTATGCGTGCATATGGCTGTTTCACTGCTTACCAAACAACTCATACTTTATCACCCCGTTGGCTGCTCTCAGGATAGGGAGGACTTCAGATAGGCTTGTCAGCAGGTTCATTCTCTGCTCCTATCTGTATAACCCCTGGCCTCTCCATATGTTCACTTCCTTGTCTTTGTCTATTTTATGGTTTGGGGAAATAGGCCAGGAGCTGCTGTTGCTGGGAGAAGCTGGTCTGGGAAAATATGTGGGACTTGAAGACAAATGGAGTTAATTTTACTTTCCCTGCAGGAGAAAAGATGTCTCCTGAACTCATAATCTAGATATTTGGGGGTCAGCTTCAGTGAGGAAAATGAATTGGAGATCAGAGTAAATGCACCTTCTGACATTAACCTTGCTGGCAGAAGACATTCTGCCATGCTCTGAGTGAGGCACGTGTATAAAGGAAAACTTCCTGAAGAATGTCACTCTTTATATTGACTATTTCAATTCAAAACTGGAAAACGTGTTTTTTTTTTTTTTTTCTCCCTCCAATCTAAGTTGAAAATTGTTATCCTGTAATTTTATATTCCCAGCTTTATACATTCACTTTCTTACTGATCTTTGATGCCTCTGGGGCAGATCTTTTCTTAAGAGATTTTTTCCAGTGCTCAGTCATTTTTTGAATCATGTTTTCTTTGAATTTTTTTCAGGATTTTGATTTAAATTTGAGGCTATAATAATAGAAATGCATTTGGAAACTTGGAAATTAATGCTGTAATTTTAAGGTGAGATAAATTATTTGCAATAAATTTTATACAAGCTGTGTTGATTCAGTTGTTTCTAAACAGAAGAATTTCTTCAGATCTCTAAAATTTTCAGCATATACTCACACAGTCTCACTTTGTTTATAGATGACTTGATTCAATTTTTTTGCAAACTTCCTAAATTATTATTTAAAATATTTTTGCATTTAGCAGTTGAAAATTATTGGTGAGCTACTCACAATAGTATGAAGTGATTCAAGCATGTTATGATTAAAACAGTTTTCCTTTTACAATTCCATTGGATCTCTTTTCCAGTTGAATACAAAATACATATAAAATATAAAATACTTATAAATCTGACCCCACAAGGACCCCTGAAAGGTACCAGCTTGACTCTTCAGCTGGTGTTGGAAGCAGATGCAATTTGAATGCAGTAAAAATTGGTCCAAAAAAGGTAACCCCCTGCCCCTTAAGTATGTGGTCTAACAAAATACACACAGCTGGAGGAAAAAACTGCCAATTACTGTTAATTTACAACAGGTTTCAAAAGCTTGACTTAGATCATGAGTTGAATAGGAGGGGAAACACAGAAGGATATGGTGCAGAAGTTCAGGAAAGGATAAATGTGGTGGGGAAAATGGATAAGCAACATCTGGAAACCAACTTGAAAGAGGAAACAACCAACAGTTGTAAGAGAAAACAGAATCCAGACTGCAACAGATTAAAAAAGATCAAAAGTAGCCAAGGAGAGGACTTGGTGGTAATGCGACATGCCACTGCACACAAATGTGGCTGTTCTTTTTAACCTGCAAGACCCTCTGAGTGTTTTTCCAAGTGGACCACTGGTGTAAGGAGGTGGGTAAATAGCACAGCTTGCAAGGGCGGAGATGAACAGAGATTTGTTTTCAAAGGTGGGAGGTGTGTGACCGCCCTCGCTTTCTTCACTGCTCTGCCATCTGTGATACCTTGTGCCTGTGAGCGTTCTCTCCTGACGCGAGTATTGAGGTGGTTTGGTAATCGCTTCACCAAGCTTGGTGATTAACTACGTTGTGATGTGCCACTAAAGCTTCTTTGGTTGTGTATGCAAAATGGATCGTTAGATAAATATTACTTTGGCAGATTGGTCATAAGTCATGTTATCATCGCTTTTGGCAGTCATGTGGAGTCAATCATAGCTTTCCCTGTTCATTTTTAAAAAATGCAGCACAATCCATTCAAAACAGTCTGTGAACACTTGGTTTAACTTTTACCACAGGGTTTTGCTCAAACCTCATTAGTTACTAATGGCTAAAGAGGTCCATGTTTACAGCACCATGTATCCATACGTCACTGCAAGCACTGCTGACACTTCTCTAGCACTGTTGGGTGGCTAAGGGCAAGTGTGTATGGGAAAGTGATTAGAAAGGTAATGATCAGCTCAGTGATTTTTTTTCTTGCTAAAATTGACACTTCATTTTAGACTACACCTTTTTCCTAGCTCTCTTGATTGAGGAAGGGGTTGTGTGTCATGGTATCACAATGAGATGCCTGAAGTTTTGAATTGCTGGGGAAACCCTGTGATCCGCTTATACTTATGAAAATACTGAAGAGGCTTATAAGAAAAGGAAACTGCTGTTATGTGGATCAGAGGAATTTAATTTTCATGAGGCTAGTTAGGTAATTTTCCAGCTGTCACCATGTTGTAGAATATCTGATTCATAATTACATCTCCCTAAGGTGGAAGCATTTTACCTTCCCCATCTACATGTTAGTCCTGGGAACTGAATTTATTGAGGATAACAGAAAAAAAAAATACATAAGGAATAACAAAGTCTGGTTTTCTTTCCTTAGAAGATGCACTATCCTTCTGCAAAAATGCTTTTTTTTTGCAGAGACCTTATTTGAAAATATTCCTTAACTTTTCATTCATTAGAGTGCTTTAGATTGTCAGACTGCATGAGAATTATGCTTTTATTTTTTTTTCAGAATAATATTGCTGCAAATCAGATGGAGAGTTTGGGCTCTGCTATACTATATGCAATATAATATTGAAATCTAACTGTATGTTAATAAGCTGTGCACCTCCATAAATCTCTAACTGCCAAACCAAATGTATATGGGTACGTAAATGTGTAGATGCAGATAGGAATGGAAGAGTAAAACTACAAGAATAATCTTTTGACGTGATGTCTCGGGTTGTTTCCTGATGGTGTTCTGTAGAGGGCAGGTTCTGTTCCTTTGGTTCTTCATTACTACAACTTATAGCTAATTTAGGAAAAAAAAAAGGAGAAAAAGGATTATGATGATTCTTCTAAGCCTTATATAGATCTTGTCTTATTAGGAAAGTACAGAAGTGCAACTGTTAGAGGGCTCCTAGGTAGTGCTATTTTATTTCATTGAATTTTTTTTACTTAAAAAAAATGCCTTTTTTTATTTTTATATATATTTATGTACTGTGACTTCTACTCAAGCCCAGAAAAGATTCCTGGGAAATAAGTGTACAGTGAAGTTACAAGTTTCAGAGTCTTTAATACATACCTTACATGTGTTCATTGGTCTCATCTCTCCATGCTCCAGATGTATTTGATTTTATAGTTCTGCTACTTAAGGAAATATTTTCTAGATTATCAATATTCTATTGATGAATAAATATTTTGAAACTCTGTATTGTTAAGCAAATCAAATTTTGCATGGTGGGCTAACAACAGATGTGTGAGCAGCACTAATAGAAATAGTACATGAGAAACCTGCTCTTTCAGATGAAAGTCCAAATATGAGCAGAATGACATGCTCAAGGGTAAAAACAAAACTGCACTTGTACTGGGCTAGTTGATTATGTGATTAACTTATATGAATAAGTTTCAGAACTTAATCATATGCTCCACTAGGTGGCATATTTTAGGAGACTTGGTGACATAGTGTTGTCAATACATGAGTAAAATTTTATGGAAAAAGTGTGCTTATTTATCTTTTTTTTTTTTTTTTAAACCTATGTTATTGCATATGTTTTATGCTTTAAAAAGCCTTGATTTGGCTCTGTGGGCTAACATTATTTAATCCGATATTTCCTCTTATGTAACGTAGACTACGTTTTCAGACCAGTAATACATTAGGAATGTGTCAGTGTGCTTCAGACTGTAGCACAATATCCAAATTAAAATGTCACCTATTTTATTAACTGGTGTTTGATGTGAACCCCTTTTCACAATCTTCTGAGGCTCTGTAGAACTTTAATGCTACATTTTTCATATCTTTGTTTGGAGTTTGTGTGTTTTTGTATAGAGTTTACAGTGCAGCATAAAAGAATTCATCACCGGTTCTTTTTTTTTCTCCACCAAAACAGTCCTTTCACTTCCTTTTAACTTTCAACAATTTGTTAAGTCCTGCCTCTTGCATGAGAAAGAAAACCTGCATCAAGTTAAGTTTTCAAGTTTTAGAGGGAATACATTTACTTTTAATCAGTTTCAAGAGAAAGAAATTTGAGGATTGAGAATTACTGTTTGCAAATTAAACTGTGTAGAGCTACCTGGTGTTAAGTAACTTTTTGAAGCAAGTTTCAGAGCTAAAGTATCACTTTGGATTAAACATGCAACTTATATCCACTGTATTGTTTTGAGTATTTATATAAAAAAAGTCAAATGTCCACGTTATAAGAATGTAATTAAATAATTACCCTGAAATGCATGAATCTTTTTAGGAAGTTATGCCTCCAATCGTTCATCAGATAACTAAGGAGTAAGTTTTCTTAGACAAGCTAGCTGGTGGGTGGTCTTAAAAATATTAATGTTAAAAGATAAAATCAAAGAATAAAAGCAGATAGAGTGAAATTGGTTAACCTCCCACTCTGTTTAGAAAAGTATCCTGTTTCAGTAGAAGCTGATTTTTTTAAGAACACGACAGCTTTTGACTATCTTAGCAGGCAAATAGTTTGTGGGCATAGGTATGAGAAGCCTTTACAGATGTTTAGAAAAGTCTTCTAGTTCACCTGAAGTTTCATATCAAAGTTGATGAGGGGCACAACCACAAATGAGTAAATATCTCAGACCTTTCTCCAAAAATCATGTGGCAGTTCTCTGACGAGCTGCATTGGGCAGTGGGACAAGCTACTTAGCTACTTTTGCATGGAAAATGGATTCTTTACCAAAACAGGGAAGAACAGAAGAGAGAAAAAAAAAAAAAAAAAAGGCCCACAAAACTTTCTTGTGCCCAATGGAGCTCATGAACTTAGCATGATGATTAAGATAAAGCAGGGAGGAAAAAAAGTTGTGGAATAATGCCAGTCATTGTTTTTCCAGGTGTATAAAGCAGCATTTTTAATTTTATATTTTTCAAACTTAAAGGTTATTATTCAGTTTCTAAGCTGGTATTCTTCCAGTTACAGAAATGGTATGTTTTCAGAGGTAAGAATAATCAACACTGAAAGTCAGGTTCAAATTTTCTTTATTATGCCAGGTTTCTTTTTGGTTCCCTTTCTGTAGGATACATTTAATATTTACTTTAGAGAATGAATTAGCACTTTCAAAGTTATCAAATTTGTGTGGAAGGTGACCAGATAGATATAGATAAAGGAACCTTTCGGTAGCCAGTGTGAAGAGAAGACAGAGCTATAATGGCTGTCGTCTCAAGGAAGATCATTTGTTTCTATAAAAAGTAGGTGTTATGTGTAGGAGGTTGAACTGACTTGCCTCATTTACCTGAATAAAACATCTTTACAGTAACTGTAGTAGTTTTTGAGATGTAATTATTTAAATCGTTTCCATCTGTAGTTGAGATTCAGGGTTGTAGGCCAATTGCACTGAAAACACTGTAACTTTGAAGAGTTTTTGATAGCTCTGTCACCTGCGGTTACAAGAGACCTGGAATTCTTGGAATTTCATACCCTCCTTTTTCTTAATTTTTATTTTTTCTCATCTGGGACAGAAGTCAAATTTTAGATGATGAAGGATATTTCTCTCTAAGTCTCTAAGACCCTTCAAGGGGGAACCCCTTTCAATACTGCTGGTATAAATTGTTTTAATAATCTGTTGCATTATGTGTGTAATTAAGTATTCCATTTAGTGTTTAAATATTCCATTAGTGGCTCAAAAAATAAATAAATTTAATGCTTGTGTAAAATAATAACAAGATGGAAGTATGCTGCAGAAGCGTCATATATTAAGATTTGAATCCTTATAGGAAGGAATAGATAAAAGTTTTCCAGGCGTTTAAATGCTATTACATCTGCTGCTACAGCAAAGCATTAGTGGCATACAAGTGGCTTTGAGTAGTATGTAATTTGACCTAGAGGTGGAAACTGCCACTGCCCATGGTTTAACTCCTCACTGCTGTCCTGCGCAGTCCTGCTACCATGGAGTGCCACTTTCCATACTAGTATCAGCAAAAAAGAATCTGTAAGATGGTGGGATAGGTTTGAACTTTTTTTTTTTAAAAAAAAGACCTTTTAAGGTACTATTTTACATTTTACAAATACTACCTTAGGTTAGTTTTTCAGCATGCTAGATAATAATCAATAATAGTTAAGCACAAGCAATTCACAGTAATGAAATATAAGCAGGGATGTTGCTGTTCATATCCTTAGCTCTTCAGATCTCACTCATTATCCTAGGAATCCTTATTATTAATAATCTTTCTTTCTCTTTCACTTTTCTTTCTTTGGGTTTTTTTTTTTTTTTTTTTTTTTTTTTTTTTTTTTTGACCCCCTAATCTCTTTCCACCAGCCTGTCTGCTTCCAGTTCCAGAGTTTTTGTTATTCCCTATTTTTCAACACATTTTCCGTGGCAGAGGAGCTCAGAAGGAGCTAGCCATCATCTCCAAATCCTCTTCTGGAATAAAGCGGAGAAGATGAGAAAGAATGAATGACAAAGAAAGAAAAGTTAGAGGGAGGAGACTTCTTGTAACTTCTTGGTCAGAAGAAAATGCAGAGGCTATTCTTGGTGCTTATATTTTCTTAAAAATGTAGAAAGGTGGTGCAAAAACCTTTGCTTTACTCAAAGCCTACTTTTTCAAGAAAAGCTGTGTCTTCTTCCCAGGTTGTTCATAATATTAAGAAAAATTTTCTATCTGGATAAAATTGAACAAATCAAGTAACTTCTTTTTTTTATAGACATAGTATCTCCATTCCATCAAACTGTTTTGAACTTGGGAAGTTGTGGTTCACTGCAACCTTACCAAGTTAGTTTCCTAACCTGGAAATCAAAGGAAAGCAGAAGATGAACTGCTTGAGAAACACTGGCATGGCAAGGGATTACCCTGTCTCATTTTCCCCAAACCACATTTTTCTGAAGTTACTCTTCCACTGTGAGTCCCCACCCAGGCAGCCCTTCTCCCAGATGAGGTAAGGGAAGCCACCATCAAGCTGAGCTGGGAGCCCTCTTAGGCTTTTCTTAGTTGGAAGCCTCTGTTAATTACATCACACCTGGCTATATTTCAGAGGTTAATGAACAGCATCTTGTCAGATTTAATATATCGTACTGCTTTAGTTTACATTGACGATGTAATCATAAATTCCCTGAGCTGTGAACTACACCTTTAGGACTTGCATGGAGTTCTCTGAAGGCAAGAAAAAGAAATGGCTATGAAGTGTAGCATGCCAGTTTTGAGGAAAACCTGCAGATTTTCTAGGACATTGAGTTTCAAAAGAAGGATTACATACAGACTAAACAGAGAAGAAGTCATAAAAATTTAAAGACATCACAAAACATAGCAAAAATAAGATCCTTTTTAGGTATGACAGAATACTAAAGGAAATTTATCCTGAATTATACCACCCAAGCAGACCCATTAATTAACCTAATGAGAAAATATGTTCCATTTCCATGGGCCTAAGCGTGTCAGGAAGCATTTGACACTTTTAGAAGGAGGAGAGGGGGAAAGCACTCTTCACCACTCCTGAAATTCTCAGATTTTAGCTTATCCATATTCATGTTTGGACTACTTAGTCATTTTGATACCTACTAATCAAGAGTTATGAAAAAATAATGTCTAAATATGTCTAAAATAATGTAAGCACATTTTGTACTGTTTCTTTTCAAGCTGCATCTCATATATTGAACAGTGAAAAGGTTATCCCATCTTGCTGGCAAATTACAAGTGAGAACAAGTTCTTTGTTGTCAAAATATGAAAATGGTAACATTAACTTAACGGTATACATATATAAGAATTCTTAAATCCATGACCCAATGCTATGAGTTCATTTCACCTACTTGTAATTCTCAAGCTGGCAAGAAGGGCAGTTTGTAGGATCTAACAATAAAAGCTAGACTTTCAAACTCATCTAGACACCCTTCCCATGCAAATTATTCTAAGAATCAGTCCATAATTATGATTCTCAAAGTTTTATATATGTATGTATACATATATTTTAATCCTCATATTCTTCTTGTTCATAAAACATTCCTCTACATATTGCTTAGAAATTCTCGTGGTTAATCCTTACCTAGAAGCAAATTGAAACAAAATAACTTTGTGGGGTTTTTTTATTGGGCAGAAAGCATAAAAAATCTCCTTTCATTGCGTGTCTGTGATATAACGGGTACTTGATTCTAAGAATGGGATACTGTAGGTAGCATCTTGTGCAGAGGAAAAGCTGAGGATGGTATCTGGGGCATTAAGGGACTGTAGCTTATTCCACTGAAAATTCTCTTTTTGCAGAAACAGAGTGCATTCTAGAATATATATTGCATTCATATTCAATTGCCTGGAAAAGCTTTACCTCACAAGTATGAAGCAGTGACCTCCCCAGTACCTAGCTACATAAAATTCTCAGATAAAATAGCCATAGAATACTGCTGGTTATAGTATAATATACAATTGTAGGGTACAGGATGCTATTCTAGCTGTTATTCTGCAATCTTTCTTCATTGAAGGGCAAACATAAATATATATAGTTAGTATACCCATTTCTTTTCTTCTTTTTTTTTTTTTTTTTTTTTTTTTTTAATTTTTTTTTTTTTTTTTTTTTTTTTGTTTATTTAAA
>JAWLRI010001009.1:73002-161118 GCA_034781795.1 Crypturellus tataupa
GAAGATAATGGAGAGCGGCTTGGCTATGACGTCCGCCAGCTCCCGCAGCACTCTTGGGTGCAAACCATCAGGACCCATGGATTTGTGGGTATCAAGATTCCTCAGGAAATCTCTGACCCAATCTTCCTCTACCCTGGGTAAATCTTCCTCTCTCCCGGCTCCTTCTCTCATATGAAATAGCTGGTAATGGGTCTAAAAGTCCCCAAACTTCGCGTTCCTGGGTCAGAAGAGCCACCCTTGCTGCCACCGGGCTGGGCACAGCAGTGTCCCCGAGTGCCTGATCAAAGGGACGGATGGGTCCGGTGAAAAAGGGCAAAACTGGAGACAGAGCGAGATGCGACAGCTGGAGCCGCATGTCTACCCGCTGTCCCATGTGCCGGCCACGGTGCTGATGGACACGCAGAGGGAAATCAAGTCCTTCCAAGCTGCACATCTGCACCTGACTGTTCCGCACATATGTTTGTCCAGCTTAGTTTGAAAATAACCTTTATATAACCTGGGACGGGCTTGACTGTCCTGCTACAGCGCTTAGAACATTTGTCTTAATATCTAACCTTTGAGCTTTCTTGTTGCAAATTAAGCTGATTACATCTTGGCCAAGCTCCAGCAGACCTGGAGACCAATTGATCACTGTTGTCTCAGAGGTCTTGGGAGCCTCTTATCATGTCCCCCCTGCCTCCGCTTTTCTAGAGAGAACAACATCCTCCCCGTGCCCACGTTGGGCTATCTGCGTGGTCATTCTTGGTCACTCTGGACTGAGTGACTGGTCTTGGTCACTCTTTGGCCATGACTGCCAGTAAACAATGTCATTTGTACCGTGGGGCACAGCCTGCGTATCCCTCGGAGGCTGCACACTGAGGCAGGATGCCTTTTTGCAAGCACCACTCTGCATCGCGGCTGAGAGGTCCCCAAAAATGTGAACCTCTTTGAGCTCAAGCTTGGCAGAAAGCGGCCTCCAGTGGCCCAGGCTCCAATCCCAGCATGTAGCATTTTTCATTCAGCCTCTGTCAATCATCTCCCTTCCACTTTCTCTAGGAGTTGGAAAAAGGGAAGGATGCGCTGGGAAAGCAGCTTGCAGCCGGCACCCAAGCAGCTACAGGTTTAGCTCACGCCTTCTGCCAGCTGCAAGACTCCTGTCACTGACTGGATCGCTAGACTAAACAGTGATGCCCCAGCACGATGCCCCGCAGCCGCGCGCCCCGGGGACGCTGCAGCACGCTGGGACGGGGCCCAGGGTGAGCAGAGTGCTCAGCATCCAGACTGGCAGCAGAGACACAACGGAGGAGGCCGAGGGCATCCTGAGGCTGCTTAACCGGGGCCAGGGAGGAGGAGGTGGAGGTGGAGGAAGGGCCAGAGGGGTCCCCAGTGGATCCGCAGTCCTGAACACCGGAGCCAGCGCTACCAGGGAGATTTTTCTCTTGCGGTTGCCAATCCCTCTTCTTCCTCTCCCTCCCCACGCTGGAAGAGGTCTGTCCCCGGACTCTATGGAACAGCTGGCTGCTGTTATCTGGGAGCCGCTCTCTTATCTGGCTGCTGATTTCAGCTGCGGGGAGCCAGCACCTCTCAGGTGAGGACGTCTTGTTACCATCTGCTCGGCACGGGGGTCTTATCTGGCCGGGCACCTTGTCGTCTGGACAAGCCCCCTCAGATAGCGGGACAAGGAGTCTCCCGTGGACCTGGGGGGCAGCTGGCACTCATGGGGGCTGGAGGACTCTGCAACCCCGGTGAAATGGCTAGAAGACTTGAGGAACCAAGTGCTTGTGGCACCATGTCCAGTGCCTGTGGCTTAGTTGCCCCATTTGAGTGGTTAGGAGCGTTGTAAAATGAAAAGTTTAGGCACGGTTTCCTCTTTCCATCAACTAGTAGCAATGCTTGGCCATGCCAAAAGATGAAGCAGTGGTGGTGCTGGCGAGAGAGCTCCAGCTTTTATTGCTTTTATCTCCTTGCTTCTGGAGGAGGGAGATGTCTGTGTGGGGGCTCTGCACAGGGGACATGGTGCGCGCGCCACAAGGAGACAAGCTGCTCTCTAAATCACGGCTGCCCATGATTTATGCAGAGGCTCACAGGTTAGGTAACTGCAGTAAACAGAATAAACAGACCTCAGGCGGGATTTATGGACCGACAAAAGGACCTTTAACCACAGAAGAAATGTGCTTTCCAGCCCTCTTCTACCACCAGATCCCAACCAAGGGCTTAAATACTTATGTCAAGCCCTCAGAGATGAGGAGTCGGGCTGGATTCAAGCTACTCCAGTCTTCCCGTTATCTAAGTCATCTCACAGTTCATCCCGTGTTCACCTCGCTGTATCGCACCCGCGTGTGCACACACACATTCCCGCAACGCCAGAGGAGCCAGAGGGGAGCAGGGAGATGATTTTTCTGCTGGAGCTCCTCTATTGCTGGCAGGGAACTTATATCACCAGATAATCTGGCACTGTATTTCTGCTGCAAAAACACATTGTTCACATCTTTTTCTAGAGGTTCTTTGGCCCCCAACCCGCAGAAACAAGGGGTAGCTCGGACGTGCCAAGGCCACCTGGGCAGAAGCCCAGGGTGTGCGGACAAGGTGGCTCTCGCTGCCCTGGGAACTCGTGGGCAGTCGCAGTGCAGGAGCGAGCTAAACCAGGCAGGGCCAGCTCACCCACGCACAGCAGCGCTGCGAAAGGAAAGGGTGGGACGGGGGCCTAAAATAATAGTGACTAATAAATATCCAGCCAAGCGCGGGGCTCCAAGTGCTCTGTAAGGAGGTTTCTCTCTCCTGACGTCCTTTTTGGGGTGCAGCTGGATGCTCGGACCTTGCTCCCTAGCAGATAGCAACAGTCAAGTGAGGATTCCTGCCTGCTGTTGCTGAGATAAACCTTCTTGAGACAAGAGTGGCTGTCTGTAGCACAATTAAGGAGGGTATTTTTTTTTCCTGTGCAAAAGAGGTGTTAGTTTTCCATGTGTTTCTCGAGTGTTTGATGTGCTTCTCCCCGTAGATGTGGAAACTCATGCAACGATGATATTACAGATGTTGCATGCCAAATAGCAGGGCGTGCGTAAGGGCAGAGTGGCTGGTGATCCCACTGTTACAAACCTCCAGGCTAGTATTTTTAAAGTGATATCAGTGCACAAAAGCCAGCTGGAGAAAAGGAGCCTGTCCATCCTCAGGCGATCGTCTGTTTGTGCTCTGGGAGCGTTCTGGCATCCATGACGCCAGCTCCCGAAGGGAAGATGCACGCGATAGGGAGCACAGCAGGGAAGTGTAAAACCAGAAGCCGGGCTGAAAACTTTGGAAAATTTGGTACTAATAGGACGTCCTGTTTTCATACACTACTGCACAGACAAGCACGGAAAACACAGTGCTACAAAACAAACTTTTGAAGCCCAATGTTACCCCCTCCTTCCACAGCTGGAGAGGGAAAAGCATCCAGGAAAGCACTGCCTTCCCTCCCTCTTGCACATCTTTATTTAATTCCACTGCAAGCAAGCTCATGTATTTGACATGGAACAATTTAAATCTATGAATTGTTCTAAATCCAGGAGAATTGCCAAACCCCCTGTTTTAGTACCTTTCCAAATTGCCTTTTCCTCCTGTCTTTGAGAGCCAAGATATGGCTATTTAATTACAAGCACAACCTTCACTTAAGAAGCCTTCCTAATGAGGCCAGGGAGGAAAGGCATCCAGGTTTTCCCAAACGAAGCGCTGCTATTAGCTTGTTTTATCCTGCGTTTGGGTTTGGCTCAAGTCAGTCAGCGATGCCCTGGGGAAAGGGGCCAGCAGGAACCTCTGAGTCCTGGGCGCCTGGTGAGATCATGGTACCGCCTTGACCTGCCCGTTGGAGGAGACCGAATCCAACCTCCTGCCACGGGAGCGGGATTCGGGCTGGCTGCTTTTCACAACTCAGATCTGGGAGTGGAGGCATTTAGCCCACAGGGCAGGGTAGGGGGAAAGGGGAGAGTGGAAAAAAATATAAAAGGGGGAATTGGGTCAAGTGGAGGCAAAGTAAAATCATAGTAGAGGGTAGGCAAGAATGGCATTGAGGGGGATCCCTGTGGTCCCTGAAGCTACTGGAAAATGTTTTCCTTGGCTTGCCTTGCACCTGGATTTCCAAAACAGAGGTAGCTGGATCCAGGCAAACCCTGTGTAAGGTGCCTAGGTAAGAAACCTTCCCTGTGGTCTATTTCCTATATCCGAGGTCCAGCTCCTGTGGCCCCTGAGCCTTGCCCTGGCATCTCCCAAGGAGATCCCTGCAGCAGGGGGTGTCACAGGCTCTTCACGGCCAGGGGACAACACAGGCACAACACGGCACATGTCACAACACGGCAGTCGTGCTTGCAAGAGGGCTGATGTGCGCAGGGGCTTCTCCAGGTGCGCTCGCAGCTGCTCAGCCCTGCAAATCCCTGCAAGGAGCTTCCCCGTTCCAGGGAGACCCAGGCATGAACCGACATGAGTCCATGTCACTTTCCAGGGCGAGAGACCTGCCAAAGGGCCTGGCAAACCAGGACCAAGGGATGCTGAGGGCTGCAGGGGCAGCACCCACCTGCCTGCCCAGAGCCCGTAGCTGCGCCCGACAGCCCATTCCTGCTGCCGGGACCAGTCCCACTGCTCTGCAGGCTGCAGACAGGGATGTACTGGGACCCACATCATGGAAGGTGACCGGGATGCGCCAGCAGGAGCCACACTCCGCTCCGCTCCCCCTGGGATGCTCCAGCAGCGCATTCCTCCCGGCCGGGCAGCCTCTGGAGCTCCCGGGAAGCATCGGGGCCGCGCTGGAGCCAGCCTCGGCCCCATCCATCATCCTTATCAGGCGCCCGCGGCGGCGCGGCGGTCCCTGGCGCAGCGGCGGCACGGCCGGCGGGCCGGGGCCGCACGGAGCCAGGCAGGAGGCACCGCGGCGATAAGCGACGCTGCAAACAAAAACAACTGTCCCCGTCGGGCACTTCAAAGCGCATCCCGACGAAATTTATGTGGCCGCGGAGGCGGCGAGCGGGGCTGCGCGGCCGCGCTACGGGGCACCGTCCCGGTGCGGGTGCCCACGCGGAGCGACGTATTGAGTTAACAGAGGCCGTGCAGAGCCGTGTCAGGCTCGAAGCCATCAGGAAAAGGGACAGTGGTGCCACTGACAAGGGTAAAAGCTGGATGGGTTGGCAGGGAGCAGGATGGCAGCAGGGACCCTGCAGCCCGAGGTCACCTTGGTGCAAAAACTGATGCTGGGAGGATGTTGTGAGCGATGAGGCCGTTTGCCCTTGGCCTGTGACATCCCACAGGGCGCTCCCGAGGCCGCTCTGGGCAGGAAAGTGGGAACCCGGGTGCTGCTGCTCTGCAAACTGGTTTATTCCTGGGACGGAAAATCACCGAGACCTCTTGTGGCACCAGCTGAAACTCCACATTTCCCCTTCCAGCAGCGACCGAGCGGGATGCTACACGGGCTGCACCATGGCCAGCGACAAGTGGGATGTCCCCTTGGAGGGACAGCATCCATGCAACAAAAACGGGCCGTCACCTCAGGAAAACCTGGAAAAATAACTGTGCTTCAGTCAATGCAAGGCTGAAGCCACTTCACACCTGGGATCACATCCAGTTGTGTTGATGCTGAAAGTTGCAAGGAAAGGACCCAGAGGGAAACCCAAAGTGCCCACAGAGGCGAGAGATGGTGACGGCCCTTGGGGACAGGGATGATCCCAGAGCAGTATAGGTGAGGGGACACTGCAGAGCAAAGCACCTGCACTCACACCCATGTACACATACGATCATCTCAACACATATATATTTATATGTGTTCTAATTTTTAAGTGTAGTAAGACAAATTTACCCCCACACACCTTGCCGGCTGCGTCTTTTTCTCTTTACAGAATTTGGCTTCATTCAGCTTTTTTCATACTCCAAATCTTGTTGAAAACTTTCATTAACTTTTAAAAATCAGTCTTTTAAAATTAGATGAACATGATTCATCAAGACTCTGACATTCAATTCTTCTCAACAAAGCTATTCAAAATTAATTTT
Organism: Crypturellus tataupa; assembly: GCA_034781795.1. Lineage (NCBI taxonomy): Eukaryota > Metazoa > Chordata > Aves > Tinamiformes > Tinamidae > Crypturellus > Crypturellus tataupa. Next base: position 78,988 of record JAWLRI010001009.1, read on the forward strand.
GTTAGCTCAAATGCAAATGAAAGGAAATTGAATGAAATTAGAAGTCTGCTTTTTGTTTCCTTTCTCTCTTCCCTCTCCATTTTTAGTAAATGAGAAGAAAATTAAGGTGTAAAGGTAGTTATTTAATTTAACTAAATCTAATTCAAAGTGGAATGATTTTTCTCTACCTAGCTCATCACATCAGACATATTCTAGGTGAAGGGAGGAGTGTTGCTTTTATCCAGAACTTTTCAGGAGAAAAGGTCCTTTCCTTCATTTGCCCCAACAAGAGTGTAGTAGAAAGGTGCCATCACATTTGCTTGACGCAAGGTTTTCTAGCCTTATAAGGGTCACATTTTCTGCTTTGCTTTTGGTAGCCCTTCCACTTTTTGTTGTTCCCTTCCTCACTGTCACTAGGGCCTGGGCCTCCCCACTGTAACGGGGCTCTTCCAGTGTCCTACCGGTCACTTGCAGCAAAAGCCTTGCACCACACACCACCTCTGATCACCATGTCCCACCACCAAGCACCATGCACCAGCCAACACAGATACACACCAGCTGCTGCACGTGCACCAGCACTTCTGCACGTGCACCAGCCCTCCTGCACCATCTACACATACCAACCACCACGACACAACTCCACGTAGGTGCACTAGCCACTGTGATGCCGCCACAACACACCACCATGGTGCACCATGACCACCCACCACCTCCTCCCCAGCAGCTCTACACACCTGACCAAGTGGTGCAGCCCCTTCTCTTTTTATACCAAAGTGGGTGGTGCCAAAGCTGACTACTACATCCTGATTGGCTAGCTAGAGATGTGGGCGTGGTCTCCCACTTCTACCCCTTTAAAGTGACAGGCGCCCCCCACGGTGGCTGGAGATGTCTTGGTGCTGGTTGTGCAGTGTCCCCTCGCCTGCCCCGCGAGCCTACCTGCACATATGCATATGTACATACATTATGATATCTTGTTTTAATTACATTAGAGCAAATGACTCCTTCCCCTATGGTTTATATCAGCGCTCTGAGTTTGTAATTTATCTTGGCACAGTCTAGACTGGAGCCACTTTGAAGCTGTTTCAAACAGGATGAGAACAAACAATTTCTCCAAAGTGGCTGGATTAAGAAAACTGGCAGCCATTCATCTTTTGGGGAAGGCTTGTGTCGGGCCGTGTCCCCGCTGGAGCGCTGCCAGCTCCCGGCTCCCGCCCTGCGCGGGTCGCAAAGGTCCCAACCCCGGCGGAGGCGGAAAATCCCACCGCTGGCTACCGGGCACGGGGCTTCGGCAGAGCTGCAGCCGGGGGGTCTGTGCCACGGAAGACCTGATTTATGGCTAATTATTCTCCCTCGATTTATCCTCAAGTGCTGGAGAGGAGATGGCCACGCTGTGCAGCAGCCCAGCCACACGGGAGGCACCACCCCAAGAAGGACATTGGCAACCGTGGCCACCACCGGCCAGGTCCCAAGGTGTCCTGGTGCTTCTGCAGTGTCAAACAGTGTGCGGAGTCACCACATCCTGGGTCAGAAGCAGAGCAGAGGTCCTTCACCCCAAATTCACACCAACATCAGTTCAGTGATGCGAGCTGGCTGTTCATTTTCCTATAAACCTCACTGACATCTTTAAAGCAGGAAATCTCTTCTTACTTTCTTCAGATAAAACTAATCCTGAAAACATCTTTACTAAATTAAATAATTTTCCCTGTTGCATTTTATGGTTTCCCTATGGTATCGGTTACTTTACGAAAAAGGAAAGACCCAACCAAACATTTTCATGGGCTGAGGAAGGCACTGTCCTCCTAAATCATGCACTTCCAACCCCAAAACTCTGAGGTCTGGTGGGGGGGATAAGCACAACCCAGGGAATCTGTATCCTTGAACCCGGTGAAACTGAAACACGTGAGATATAAAAGTCCTTCCTCAAATCATTTCTTCCACTCTCCCAATATGCGTAGGGCAAAACCCCTGGGAGCTGCTAACCTGACTGGCTTCAGGCTTTCACCTGCCACCTTTCCTCAGGCATTGGTTATTTTCTTCTCCCCTCCCTTTTTTATCTCTCTGGGTGAAGCACAGTATGGGATGGAAATACTAATTCCTAACCAAGAAATGAGGTTTGTTTGGACCCCAAGGTAGGAGCAGCTTTCCCAGCACTTGAAGTTCAGACAGGTGAGGTGCCCAGGAGCACCCCGAGGGCCCCAGCTGGGATGGGTAGCGTGGCCACCCAGGGGCACTGGAGCCCGGGCTGGAGACCTGGCTACAGCAGAGCTCCAAGCCTGTCCTGGAGACAACCTGTAGCAGAGCTCCAGCATTCCCGTGGGAGAGAGCACCGGAGCCAAGGCTGGAGACAACCTGCAGCAGAGCTCCCAGGTCTGTTCAGGAGATGGGGCCAGAGACAGGACGGGAAGACAAGCTACAACCTGGGTCTGAGGGATCCATCCAGGAGACAACTTGCCTGCAGCCCTAGGCCAAGGCCAGGAGATCCATATCAGGATTCAGATAACTGCAACCTCGGGTAAGGACCGAGGCCTGAGCTCATCTGCGGCCCCAGCCCATGGGCAGGATGTGCTGGGGGCTCTGAGGAGGCTCCTGCAGCCGTGTCCCGTTGAGGTCCTGCTGTGCCAGCACTGTCCCCTCGATGGGCTGTGGGACACGTGTCCCACTGGCTGCCCCCACATAAACTCACCGGCTGCATCACCGCAAACCAAGCCCTGAGCACCCGCAGAGCTCGCATGGAAACACATGTGTTTTCTATATTTTCCACCCAAACACTGGGTTTTAAATATTCTAGCAGCACCGCTCATTCCCCGAAAGCTGCCAGAGTTTATGACAGATCCCTCCTCCTTAAGGCTTTGAAATCAGGCTGTAAACATGCTCTGCAGGCTGAAGTGCTGCCCGTAAAGGGGGTTGCTCCCCGCACGATGTGCCTATTGGCTCCAATTAGCACTGGCAGGAGTTAACCGCAAAGAGAAGGGAGAGCTTATCCTGGGGAGTGAATTGATTTATTTACAGCATTTTCAAAGCAAGATGAATATGGCCATTTCTTTGGCTCTTTTTTTTTTTTTTTTTTACTTTTTCTTTCTTTTTTCTTTCTTGGCTTGCTTTAAATTTCTTCAAGGACATATAGAATTCACTGCAAATGAATAGAGCTCACCTGAACTTAATGAGCTGGGTGAAGGCTTTGTTTTAGATGATGGTCAATATGATTTTTTTAGATCCAAATCAATGCACTTCGGCAGTAATAATAGCAATACAAAAATTTCAGCTATTTACTTCTGCATTGTGATATATTCTAGACATGGAATCTAATGGCTAATGGTTTCTAATCTAATGGTTTAATGTTGTTTATTTGTAAGTTGGCTAGTAGCAGATTTTCTAAACTAAAAGCCATTTTCCCTCTCCCAGCACCATTGGAAATAATTAATTCAGTGTCATTTTTTTCCCCTGTTAGTTTGAGTAGTAATTCTCTGATCTGTGGAAAGTTTTACTTAAGTGAATAATTATATGTAAAAAGATGCATCTTTGGCTGTGTCTACACTGAAGCATGTTGTGGAAGTCTGAGAGAGGTGTCAAGTAAACAAGTTAGGAAACTTGTCACAGTCAAATATTGGGATATAGAGTTTTACAGGATTCCTTGGGCTGCTGCTGAGCTTCTCCACACGCCCTGGTGCCACTGCCAGCCTGTAACTTGTGCTCAAGTGAGCCAGCTCCAGTTATGTCAGGCATCTCTGTCCAGCTCAGTAGCCACTAAAAGCTTCAGCGAAGACATGTCTTCACTTTCATTGCCTTTTATGAAGATGGAAAGCACTTCAGCACTTCTTCTGTTAGCTGTTCAGAGGATACACAAAAAGATTCATTTCATCTTGGCTTCTAATGTGCCAGAATCTGTCAGATCTTTCAATTTGGCCTTTGTGGGGATATTAATTTGTCATGGGGTTGAAGCTTGAAACTCTTCAATGCCCCACAGTCCCGTTAAAGCTGACAAGTCCATTATTAGTTGGACTTGCCTTCCAAAATAGCCTGTTATATCCTACCAGATTTTGATCTCTCTATGGGCTCATATCCTGGCACCGCTGAAATCGCAGGCAGAGCTGCCATGGGCACCAGCAGATCTGGATTTTGACTTTTTTTTTCTTTTTTTTTTTCTTTTTTTTTTTTTGTAGTAAGACTTTGAAAAACAAAAGAATTAACTTAGAGCTCTCAGGTGATAGACTCAGGAGCTAAAAGGTTTGTGTTAGTACTGCTTACTTGCTAAGTATCTCTGCTGGTTTTTGTTGTTGCTCTGTTTGATCTTGTTTACCTTGTGAACGTGTGTCTGGCATCTGAAATGGGGCTTCTATCAGGTGCGTAGTAGCTCTTCCTTCCCTCACCCTCATTATTCCTGGTGTCTAAATACTTTAGGCCTTGTCCCTGAATTATTTTATGAAACTCCTTTAGAGATTTCAAAGTGATGTTCTGCTTCAGCGAGGGGCAAGGGAAACAGGACAGGCTTTCCCAGCCCTGCCTGTTGCAAGTTGGGCAGTATATGGCCGGAGAAGCTGATCTGATGGAAAGGCAGAAGAAGAGGGAGATAGACTGTCATCTGGAAGGAGAATTCTGCTTCTTGGAGTGTATATGACTGAGTTAAAGATATATGTATATATTTGAGGAGCAGAATATTAGGCCTTTCAGCTTTCCCAAGAGCTTCCTAGGATCCATCCATTTTTTTCTCTTCTTTTGACCCTTTGATTTCTGTCCTTTCTGGCAGTGTAATAGCTCCAATTCAGCTGCAAGGACTGCAGTCAGAGCAGTTTCTTGGGAAGTAACTGGAGGATTTCAGATCCGCCTCCTTCTGAGTTGTCCTTATCACAAAACTGGCACCACCACCCATGAAGTTAATTGAGGTGCGGACTATGACTAACTTTTCAGGATTTTCAAAGGTCTCAAGTTTGGCAGTTGCATGTCTAAGCCTGGATTACTTTTAGAAGAAGATAAATATCTATCTCCACAATGTTCAGTTACTTCTGAGCATGTATGCCAGCCAGAAAAATTTCAAGCCAAATTAAAAGGTACCTAGTTTGAATGTAGGTGCCAGGATGTTTAGGCAGTACTGGAAATTGAGCAGGCTAGATTGTTCTTTGGGACTCAGAAGGGCTGGGACTCGATTTAGGTAGACTGGATCAACAGTGCAGAGTTTAAAATCTGGTGTCTTAGAGGCAGAAGTGGTCCCAAGCAAAAAGAATATATATATATGTGTGTATACACCCATACACATATGACCTTTAAGTTTAATAGACAAGACATTTGGAGTATTGTATATGGAACTGTTTCATGTGAAGGCCTTAACAGGTCAAACTGTGATCCCAACGGTAACTGTTGAGTATTATATGGTGTATTACAATGCTGGGTTAATAAGTGGAGAATTTATAATTCAGTAATAAGTTGAAAAATGTTAAAATGGCAGTCTATCTGCACACTGAAAATCTAATAATTCAAAAGAACTTCCATCATAAACAAAATGCTGTAACCATAAATGCAAAGTAAATACAATTAGATTAATTCACTGGGGTCACCTTGGACACCATCCTACTACGAAGGAATTTAAACAGGAAAAGTCAGAAAAATGTCAGACAGCTGTATGCTTTGGAATAATTTTCATAAGCTAAGTAGTAATGAGTTTACTAGTTGTATCCTGTTGCCTGTATTCAAGTCACAGTGTGACTCAATGACGTCAGGATAATTTTTCTCTTGCACAGCCAACTTCAAAAATATCTGAACTGTTGGATGACTTTCTCTCCTTGTTTGCACTGATCTAGAACCAAACAGTTTTGAAAAATGCCCCGCGATGTGTGAGGCACTGTGCATGCGGAGGCAGCTGCGTGTTTCTGTCACAGATATAATAGGCAATAGGCGTGTATACCCTGTACAGTTATAGTGCTTAGAAACCTCAGGGCAAGGCTGACATAAGTGCCTCCTGATGGCGTGCTAGGCAAGAGCCTTCACAAAGCTCTCCAGGGATGAATTTCTTAAAAAAATAAAAGAAGTGAGTTTGACCGTATTTATTTGATATTACTTTCATAGGTGTAAAATAGGAGTTTATAGTTTTACTTGTCCATTTCCCTTGCTCTGGATCTGCCTCCCTGATCAAGACATTCAATAGCTATTAAAGGCTGCAGCTGTACTAACAGTCCTGTGCTTTATAGGAGGCATTTTGCAGCTATTACCTTAAAACAGGCATTCTGTGCCAGTACAGATGTTGCGTCCACCTTTTTCATAAGCACTTTATCTGCACCATGGGCATTGCGTTTCTAAAGTTTTCCTGAAACTGCTGAACACGCTCCAGAGCTGTGATTTATCTGGGCTGGTGTAGCTTAAAGACCTGAGAGCTGAATCTGCACCTGCCCTATTGATCTAACCAGGCAAGTACTAATTCGCCTGCAGTAGGTGGAGTTTGGGTCTCTTCTTTACAAATCTCATACACCAAACGCTGCGCCACGTGTGCAGTTCCCATTCCCTGAAGTGGAAATTGCTTACATATATATCACCAAATTCTAATTTTCTAATATTGAAAGGAGAACATATTACTAGATCTATTGGAGGACTGACGTACAACTGCTATGTTTCCTCTTTCGTTCAATCCATTTCAGAGTAACCAAACGTATGTAGTGAACGATGAAATGCTTAGAATCCTGTCTGTAAACAGGGCAAACTCTGCTGGTATGATGACATTGGTTTGATTGGGGAAAGACTTAAAAAACACTTTTGAATTTAATGGCTTTAACCTGATATTTTAAAACCAGCGAGAAGGAAAGTCACTTACGTAAGGTAGCTGCCTCTTCTGATTCTCTTGAACTCGTGTTACAGTAAGTGGCAGTAGAAGGCTGTCTCATGCAGCAATGCTTGGCAATAACCAAAGTACTAAATGATGCTTTTAGAATATCAAAATTTGAATCAATATGTGAACCCTTCATTTAACTACTCAAACTAAAAATTTTGGAATTCAGAACAAAACCAGGAGTTTTTGTCCTAGTTCTGAATTCAAAACTGTTTTGAAAGAGCAAAAACTGAAAAAGAAACAAAAAAAAAAAAAAAAAAAAACCCTCAAAACAACCAAACAAGAGAACTCCTGTTAAACGAGGTTTTTAAAAACCAAAACTATGTCCAGCTTTTGCCTGATTCTGCCAGAGATGTATGTCATGTGTAGACATGTCATCAAATATGACTCAAACCAACCCTTCCCCCAAAATAAATAAATGCAACCACATAGACCAAAATTATTCTTTGGCCTTTTAAGAATTCTGCCATATTTACTTGTGGTGTATTTTTAATTTAGAGTTAGACCAAGGGTTGAGCTCTTACTTAGTGTTTTGTTAAAATAGAGGGGAAAAGCACTTGTGCCATAATCCATCTCATTAGAAACTTGCAGCTCTATAGCAATTTAGTGCAGCAGAGTTTAGAAGAAGCAGCTCTGCAATAAAGTAAATAAAGAACAGAAGAATTCAAGATCAACAGGTAGAAGCAAAGAGAAGGCAGCAAAAGGAAAGAAGCAGCTTATTTGAAATGTATGTTTTGGGAACATTAGTTAAATAGTGAAGCAAAAATACTGTTAGTACCTCTATTACTAAAATGAGATCTCCAGAATCATGCATTTAAGCTCTCAGCTCCATCTGAGTGTTCTGATGACATTGACAAAGCGCACAAACCTCATTCAAGAGGCCAAATATACCTTGTTTAATTTATCTAAAGACAGAGATGAATTTAGCCCATGATGTTCAGGATGTCATGAGAAGCTCTAGATGGAATTACAGTCCTGCTATACACAGTTGAGTGTATGTTACTCTTTAGGTAAAATCCATGTGTTCTGTGTTGTTAAAGAAATGAAAGGTAGCTGTTAATTCCAAGGCTTATAAATATGTCAGTGGGTTTTCATAATGTCTTAATAAATTACAAGAGCAAACTCAAATGACTCATGATGTCACCAGAGCTACATGTTGCACTGTATTTACTATAATTATGTACTGTACCTCACAGGTTTCTTTTAATTTCTAACTGAATGTATAGATTTGACTAAAAATCAAAACAGTCCGCATGGATTTGTCTATTTCTGTTTATTTGTCAGCTTCCAACTGTTTTCTTTTTCTGAACTTCCCTTCAAATTAAGAAAATGCATCCTTTAAATAAAATGTATTTAAAAGAACAGTTGCTGCAGCTGTTGTTTTTATTCATTGAGAAGCTGAAGTAAAATACAGTATCAAAATACCCCCAAACTTGGGTGAAGTTCAAATTTTCTTTGGATCTTAGTTCTCTGGCTAGCCACCATCCCATATCACTAATGGTATAACTAGCTGAAAAATGGAAAAACAATTTCATGAAAGTTTCAAGATTGTTTTGGCTTAGATCTGAAATGTAGAGATAGCATCACTACCTTAATTTCAATAATCCTTCATTCTTCACTCTGGGAAATAAATGTAGGACAGGCTAAACACTTTGAGTAAGTTGAATATGTTTAATAGTATTTTCAAAATTACTAATGTGACCTTAATGGGTGAATAAACCCTTGGTTCTTTAGTGTTTCCTGCCTATATTGGTTTTTATGTTTGCAAATGTTAAGTTGCAGGTGTAGTTTGTATTTAATTGTCCAGAATAAATGTTCTGTATCAAAGATACCCCACATACTGAGCTGGCCTGTCTCCACGGATATGCTTAGGTGTTGCTTGCAAGAGAGCAGAACATGTTACTTGAGATGGGGATAAATTGAAATAATTTTATGTTGCATTAATTTCTATGGCTTATATTTAATTTACTGGAACTGGAAAGGGTTCATCTGAATTTAACAAACAGCTTTTTGGTAATGTAACTCTTCTGGAATATATTAAATAAACAAAACAAAACCAAAACAGAAAGACCCCCAGCATTTTCCGGAGCTGCTTCTGCCAAATGCATACTTCAAATGCCTGTCCATGACATACCCATGTTCAAGAAGGTATTTATGTATACACCTTGCTTGCAGTGAAACAGGTATCTTTTCAGTATGGAGGTCTTAATTTTGACTCTTATTTATGTAGAATCAAACAAGAAATCCCATAAATTGACACATACTTCCCATTCCAAAAATATTAGCACCGTTCAGTGGCAGTTTATGAAAGTATCTTATAAGTTGCTCAAATGAGTGTACATTTCAGAGGACATGTAAAATGCTGGTAATTTGGTTTTGCAGCAAAGATCAAGGAGCTAGTTTGAAATTAAAATTTCTATGAAATTCAAATTATGCATTTAGACATAATAAAAATATGGACAAAAAACAGCACCTGTTCATTATATTGTAAGATAAAGTTTAATATATTTTATTAGCTTAAGGGACACAGAATAACTAGATAGTTACCGGAACTTTAGGCATGCATTTACATAAATATATTAAATTAAGAAAAGCAATTATACACTTAAACATCCTTTTGTCTAAAAAATTATTAAATCCACAGATTAACAATAAAACCAACTCTATGCAATTATCACTTCCAGATACAACTGTTCCATTTCTCAGATATTACACAAATACATTTGTTAGAATTTATATGCATTATACATATATTATATATTACATAATAGTGTGTATACATACATGGTGTTCAATAATATAATAATAATTTGTACTTTTTATAGCACTTTTCATTTGAAGAGCTCAAAGCACTTTACAAAGTTTTTCACTAATTTTAGATGGAAAAGCGAGGCACAAAAATGCAAATATTTAATATTACATAGGATTTGTGACAGACAGTAACTTGACTTGTCTTGAACTTCAGCCAAATGTAGCCATTTCTAAAAAGAAATATGCACATGTAATCTACATAGGTAGACTTGCAAAGACTTGTAAGGTCTCAGACCAAAAAAGCACTTACTAAATTAATACAATTAAGCACATGACTTCAGTGAGACTCATATGCTTAAAATTGCTTGTGTATGATCACTTGTGTGTGCTCCAGTGCTCTGCTGGATTGGTGCCTATATATGTTTAGTAGTATAGTGCAGTTTATAGAAGATTATTAAATACAGTTTGAATGAAGATACTTTCTAAGCTGTTTTCCCACATTTCAAATGTACATACAGTACCTGATGGCTATTACATAATAAAACTTGTTGAACAGAGGAGTATTGCTACCAAAATGTTGTCCAGTGACTGACCTTGTGTTACTTTATTCTCCTTTTTTGCTTGACTCTCATTAAAATCTAATTGTTCTCAGATGGGAATTGAGGGCTTACCCTACAGTACATTTGTGAGGTGAACCTAGCAGCATTGCTGGGGAAAGAGAATTCATGGGGTAGAGTTACAGCTTCTGATACAACTAGAAAATCAGTGTGATGCAGTTGCTGAGAATACCATATGGATCCTGGTCTCAATATATCTCAACATGAAGCCCAGTTTGAACACCAATTTTTACTCCACCTGCATTGTTTCAATTCTAGCAAGTCCCTTTAAGAATATTTAGAAAATTGGATTTGTCTGTCAGTGCCTTGCAATGCAAACCACAACAAAGTGTATCCTACTTAAAAAAAAAAAATCCTCCCTCTGTTTGCTTCCCACCCCAGAATACTGTAACTACACATGCTTTAGCTGCCACCTTCCCTTGAAATTTCCTGGGTATCTAATCAAGTCTTCACTTCAATATTTTATTCACTTGTTTTCAAAATGAAAGTAAGTGGGAATGAAAATAAATGTCATAGACTCTGAAATGAACTCAAATATGCAATATATGGGACTGTTGGTCAAAAGATGTTTTTTAGCTCTAGAATAAAGCTCTGTTTTTTAGCTAATGATACAGCTTGCTGTTTGAGCACATTCTTAGCAATAATTCCTAATATGTTTGGTTGTGGAATAGTAAACAATTGATAAAGACACATATTAAATATATATAACGCCAAATATTCATTTTCTGTGAATATCTACAATTATAAATGATTGCTAGAACTGTATGTTTTCAGTGCTTGAAGATCTGGCAGGCAGGTACATTACTTGACTTTCAAATCAAACCGTACAGTCCAATGTGAAGAGAATTTAGTTGGATTAAGGAATAACACAGTAATCCTCTCCTGATAAATAGGCCCAGTTAGTAATGATTAGTAACTAAGGACTGAGCTGAAGGAAAAGATTGAAATGTCAGCTGAGCCATTTATGCAGTGCTGTAAAATAATAGTGTTTTGCTTTTCCAAGATAAAGTATTAAGGATGCTATCTAATTAGTCTTCCCAGTGTAAATCCATGAGGAATTAATTGCTCTGCTGAGGTTGCCTGGATGTTGTGTATTGCATAACAGGATGACTTTGTGTGCACAGTAGAAACTGAAGTCGATGAACATGCTGACGTGCAGACAGACCCTTGCTTACAGCGTATGTCTATAGAGTTATCTACTGAGGTCCAATCCTGGAGTAGTTCCATTGCTTTCAGCTGTAAAATTCTCATCAGTAAGGGGGAGGACAATATTTTTTTGCCAGATTGGCGTGCAGTCGTGCCTGCAGTGTCACCCCATTCGTCCCTGTCGCGGGCAGAGATGGGCAGGTGTGCCCTTTGCAGAGCACACCTGCCCATGCACCTGGGGAGACCTGTCGGCGAGGCGCCTGCCCGCCCCCTCGGGCTGCAGAACTTGGTTGCCGTTCGCACTACCTGCATTTTTTAAAGTAGCAACAAAAGTTGCTTGTTGAATTACTTTCCTGCTTAGTGGCATATGCTTAAGTATTAAAAAGGAATGTGTGCGTGGAAGAGAAAAAAGTGAGTTAGTTGCACAGAATTTTTAAAGAAGTATCAAAGAATCTGATAGATTTGATCGGATCCTTGTGTAGCTGTTGGCAAGACCTTTAGGGCGACTTAAGGGGCATTGGTTGTGCTCTGGACTCGAAGGCTGGCCCGAATCTGTAGCTGAGCCGGCAGAGCTGTAGCTGCAGAAACAACCGCGGACGGATAATGTGGGCGCTGATGTCTGCACTGAGGGTCTTCTGCCAGTTAAGGGGATATCTGTTAAGGACTTAATCCTAGAACTAATGAAGTCAATAGGAGAGTTTCAGCTGACATCAATGGATTTCAAGTCTGGCCCTCAAAGAAAGATTAAAGTAATCCTGTAGTAAGCTTTTGAGTGGCTTCTACTGTTTCACACCTATATCCTGAAAAATACACTGGTATTATTACACTAAATTACTCCTCTTCTGAAAACAAACCAAAAAATGACAAAATAGCTTTTTTCAGTATTCTATAACACTTTTTTGCTGAAATTATTTAGTCAACACCCCTATTATCTGCTTCAGTATGGCCTCAAAATCTGGTTAGAATAAATTTAAAATATTATTTACTATTTTGGCAAGACTCTTAGTAAAATACATAAATACCTTTTTTTTTGACAAAAGTCAAGTAGTGATCAATTTTTAATATTATCAAATACGAGAATTTACTTCTTATTTTATTCATGACTCCCTTGCTTTTCTAAAAAAAGACCTCTTTTCAGATGGACAGAAGATCAATTAAGTATTATTGCTAACACAACTGCTAGTTAACCTAAAGGATATGAAATTATAAAGCTTTAGCGTCTTTTGAAGTATATATGTCATTAGCAAAAAGTAGACTGGGATATCCTTGGAGATGGTTTTGCTGTGGGTCTGATCTTACAAATGCCTATTTTATGGGCAGAATTATGCAAGCAGAATTATACATGTGAATATTTATTTTCAACTATTGGAACTTTACACATGTGAAAAATTACCCCCACTAAAGTGTTTTCAGAATCTAGATTTTGCATACTTGTACATGGAATGGGGTTTGTCCTCATTGCTAAGTCCAAGCTAGAGAAAGGGTATACTGAAAAACCGCATGGCACCGTGCCAGTAATATCCTTCTGCTTTTTGCTGGAGGCATCTCACTATTGGATTGAAATCAGTAACTTTCTTTCTAGCCTAGTGACAGTGTCACAAGCAAATGTTTTTTTTCCCCCCTCTTCCAGCTTTAGTATCTCTATCGCTGAGGTCCCCAGCCTGAGAGTGAGGGACTTGAGGCTTTACACTGGGCTGTGGCCGATGTTCAGCTCAGCTCAGCTAGGTTAACTAGTTAGTATATAAAATATCAAAGTTTTGACAGACAATTATAAGATAAAAGCTCAGTGCTCTGGACAGTTTTTTGAGGCACACCTCTGTTTTGTAGTTTGAAAAATAAAAAGCAGTGACCACAACAACCAAGGGGTATTGGCCCTGCCTATGATTCTGGAAAGGAATATCTACAAAGTACTAAAAAGGAGTGAGTGAAAGGAGCTGAAACAGCAGAGCTGGCATGGCTGCCAGTACACAATCTATATTCTTCTCTATACCTTATTTATACTTTGGATGTATGAAACAAAAACCTGTGAAGATCTGAAGATGCGAAAGGTTTACCTCCCTGCTTGCTCATGGTAGAAATATATTTACTCAGGCGGGGAGGGGGGAAAGAGGGATCTAATATAATGTTTTTCTGAAATGGAAGTGAAACAGTTTGGAGCTAATTTAACTTTTTGGTTTGTCTCAAGGTTCAGCTGTGGACTAAAGATATTTCTCCCTATATTCAGATAACAGACTTTCTTTTTGGTCAGTGATATCTTAAAAAAAGATTTCCTATCCTAAAATGTCCAAATAAGGGGTAGCTGAAAAACAGGAGATATCTGCCATGGAGTTATGCTTCTTGCAGCAGGTATATTCATTCTGCTGTAGCCTTAAAGAACACTTGCACTGTACAGTGTATTGGGAAGAGACAAGGCAGTATCTCAGAATAAAGAAATAAATAAATGGAATAAAAGATTAGGAGAGAGGCAGAGACAACTTGAACACATACATAAAATCACTTCTAGAGGCCCTTATCTAATTGCCTCATTTATCTAGTTTCATTTATAAGCTCAGTTTTATTCTGAGACACTCTCTGAGATTGTGTGAGAGTGGTTGTAGAATGACCTAACTGGCAATGAGCTTTCTACAGACCTTTTTTTTTTTTTAACTTTCTTTTACTTTCTTTTTCTTTCTTTCTTTGCTTTCTACAGACCTTTCTTTTTCTTTCTTTTCTTTCTTTTCTTTTTGTTTTGGTTTTTTTTTGTTTTTGTGTGCCAATTCTCAGGGCAATTACTGAGTTGCCCTTTTTCAACTAGCATCTTGGGTGGCTAGGCCTAGGGGAAAGGATTTTGGTTTACTCACTCGTTTTAAAAGTGTAATTTCTTTTGATAAGTAAGCAGCTAAGATTTTTAGTGTCTAGTTCTTTTCCACGGGGACTTCATATGTACCCTTAATGCAGATGCCTGCTTTCACATGATATAAAAGATGGCTTGAAAATGAGGCAAAACACATTCCACAAACTACTTGCCCCTTCCTCCCTTTTTTCACTTCTTAGATTACTTCTTAGTGTTGAAGTTTTGATGGAATGAATCAAATAGATTTTTTTTCTAAATAAACTGAAGTGTTTGCTTGAATTTTAAAAGTGATATTCTAACCTCATTGCAGTAAGTGGGAGTTTTTTGCCATTGATTTGAATGATACTGGAATTTCTTCCTTAGCTTTCACTAGAGTCTTATTTTTTGATTTCATCAGTAACTACTTTTTTTATTGTTGAGATCCAACTTTTGTGCTTCTTACTGTCCCTCCTGTAGATGACTCTGCTATTTTATCACTGGGAATTTTCGATTTACATACCAGACACTGTTTGTAAAGCCCCTAGGAACTGAGCAATGAGAAAAGAGCTATCACATCTCCCTAGTGGGTTACTGAAAATATTAGTCACAGATGGGTTGAAATTGGGTTTATTTTTTAATATATTTCATTAAAGAAAGTGTTAAAGATATTATCTCTGTCAATTATTTAGATGTTGCTAAAATATTTCAGCGACTTTTTTTTCTTTGGTGTTTATGAAGAGCCTAATGTGTAATAAAACTGCACGATTTGACAGATTTAGGCAGCTGTCTCATTCATGAGAAGTTCACGTTTTTGTCACCCACGTTGAATAAGGAAAGATTAGATGGTAAGGTCAATTTACAAAAATGGTTGTCAGGACATTTTTTAATTGTAAAACTTTTTGTGATGGAATTCAGGAAGAAGACTAAAGGCAGAAAGCAGCGGAGACAAAGAGCTGCTATTAACCTACAGATGCTACCGCAGGGTTCATTTTGAGATTGGTCACACTGCTTAGCCAATGAAGTTTTGGTGTGACTATAAGGGACCACCCTTTTCTGGGGTGAGAGGGCAATTTGGTCTTCATGCTCATTTAATCCTGAGATGTCTTTCAATGGACTGTCAGTTGGATCTACATTGTGCAAAATTATGCATGCAGTTTTTACGCAGCCTATTGTTCACGGAGCACTTAACCAGGATTTCTCAACCAATTTCCATTTGGCATGAGGTCATCGGAGACCCAAGCAAACATATAGGGAAGGGAAATGTAACTTTCTCTTCCCCTTGGCTGGAATACTTAATGCAGATAAATACAAACATCAGCCCTGCTCTACGTAAAGATTTAATTTTTACCAAATTACAGATGGATGGTTTTCCATAAAGGAAAATTAGTTACATGTCACTGCCCCAGAAAGATGACTTCCTTGCTGGAGAGTAACGTGGCTAAAGCGTTTTAGAAGCTGTTGCCTGTAACATTGTGAAGGGTCGAGGCTGGAGCAGCAGCTTGCAGAACGGCGGCGTGCGTTTGCTGCGGCTGCTCCCTTGCCTCTGCGCTATTCCCAGTTAGGGCAAGGAAGCCCGAGGGGTGGCAAGCCAAGAAACTCCGCCAGGAATGGCACAGAGCAGGAGAGGAGAGGGCACCGATTCTGAAGATAATATCTAATTAGAAGAGTAACACTTTAAAAAACCTGACTATAGCATGTACACCATATTTATTGATACATTTACAAAAAAAAAAAAACCCCACAATTTTATGTTAGCTCTTCAAAGAACATTTACATTAAAAACCATATTTGGCAATAATTGTCATATAACGTTTTGTACAAGTGACATCTTACGCAGCCAAGATGTGCTAAGTGAGCTTTCGTCCAGTGAAGTTCCTTCCATTCAGTGTGAGATCTGTAGCAGTCTAATCGTGGGTAATCTGGCCCATCCTGTTACAGTGAAAATCACTTTACGAACATTTTTACGATATGCTGGCATTTTATTGTGATTGGTTGGCGGTTGTTTTTTCATCCGTCGTAAATGAATACAAGTTGACACAAGGATACATTTCTAGATTAGATCCACAACACATTAAAGAGTGTGTTTGCTCTCTCATTCCCCGTCTTTCCAATTAAGTTGGTGAAAAATGTAACTTTAGTATTTTACAGGACATGGTAAAGCTGTCTCATCTAGGTGATGTCTATATTATAAAAATAAAATAAAATAATATAAATATGTAACATGAACCCAGTGCCCATTGTTAAATAAAATATATGATAAAAAGCAGACCTTCTAGGATGACTGGTTTTGAAATATGCGAATATAATTTAATTATTAAACACTTGAAACAGTCTTGATATTAAGCTGCGATAACCGGATTTCTGCATCTATGCTAGATAAAGAAACGCATAACATTCTGTAATGGAGTTACATTGACGAAGGTGAAGGTTACAATCTTACAATGAATTGCCTACATAAGAACGCGTTAAGGAGATCTGAAATACTGTCTCGCAATGTAGTTCCTTTTAGCTTAGAAATTGCTACACCTGGATTTTATTAAATCCAGCAGTTTATACGGTGATATTTCAAAACTGCTCTCCTATTGCTATGCTCCGATTGGTACGGACACAAGGTTTCTGGGATGTCAAAGAATCCCCTACGACACCATGAAAGTCCTTGGTGAACATGTGCTTTACAGTGGAATCGCTGTGTAAACTATTTCTCATGAAGAAATATATATAAAAAATTCCACTAGCTGCAAAACCGTATTTGTGAGTGTGTGCATGTGTATGTGTGTACGTATTGGATATCTATACATCTGTGCCAATGTACAGAAATATTTGCACACATGCAAAGAATTTATCTGCACATTTCCGGATATTATAGTTAAATTAATAAAGTAACTCAAATCACCGGTATTTTTTGCAAGAAAACAGTCTTTAAAAAATGACAGGTTTCAAAATAAATGCCCGTTGAAAGTGTAGTTTCCACACAGTCCCAGAAACTATACAATGTAGCTGGTTAGGTCCAGCAAATAGGATGTCATGTCTAGGATCTGATCAAGAATACCTGCCCTTGTCACTCTTCGGATGTTTCTATCCACTTGTTCACACTGGGGGCCGAGATAGCCTTTTTTACACAAGCACTTATTAGGCCTTACACAGACGCCTCCGTGTCGACAGGCTGGGTCACATTTTGCTGTGGGTAAAACAACAGCGATATTCTCATTAATGCTTTGAATCACACAGAGAGCAGAAAACGTACCACATGTACTGGCGTGAGCACTACTTTACAACTGGATAATGGCAAAGGCATACACTAAAAATAACAAAGGATGAAATGCAGAAGGTGCGAGCCATATTCTTTCTAGTTTTAAGGGAAGGAAGGAACTGATCTTATGTGCCTGAAAGAACATCATACAGGACGGATATGAAACTCAAACAGAAAATGCTGGAATATATCCAATTACCAGGTATGATTTTGGAGTGGAAGACTTGACTTAAGAGATTTTAGGCTCCAAGTACCTTTTATCACTTGAAAATGAGACACATTGCACTGGACTATAGACACAGCTGTGAGAAGCAGTAGTCTACCTCATCCCATTCCCTCTGCTGGCAAGTCAAAATGTCCCAGTGTTACTGGGACAGCTCAGCCCATGGCCCTGCCTACCCTCAGGTAGGCGGATTTGTGGCTGCAGATTTGTACGTTGCAGAAGCCTGTTCCGATAGCAGAGCCGTCTGCAACTGACTACAGAGGGGCCTACCCCCTTCATTTAGGACTGGAACAAAATTGAATCCCCTTAAAAAAAAAAAAAAATTTTTTTTTTTTTTTAGATAGCCTCTGGCAGGCAAGTTTGAAAGTCTTTCATTTCTCTTTAATAGATGCCTGACAATAGAGTTTTAGTCTGCTCAGCCTTCTTTATGTTTTGGAATTTAAATACTACATTAAATTCTCACTAGTGTTAGTAACACCAGTAATGAATAGCTTTAGTTGTGGAAGAATTTTCTCCTGGCATAGAGTGATTGCACTGTGAGAGAGAGAATGCAACTTTCTTTTTGCAGACATTTACTTCTTCAGTGTTATCTAATACAAGAGAACTATAATACATGTTTGCACAGATTTGTGATATAGCATATAAAATGAATTCTCTTGATTTTATTTATGAATTTCTTGGTGACCTGAGAAGGAAACTGATGCCTCATAAATACTTTTTCTTATTTAAACTATAAAACTTGGAATCTCTGTTAAGTGCTGTGTGGGATACAGTGAAGAGAGATCTTCAGTCTAAATATCATTCTTTAGGTTTTGTGTATGTTGCATATATGAAACTCTTATCATAGAGCTGTAATATTTTTAAACAAAACAGATTATTCAAGATATATTTATGTTCACATTGGAGAGGTTTTTTACTTTGCATGCCACTTGGGCAAGAGCTGTAGAGTGATACATAAATAGCAGCCTCTGGTACCCAGGCTTGCTGGTACACACTGGCTTACAGAGCACAGACACAAGGAGAGGCTCAGTGAGGCCCGGGGAGCGCAGCTGTGGCCTGCAAGGTCGCGTATTCATTCCTCTCAGCCCTTTGGTGGCCTACTCAACACCAAGTTTAATCACAGTCACTTATTCAAGTAGCTTTTAAAAGCTGCGTTATGGCCACAAGATAGGATTTAATAAAAGCATCTTGATTAATTATCATGGATAATAATTTTCTGATTATTAACTAGTTTGTGAAAAGTTATATATAGAGTTCTGTAACAAATTAGAGTCATTTTATTTTGTAGGATTGAAAATAAGTAGGTATCAAAACTCAAATAGCTGCATTAAATTCACAAAGGTTTAAATACGCAAAATAATAACCTGCAGATCTGATTTAATAATCTCTCATAATCAAGTACTCCTGTCTGACACAGACAACAATGATATTGCACAAGTGAGCTGAATATATGGACACTGAATATATATCACTTACATTTCCTTTTGTTTTACAATATGGATGAGAAAAGACAAGTACTGTTGTCTGCCATACTTTGCTATTAACTGCATTCTGTAATGGTTCACATTGCAGCAGATACTCTGCTTTTAACTATCATGTATTATACTCATGTAGATTTTGCACCCACTACTCATGAGATCAGTATCTCTTTTATGGTGTCCTGAAACGAATGGTCATTGACACATACTGAGAATTTCTCTCAGCAGATTATTTAGAGCAAGTTTATGACATGCCAGTGCTTTTTTCACTTGTTGCCGTGAATCTTTATACGAACCAGTTCTGCAGAACTCTCCTTCCCAGCCTTGATTACAGCAGCATTTTCCGGTGGGAGTGCAGTGCCCGTTCCGACAGTGCCTCGAGCATTCAGATGTCAGCGTCTGTGCAGACTGAGCTGTTCTTTTGCATTCTTCAGGGACTAAAGGTCTGTATGAAAATATACGAACCAAACATATCATTAGAAGTAAGGGTCAAGGAGAGAAACTGCTTTCGCACATGAAACACAAGGTTGAAGTTCTCCCTCATTAAAGCTGCTTAAAGCGGATTCTGGAGGAATGTGTACAGCTCTGCACAGAATGATACAAAAAGAAAAAGCAACATCTTTTACTATGAGGGCTGGAGCACATGCATTTGCTGCCTATATTTAGAAGGATACCGACAATGAATGGAGAATGCAGATTTTGTTCTTTTTAGTAAAAGCCTGCCCGATTTTCTGTTCTAGGATTTATATTTTCTCAAAAACACCAGAAAAAATAGTGATGGCATGTTAAACTACAGAAGAATGTAGTACAGTCTATTCTTCTTTCCTGTGACTGCCTTTGGAGGTCTTCTACAAGATTAAATATAGTCCCTGAGACTTTGTGAAGGTTGCAGCTGGCAAAAATAACTTGCTGAAGAGCGTATCACGGACAGCATATATCTGCAGAGCTCAAGGACTTGCTTGCCTATGAAAAGATTTCTGATTGAGCTCAAGAGGGTAATTTCATCCAGCTAGACCCTGAGTAGATTTTAATAAACCTGAAAAGCTGTCTTGCTCCCATGGCAAAGCTAAGTGAACTGAGCACTGGACCTGAATGAAGAATGATATTATTCTCTATGAGAAAGAGCAACTTGGTTCTACACTTTGTCCATCAGAGAATAGAATTGTTTAACTCCAGCCAAACTCTAGAGTTTCTCTTTTCTTGTTGCCATTTGGAAATGTTAAAATTAAAAAATGAAGGAATTGAATACTGCACTGTATTATTTTGGAAGGATGGGTGGAGGAAAAGTCCCTAAGATGCTGACTTAAGAGTAATAAGTTTTACTAATATCCTTTTTGTGGGGAATTCTTCAATTTGAAAGACTTGTTGAGAAAATATGTGTACATATGTACAAATAAAGTGTATAAAGTAAAATATTTTAGTTTTTTAATCATTTGAGCCAAATATTGTTCCTGTGGTGGTATATAGCATTCAGTATATGTCTTGAAAACTTAAAATTACAGCATTTCTTTTTTCATATTTGTTTATTTAAGAACTATAACGCATGCTAAATTCAACTGAATATATACCTTTTCTTTAGAGAGCATGAATAATTCAGTCCAGAATCTGATGGTATTTTTTTGTGTGTCTTTTGGCTTTTCTAACTGACTTTTATATTTCCAGTTATATCCTGAAAAAGTAATCTGAACAGCGCTCATGCACTATGACATGCCTTATTTTGCCTCCGTTTACAAATTTTGTTCGTCATTGCAGATTTTTAATTTTTGTTTTTCTCTTGTGAAATCATTTTTGGAATGTATATTTAGGCGCTTATTTAAAGGAATATGGTATACCTGGACAACATTCAAGTTCAACTACCTGAAAGTTTACTTCTGATACCGTTTTGAGGGGGGAAGAAGGTGGGAGGGGAGTGAGGGGGATAGTTTGTTTGTTCTTGGTCTCAGGTCTTATGTAATGCAATTTTTATGTCAATTCATACAAAATATTTTGGATTTCCAGTAGACTTTAGTCCAGTAGTTTGTAAATAAAAAAAATTTATTTACAAACCACAGTATTATGTTTCTTAACAAAGAAATAACTGTAGTATTTTCTGACTTAACTGTTGGTGCAACTTGAAAACATTTATAGGTCTGTTAATTCAGGTGTATTTCACCATACTGACCACTGATTTTATTTGCTCTTTGAGTTTTGCTGGTAGAGACTGACAGGAGGATACAGGTACACACTGCAAGTACCACAGTTTTTCCCAGGAGTGGGTTTAGTTGCACAGGAATAACTTGAGTCAAGCATGAAGAACTCCAGAGAGATCTAAACAAGTAATTGAATAGAAGTATCATGGCAAACTAAATTAATTAGTGGCAAATACAAAATAATCCATTCTCAAGGAGATAATTTGAACTACTGCCATACTTTCCTAAGGCTGAAATTTGCAGGAAAAAAAATGTAATGTTTTCATGGAGATCTTACTTAAAACTTGGCTAAGTGTCCAGCTAGAATCCAAACAAAACAAAATTTTATGATGTAGTGCGAGTAAAACAGAAAATAACATTTCACATTATACTCACACTGATATTAAAAAAAAGTATATGCAAATAGCTGGAATAGCACCCTGTACACTCAGTAACCTATCAAAATGGAAGTTATTAAATCTCTAGATATATATTCCTAGATATGGGAAAAAAAAATGAGAGGCCTTGGAGTAGAGAAACAAGTAGTATGACAGAGGTTAGGAAAACTATGTAAGGAAAAAGAGGAGGAAATATTGAGGAAAAAAAACCTCAAAAGAATAAAATTACCATCCTCTCTAAAGTATCAGTGCAGCCCATGTTCCAGTTGGATTTTGAACAAATATTTCACAAGGGGGTGATTCGAGGTAATTTTAGATTGGGTGAAGCTTCATTTGTAAAATAAGCTCGCACACTGATGCCCGCGAAGGCCGTCCCAGCAGGGCTTGCGTCTTTCCCCTGTTCTGGCCTGCAGTGTGGTAGTGCTCAGCACACATTTTCTTGCATTTGTCTTTGCAACAGAGTGGCTTCACGGGTCGCGTATTCACAAACTATGTGGGAGATTCACAGGCAATGTTGTTTTGAAAAGCTCCACAAAGTGATAAGGGAAATCCCAGCGTTGCTGCCTCAGTGGTTTTCATAGGAGCCTTGTTTAGATTTAAAATCAAAAGCTATGTGTTCTAATTCCTAGCACTGCAAAGGGAAAGATCTCAACTTGATTTCTTTATAGTTGTCTGCGTAGGAGGCAACTTTCTATCTTCACAGACTGTCTCTGTTAAAACCCATTTCTTTCCAGTTATTTTAAATGGGAGTCTTCTCTTTTTCTCATCTGGAGCATCTCTTAGAAGAGAGCTCCAGCGCCTATCTTTAGCAAACAGTGACCTTGCCAGTCCCATAAATATATTATTTGTAAAGATAATGCTTTATTTTTCTTAAAAGATGTATAGTAATTGTCCATGATAGTGTTGGAATGTTAAGTTCTTTTTATTTGTATTTAACTGAGGAGAAAGAAATCCTACTTTTTTGTATCCACCAAAGCATGGCTGGTCTCTTTTATACTTTAAAGTTTCCTAAAGCTTTTGGTACATGTGAATGTAACCTTGCCTTTTATTCTTCCATCAATCAATAAATTGCACTCCTCAGGCTCAAATAATATTTATTAATGGTGGGGTGGAGTAGAAACACAGATGGAAAAAATGCTGGTTGGCAGAGTGCCTTAGGACAAGAGTAATACAAATGCAGCTGCAGCAGAATCCTTTTAGTGTAGGAAAAAAACCCCTGTTTTTCCCAGTTTGTATTATGGGAGAAGATGCACTTCTTTCTCAGGGTTTGAATGCTGTGGCGCAAACGCATAACAGGAAAATGTCCCTGCCCCAAACACTTTGTTTTGCATTCCTAGGGCTTTAAGGGGTGGAAATTTTGAGGCTCAGTGTAAGCATTTGAACTGAATCTCAACAAGAGAAAGTAAGTCTTGAAACTGGTTGCTGGGTCCCGATCTTTCCAGCACTTAGACAAGTGTATGATTTCGTTTATAGAGCTGGTGCTTCGCTGTGGCTCTTCACTTGGAAAATGGAGGTGGATAAATGTAGCCACCCTATGAGCCAGGCAGATTTTTTTCCCTTGTCTTCCTCATCTATAAAACTCTCAAGGGCACAGCTTGATTATTCCTACAGTAAGCAGTATTTGGTCTGCAGTAAGTCAGCCAAAAATGCAGCCGATAATGGCTATTTATATGGTCTGTACAATTCCAGTT
Organism: Crypturellus tataupa; assembly: GCA_034781795.1. Lineage (NCBI taxonomy): Eukaryota > Metazoa > Chordata > Aves > Tinamiformes > Tinamidae > Crypturellus > Crypturellus tataupa. The sequence continues at coordinate 102,312 of JAWLRI010001009.1, forward strand.
ATCTTAAAGAGCTGCTCATATATACAGTAGAGTACAGTATATCTTACTTGTTAAAACACGCTTTCACGGGACTGTGTGACAACTCTAGATGTATGGAGCATGGAGGAAAAGTGGCACTGGGGGCTGGGGCCCTTCCTGGGACCCTGCACCCACATGCTCAGTAAAGGGAGATTTCTTGACTGTACGATGTGTCAGATAATTTTTACTGCACTACTATAGTTGGTATTGAAAATCAGCCTCTTCTCTTAGTTAAGATGAGCTAACACATACCAAAATATGGTATGCTTTAATAGATCAAAATTATCATAGAGCTTCCTAGAATTTCTTGCTGCCTTTAGTCCATCTTTACCATTGCACTCCGTGCACAGAGTGATTTAGCTGCTGTGCGCACTGGCCTGTTACTCACACGTGCGTAATCAGGGCACGTGGAGGGGTGAATTCAGCAGTAACATAATGGTGTTGAACAGAGTGCAAAATTCCTCTCGTCCTGCCGGTGACGCAATATTCAAAATTTATACTTTCTGGCTGAAGTGGAAAAAAAAAAAGAAAAACATGCAGAATTCCTATAAATGTTCAAATTCAAGCAAGAGGCAAGGCCACAGAAATCCAGATTGTGGTACAAAATATATGGAAGGAGTATGATCCCGCAGTTAACTGGATACAAGTTAGTCAGTATTAAAATGATACCTACATGTGAGACTTTTTTTTTCTTCCCCTCTGTGAAAGAGAGAATTTCAAGAAAAAAATGGTTTTGTGTCACTGTAATTTACTACTTGTCACTGAATAAATATAGCATCTCTTCAGGTACAGTTTCTAAAATTAAAAAGTATACCTTTAGTCCTGGGAGAGATGCCAAAAGCTCGTTACTTGTCTCCAGATTTACTACTTGGGAATAATGTGGAAAAAACTCGCAGCTTTTAAGATTTAAACTCAGCAGCATATCAAATTCATTCTTATATGGTATACTTGTTCATGACCTCTAGTCTTAAGAAATTCTGTCATGTTTGAAAACTAGTCCCTAGTGAAGCCTGTATCTATGTTAATAGCTAAGAGGTCAATGCAACTGCTAAACAGTTTGTATTACTGTCAGGGTGGTCATGAAAACAACACCTGCTGCATGAGCACTTGGCAGCTGGGTCAACAGGCACTGTGGGAATTTATCAATTTAGGGGGCCACTTGCATAACACTTTGACTGATGAATTGGGAAGGACTGGCTTACTGCGCTAAAGCTGCTCTATTATGTATGACTTTCTTTAGGGTGGCAGAGGCTTCCTACAGGCTACAGAAAATAAGCAAAAGATCGACTGAGCTGTTTTTTTCCTTATAAAGCGGTAAAAAGGGAGCATGCTCTTTAACAAGCAGTGCTAGAAGGACTAACAAAATGGAAAACAAAAACAAAAACAAAAACTTTTACAGTCAGCGAGCTGTGATGTGATTAAAAAAATCCTCAGGTTTTTCCATCGTGGTTACAAAGAGGGTTTTGTGAAGTACTTCTGTAAAGCAAAACTCTCTAGACTGGTATTCACAAAAAGCTCTAATTTCTCTTTAGTGTCTCTTATGGGAATAGTAACTGCATGTGGGTAGGTAAATGAGATAAGGTTTTTGCAAGCTAAGGCTAAACTAAACATAATTAGACGTTAATTCTGGCTTTTCATTCCCTGAAATGACTTAAGGGATAGTAACTTTCGGAGCAGAAAGAAAGAAATACGGCCCACCTGGGTTGGTGAGAGCATTCACCAACAAAACCACCTCACTCTGTGGACAATTTTAAGCAGTAGCTTCACAATATATCTATAAGCCATCAGGACTGGATATTGTTATGCAGATTAGCCCAGCAGTGAGTGCTTCTGCATTTCCATTCCCACTGTAACTGAAGTCTACAAGAAGGCTACACTTTCATAAATGCTCTGCTTATGCCTTCCTATCAAACTCTTGACTGTCGTACTAAAAATCACCAAGGGTCTTGAAAAGAGCCCAAAGAAGGTAAAAATGAGAAAAAGCCTAGATGTAGTCCCCTAAGGTTTGAAATCAATCTGTTTGGAAACATTCGCTGATAGTGGAAATCCCAGAAGGTGATGATGGAAAGGATGATAAGAAGAATTACATACTTTGGAGGGGCATGAAAGAGGAGTGAGATGGTTTGAATCGGGTTCAAGTTTCACTCCAACAGAAAGCAGCTATTCTGGCTGTTGATACAAAACATATTGAAATCCAGATCTATAAAGTGTTGTACATATGGAGAAGAGGAGGGATTATTCTTCCAACATATGCAAGGTTATTTAATTAAGCTCTACTCTCTATTGCAGAATTTGACTTCTAGTCACAGGGAGCCACACTGGTCCCAGATGCAGTATCCCAGATTCACTGGGTTTGGAATCACAGTCCGAACAGTGACAAATACCTAAAACTTCACAGTGGATACAGCAGAGCAGGACTCTCCTCCCGTAAACTTCTCTGGGCTATCTGCTTTTATTCTCATCTTCTAAATGGAAGTCCTTTGCGTTGTCTTTCACTTCTAGCATTCTCTGAATCTCTTTTATCTATAACTTGCGTAGAGGTAAAAGTGAACATAACGTGTTCCAAAAGAAACCTAACAAAGCCACATTATGACTGGCCTGCTGCCTTCCAAAGTTTGTTTTTTTACGTAACTTCTTGATCCGTTCATGTCTTTTGAAATGTGGCTTTCATAGAGAGCTGTAATTTTATGTTTAAATTACAGCTGATATGAACCTATCAACAGATATTTGCTGTCTACATATGCGCTTTTTCATGTTGTCAATAGCTGATTTTCTCCTCTTACAGTAGTGCTATGAAAGCACTACTTTTTCTATTTTGGTAGCTATGCCTTCTTTTTTGGGGTCAGTTTATATTTGCGCTTATCACTATTTAGTAGACTATTTAAAAAATGCTAGTTTTTGCATTGATCTTTAGGACATCCCACTAACATTGTGATGTAGTTGAAAAATACATCATTCCTCTTTTATCCTCAATAGTTTACCATGCTTGAAAGTACTTTCCTTCTCATTGTTTTATACATTATATTCTTTGATATCTCCCAAAGATTGGGTATATTTTGAGAGGTGTGATTTAACTTAGTAAATTTTTCTCTTGCCTGCTCTTTAACTAATTCATCTAATGCTATTTTATTTTATTTTTTTAATTCTTAAGGTTTCCCAGATTTTCTCTAAGCCAAAGGCTAAATATTCTATCAGCTGTGATACTCCCCAGCCACCTCAGTTTTGGCAGTAGGCAATATATGTATATTTTGTACACATATATATGTAGCACCTCACATACCATATCTAATTTTCAAATTCTGATTTTAATTTTTCTTTGGGTCTTATCACTTCTTTTCCTGACAAGTCCCAAGTATTAACCTATCCTTAAACGGACCTGGGTAGGAAGTGAGGGATGATTGAATAGTGCTTGTGATGAGAGGCTCTGCTCTTTAACGGTTAGATGCAGTAACAGGAAACACATTAGAGGGATGAGGAACTGAATAAAAATTTCCTAAAAATTTCTATGGATAAAAATCCATAGAATTTCGATTCTATGATTCAAGCAGCCTTCGAGGTGGAGGGATTCAGATCCTCAGTGTTGATCATATTTATCCATTTGTCTCAACACCACCTCATTTTTATTACATATGAAGGATTCTTTTAGGCTAAGGCCTTCCCATTACTGATTGTTGAAGCTGTGTGCAAAAGGTGAGAACCTTTTGCCATCTTCCTCTGATCTTCCATTGTTTTAACAACTCTTTGGTTTTTTGAAAATTTTTCTACCTTTGGCAATATCCAAGTAGTAGGTTTCTTTCTTAAGTTATGTTTGAGATAAGAAACTCATGGCCGCAATTATTTTTGAGAGTAAGTTTGATTAGGTAGTAGTTTTCTCCAAAGATCCGAAAAAAAAGCATGCAATATTTATTATTTGGGATAAAAGTGTAATTTCATAAACTTGCAGCAATTTACTCATTACCACTATCACTTGGATTAAGTGATTAATTTCCAGCAAGGGGTTGCCACAAGGAATCACATGGGTGTTCCTTTACACCACTCCGTATGTACCAGGTCAGCTCTGCACATCGAGTAGCCTGCCTGGGCCCGCTCCGTACAGGCTTTGTTAGCGAGCAGGGAATTTCTAAGCTGTGACAAATCAATTCCTTGATGACTTTATTTATATCTGATGTTAAGAGTCCTCCTGTACCACCTGTATTTTCTTCTCCATAAAGTTCACTGTGCTAGGATTTATACCTTTCTTTGATGGTTTAAGAGACCTATCATGGGAAAGACTGGAAGGAGCCACAAAACAGTAGTATGCAAAAAACATTAGTATTTGATAACAAATAGTACTTTGTTCATAAAGCTAGAGCTTTATGCATGAGCATTGGCTAAGGCCAGGGAATTTTAAAATTGTTGGCATACGTAATGTGACCTGGCAGGGAAGGGTAAGTTGGTTTGCAGTGCTCGTGTGTGCAAGTAACTGAGTATCTTTCCCTAAAAACAGGGGACTTGAGTTTGAAAAACAAAACTCCAAACTTTGCCTGAATAGAAATTATCCTATGTTTCTAAAACATCCTATGGAAAACCATATCCCTTTGCCACAGTCTGTTTAATTTCAAATGTGTGCCAATTTACAAAAAGAATCCTCTCGTTTTCTGGTTACTTTCACTAGTAACCGAGCACGGGTTTGACCCTGTTCCATGCATGAAAACAGCCAACCGTGAGTGCAGCAATGGGAGGTCTGGCCTTTCAGGTATGTCAGCTGAAGACCACCCTACTGGAAGAGGTAACAAGAACAAAAAGCCAAGGTCAAACAAGGCAGCCCCATGTAATTAGATACTAATAGTGGATTTAAGGTGTAAAATTCACTTAAAACCATACACCAACAGACTAAACAATTCAAATAAGAATGGCACGTTTTGTTCTACAAAAATGTTTTTAATACCAGAAGGCATAAATAAAACACTTGTAAGAACCTTGACTGACAGACTGCAGTAACCTGCAGTAACATCTGCTTCCAAATTAATTGTTGTAGGTCTGGCTAGTGTGATTATAAATCACTGAAACTTCACTGTAACTTATAGGAAAACATGCTTCCAGTTTCATGGGTTGAATTCACGTGTTTTCCCAGTAACAACATTTTGAATTTAAATTCTGATGAGAAAATAAATTACTGCAGCAAAAGCAAAAATCAAAGCCTAATTATGATGCAAATGGGGAAACATTTGAAGTAGATACTGCACGAATAGGCAGTAATTCTTAGGTTGCTTTTGTAAAGCCTGATGGGGATAAAATAATTAATTAAAGCAATTTAATTTCTGATGTCCATTTCATTTTGTGTTATTTTCTGATGCTTTTGCAGGATGCTGTATGGGCTTGGACTGAGAAAGCAGCAGGTTCCATCATTAAGAAAATGGTATTTCTCCAGCTAATGTGAGTATCTGTTAATCACTTTTTCTTTCCGCTGGGGGCACTGGGTTGTGGAGGAGACTGGCTTTGTGCAGTGTTTCCAGATTCCCTAATATTATTTTTAGCAGTCCTTGTCTTTCAAAGAGCTTAAAGATGATCATATCTTAAGAAATAAGTTTTGGTAATTTGCGCTTATTCTCATTTTATGGCTGGCAAGTTAGTAATAATTATGCTGATGGTATTTTTTCTGTATCTTACTTATAAATAATTTGGATGGAATTCATAAGCCTTTTGGAAATAGCTACTGATTGTTAGGAACTGTTAAAAAATTAAGTGTATTTTTCGCACCCAGGCCAAGGGTAGGAGATTTCCTTCACTGAATTCTAGCTTTGTGCTACAAACCTCCCAAGAGAAAGAAGTAAATGCATCAGTGTGAAAGAATATTGAAAACCAGTAAAGAGGTGACAATTCACACCCGATGAGGAGTCAGCTCTCTCTATTCTTCTTGGTTTGTGCTATCTCCCATGAAAAAAAAAAAGAAAAGGGAAAAAAAAAACCAAGAAAAACAGGAGATGCTTGGGGAGGAGTGAGTTTATACAGAGAGCTTATGGAAAAACTGAATTTGTCAGGCTGGAAATGACCCAGGAAAGCTTGTTCACTAGCCTGTCCTATCAAATTACATGTTGAAGAAAAGATTGATCTTAGTGAGTAACACAGTGCTTACCTTTTGGGGTCAATGATCTTGTAGAGTTTTCCATTGTGAGGCTGTGTCATACTTTTACTGCTTGATAATATGTATATCTCACCTGTTAAGCCAATGCAATAGATTAGTCAAGATGTCTAGTGCCTAAGTCATGATTATTGTTATCTAGCTCTACTTGCAAGATGAAATTTGAAAACAAAACAAAATAAGAATCTTACAGCAGAAAATATCAACAGAATAATTGCCATTTGAAAATTTAAATAAGTACTTTTCTCCAACTGATGCTAAAACTGTGAGTCTTTATCATGAATACTTCTTATTTCTGATTTTAGGAACATTTCTTATTGCCTGCTGTATCAAATTGATACCAATATATAAAAATAGGGAAAACAGGAAGGGGGAGTTTATCAGCTCCTGCAGTATCTTTGCCCGTTAAACCCATGATGTTGAGAATCAAAGCAGATTGTGTCTCATGGGATGTGAGAGGGAGGGTAATGACACCTGCCCTTTCCAGCAACCCTTTCTTTTCTGTGTTATTCTTGCCCAGCTGGTAAGAGGTACATAAGACAGCAGTTTAGGCCACTTTTCAAAGGGAAGATTTTTCTTTTTAAACACTAACTATAATTGTGAAAAATTTAGCAAACAATAATTACAAGGCTTACATTTTAGTAATTATTTTTCTATTTACCTGACTCATCTTCACCAAATCCCAAGATGGGGCCTGAAAAGAAACCTCGACACGAACCGCTGTTGCCAAGACAGAGGGGCTTTTCTTGCCACTGTTTGGTCACAGGACTCTGTTGCAGTGTTAAAAAATTTCTGTATTTGAGAACACATAAAGCAATTTGTTATATTTCATTTTCAGTGTGGAATTTTCACAGATACATAAGTAAACACTTGCAGGAAGTATCACCATAGATGCGTCTGAGTGGTTCATCATCTTGCAAGTTCCTGCCTTGCGTTTTTCAAATGCTCAAATAGCACAGCATTTCCCTTCCTGTCACTCAAACATTGCCAAATTGGGTTTGAGCTATCCTATATATAGCCATTTGTGAATACTGAGCTATTTGGCAAGGGAAGACAATGTCTGTTCACTTGAAGAGCATTCATTATTGTGCTCCATCAATAATGTTTCTGTAAAACTCAGAAAGCTTTCAGTATCTCTCATCAGTTAAGACCCTAGTTTTGGCAAACATTTCTATTATTAACATATATTCCCATTACGATATAAATAATACATCTAAGTGTTTGCAGCACTAAAACCTTAAGTGAGCCTTGGTGTTAGTGTCATTGTCTCTACTTCCTTCCAAGGCTGGGATGTGTTACATATGTATGTTGCTATTCATCAGAATGCCCTGCTACTTCATTTCCAAATCTAGACTTTAATCTGTGCAGCCACAGTGCTAAACTGGCAGAATGCCATGATGTGCAAGACTGGTGGTGTTCTGTTATCTGGGAAACTAAATACAGCCTGTTATAGCTATTATACAGGATAAGTAAACATAGCTTTTATGGATTTTTGTTTGAGACTGAGATTATAAGATACCTACCCATTACGGTCTCCAAATACATAACTTCCATAGAGCCTTTCAGACTGACAGCCTCGATAGACAAATCCACCAACCAGAGATCCGCTGCTGAAGGGTTTGAATTCTAAAAGTGAAGGCTCGCTTTCTAGAAAGGAACTACCATAGCATTAGATCATATGCAGTTTCCAATTTTGATTCATGTTTATGAAAATGTCATTATTTCAAGATAAAGGTTTAATTCCATTCAAACATTTCCCAAAATTCAAGGAGCATACCCAAAAATGAAGCATTAAGAAAATCAGAAAATTAAAATAAAGGTTGTTTATGGAACAATGGATTGGGGGTCTAGGTATGGGAAGGCTCTTATTACCTTTTTTCCATGTGCACAAGCTGGGAGTATAAAACTGTCTAAGGATTAGGTCCTACATTCACTGGAGCTGATGAGATTACTGCAATTAACTTTTATGTGTCGACCTAGTCTACAGAATAGATCTCTTGAACTTCATGATTACAACAAAGCCACTTTTGCTGAAAAGTCTTTTCAATATCTAAGCGGACAAGTTCCAGTAGTTTTCAGTAGAACTTGTTTTCCAAGCCATTTAATGCTTTGAAAACCCTTTCAAACATCACTTTTTTAATGGTGCAAACATTTATGTTGCTTTTGCAGGTGATATGCTCTTACACTATATCGTTTAGTCATAGGAAATAATCTCTTAAAGGATGTCTAAATGTAAACATTCCTATTTATGCAATCAAAACGTTGCTTATGGTAAGCAGGCTCAAATTGAGATCCTTGCTATATAATTTTAAATCCAAGCCACAACCAGTGGAGCTTTTGATTTTATAGTATTATTTTTATTAGCTTTCTATCTTCAAGTCCTTGATAAAATTTCCCAGATTATTTTACAAAAGTAAGGTTGAAATTACATGAGGGAGAAAAAAGATGATGCGCTCTTCTTATTTAGGCATTTGAGCCTAGAGTTAATATTGGCTAGCTGTTCTGTGTGGGCACAATATTGCTTAGTGTACTCCATAGTAAAGATGCTGTCAAAATTCTGTTGGAACAGTGGTTTACCAAATATTATTCTTTGGTTTGGCATTTACAAAATGCACACAGAAAATACAGGCCATAACTGCAGCAGAACAATTGCATTACACATTGGGACTACTGTATTAGCAGCACAGAACCTCTGCTTTCAAGTACAGCACAGGTGAGAGAAGACTAGGGGGATGTAAAAAACCCTGCAAATGCTCTGTTCCAGGGTATGGTCACTTCTTGATGCCTTTACACACCTTGAAATTTACCACTTTTTACTACCATCAATTTGGAAGCTGTTACGAGTTCAGTCAAGGCAGGTAATAGCTCAGAGAAGCTGTAACCTGGCTTGTCTGAAATAGTAAGGAATATCAGTAAGTGTTAAACATTAAGGATAAATTAAAAATGATGAAGGACAGTCATACTGATTCAGAGACTACATAGAATACATAAGACCCTGATTAGGTTTGTTTATCCTATTGCAATCTAATCTAAACACTAGTCTATTTTTATGAGCTAATAGTATAGTGCATTTTTCTAAGTTGGTCCTTTTAGTAACATTTAAACAGAGTTCAGTCATTTCCCTGTTTGGTTTTGGTCATTTGTTGTTTATCTCATTTCTTCCATTAATAGAAGACGCATTGCATGAGGCTTACATTCTGGTTCTTAAAAGGTTATTTGTGAATGACTAAGAATACATTCCCATCACTTCCTCTTTTCCCAAATCTTTTCTTTATGAGCCATCACATGCAGCATCAAACAGTGAGATCTTTGACAGGCTATAAAAGCATATTTCTTGAATCTTAGTTGCATGCCATAAGATACCATCAAGAACAAAATTCAGTTGCTCAGCTTTTTTTCTGTCTAGCATATTTTATCTACTTGTACCACATTTTCCATAAGTTCTGTCTTTGGAAGGTAGCCTATCTTGTCTATGCAGTAAGTTACCTATCAAGACTGTACAGTCCTTTATATATTGTTTTGTGTTTTCCATCTGTTTGTCTGTGGACACAGAAGCCTATTGTTCCCAGTAGCTTTGCCCTGGTTAGAACTTACCATAGTCTTTCCCCTTTATTATTTGCAAGATTCTTGCTGAAGATCTGTTCTTTGCATTTGAATCTGAGCAAAGTATAGTTAAATTGAGGTTTACATCTGTTGGGTGGCGATCCACAGCACATCTGTGCAATAAAAAGTATAAGAAAGTCCATGAGACATGAAGCATAATTCCCTATTAATAGTACAAAGCAAAAAACTCTGAAGGATTAAAATTTCTTTGTGCTTCCTACTCATTTGGAGGACCTATTTCATACTATGCCCAGACATCTGAAAAGTGCATCAATTTCATATATGTGGGCTTATATACCATTCCTGTCTCTGCACCCTTTCTTATAAAATGTGGAGTAAAACTCTGTTCCTAGTGGTAAAATGTACTCTGCTCAATAACAGCTGGAAAAAGCAGTGCTAAATGAGCTGACCTACATGGCTAGAAATTTTGGACTGTAAATGTCCTTATCCGAACGACTCCAATTTATGAATTTTTTCAAAACATGACTTTAAATGTCACTTCAGTACTACCACCCACCTAATTTGCTGAACTGTGTGTTGTTTAGTTAGTGTTGCTCTTCTGCTTGTTATTGTTTAGCTTTCACCAGATGTTCTCATTTGTTCCCTTTTTTCCTCCATCAAGATTCTACTGTTTTAGCTTTTGAGATTCTCATCCTCAGCTGTCTTTTACCAACTTTCCACTTGAAGTTCTCTTCTTTTGCAAATCAAATCATTTTATCTTCCATTAAAAACAAAAATTGACAACTTTGTTTCTGTCATTTCAGTCCTGACTTTTAATAGTTTTGCATTCTCTTTTTCCCCTTTGCCAATGTCCATTTACTTCTAACTGTGAAATATGTGTGGAGGCAGGGGAAGGAAAGTTTAAAAAGTTCATCATTGCTTTTATTACTAAAATTTTGTTGCCAGACAAACTTATTTGTAGAAAGTATTTCTGCTTGAAAACAGTATCCGCTGCAGAGTTGTGGCTGTAGCTTACTTACCGGCCTGGATTGTGGAGTCCATGTGCAAAAATTTCAGGAGGCTGGTTTGTGCTGTTGAAATGTGGGTTGCTCCGAGGAATGGAATAAGGGACAGTGCACAGATCGGTATTCACATCAAGCCGTAAAACAGAACCTGTAAAATCACTGAGAAAGTTGGAGGATAAAGTAATTGTTTTTTAAAAGAATAAACAGCCTGTATAATACTACTGCGAATGAGCAAAAGGAACGTCCAAGTTTCGTGAATAACCACATCTTGATACTCCTATGTTCGGTCAAGTCTTAAGAACTGTACAGAACTTATCAAAGATTCAGTTAGGCCAATATGTTGCCTTGTTATGCGCCTACTTGAACTCCTCTCATCAATCCTCTGGGAAGCAGCTTACTAATGAGAGCGCTCCTTTCTATTCCTCAGCATTGTCTGATGCCTTCAAACATAAGGTGATTATCCCCTTTATACTTTGTCTCCCCTATGGTAACTCTGAATACACTCACTATATATTTACCTAAAGTATGATTGGCAGTATTTTCAATTCTGTGCTTGGATTCAGTGATTTCTAGTGATAGAATACATGACCTTATTTTATACTCATCTAAAGTAAAGTATTAGAATTGCTCTTTGGTGTTAAACGTATCATTGTTGCAAAGGGCAGGAGCACCTGCTATTCTGCTGAGCCAGAGAGGCCTCTGGGCAGGCCGCGGCTGCTGGGCCTGCGAAGGCTCAGCCCAACACGTCCTCCACGTTAAAGCACGTATGGGCCGATGGGAGCGCAGCAGCATGAAAGAGAGGGCCAACGCAAGCTGACCAAACGGTATCGGTAGAAGCAGAGAGGGAGTGCATCATATGTTCTCTTGACATTTTCCTGAGTGATACATTTTTGACTCTGGTGTGTGTCCTTAGACACATTTTTAGTGCACGTGCTTGCTAAAGTCTTGTTCATAGAAAAATATTTGGAGAAAGAAGGTGAATTGCTGTTTAAACAGAATTGCACCTACTGGTGAGGATAGTTAAATGGTTTGATAACACACAACTGCGGCGAGATATATTTCAAGTGTAAGAATGTTCTGCAAACAGCAGCTTGCTAAACTCGGCGCTGAAGATAGCGATCGGATATGCAGTATAAGAAAGGTGAGTTTGACTTGTGATGATCACTGCTGTTTGGTTTTGATTGTGACCCCAAGAATTGTGCGAAAGCAGGCAGAAGTCTAGTTTTTGTACCTTAAACCGTCCATCTCCTCCATATCATCTAGAGTGATCATGCCATCGCCAAGAAAAATGTATAAGAAACCGTCTGGCCCAAACAGCAGCTGTCCTCCTAGGTGTTTTCGGTGTAGTTCTGCTACTTCTAAAAACACTCTTGCTGTTCTCATGTCAACTTGATGTGGATTTTTCCTGCAATATAAAGATATGAAAACAGTTTTTGCAGCTCACTATCACTGCTTTATGCTCTAAAAATAGCTTCAGTCATTCAAAATGTACTTTAAGTCTGGATATTGTAATTTAGAAATGTAGAAAAATGTCAAAAGATAATTTCTGAGAAATTTCAACTTTCCAGCATTCACAAAAAATATTTTTCAGCCTAGGCACAATAAGTAGGATATAGCTATAATTAAAAAGGAATAAAAAGATAATATAAAAAGAATAAAAATGTGTACTTACTGGTGTTCCAAAACTACTGTTTGAAATAAAATCAAAAATATTTTTTCTGCAAGTACCTAAGTAATGAATGATGGCTCATTTCAGGAAAGAGAAGTGCTTTAACAAAGAAGACCCCTTATAAATATAAATAATATAAATATTTGTGAATTACAGATTTCCAATGGTACCTGGACACTGTGTATTCTACGACCCTAAGGATGTGGTCATGAGGTCCAATAGCCCACCGTTCTTGGTTGGTGGTATAAGACACATACAGCTTTCCATTTTTCTTGTAATTGGGATGGAATGCAAGGCTTAACAGTCCTCTTTCATCTCCTCCCTGCAGTCAAATGAAAAACACAAAGAATTGTGAAGTTAATTATGTTCTTTATTGTGTTTCAGCTGGAACCCAAAAAAAAAGTTTCTTTCTTGTGGATAATCTTTGCCCAAACTCTTTTATTTCTTTCCTGACTACTGCACAAAAAAGGATTATAAAACATTTCACTTTGGGGAACTCTTACAGAGTTAGAACAAGACAATTGTCTCGTGTAGTTATCTATGCACAAGTCTCTTACACCACTTTTGTGGAGTGATTTGTGTATGTAATCTTTGGGAAGCCATGAAGACAAGTTTAAGTGCTGTGAAGAATTCTTTGCTGGGTTACTAGGTTGCTTGTAATTCGTAGAAGACAAATAAAAAGGTCTATAATCAGCAGTCACTTCTAATCCAAGTATCCAAAACCTAAAACATGGTGCTGGCTGCCAACTCCCACTGTCTTGGCAATATGTTTAGAAAACAGTTAAATTGCTTGTGTAATATGTAAACCTTTGTTTTACCCTGGAGGCAGCAACATCAGTTGTCACAACTATGGTGGTCTGTTCGTCATAGTTAGCACACTGTAGGTAATAAGCAGCCTTGGTCTCTCTGTAGAGAAACCAGAGTTTTACATGTGGCCCTTCAGTGGAAAGGTTTTTGTTATTTTTTAGAATAAAAATAGAAAAAGCTCCAAACAACTTTCTTTTGTTATTACGTTCGCCACAAAGACTCGTACAGTTATATGTTAAGCATCAAATCCATGTAATGTACTGTGACAATGCAAATACCCTCTGCACATAAATAGAAGGCACTTTTTATCCTTTGGCTTCTAAAAATATATGTAATACTACCATAGCTAAAATTGTATTTATATAAATATAATTGCATTGTATAAATTAAGAATATATCGTAGATTCATTTGATGCTCTTGAGGTAAGGCAGAGGAGAGAAGCTGAGGCACTGAAATAAAACAAATAATTAACAATTTGCATTCAATTCACATATGTGATTAGTCACAAACCGAGAGTTGCTCTGCAGTTTAACTCAGGATTTGCCAGCCTTTCAAAGCCAGCGACACTGCTGTAGACTCAAGCACTCCGGCTGCACCCATGAGCAGGCAACATTTTGCAACTCTCACCACACCCATGATAACTAATTATGAAGTTTTAAATTATGAGAGAGAATGAAGCTTTTTAAATGTATTTGCAATTCGCAGTGATGGATTGGCCTGTCTTACTGTTGAAAGATATCCCACAAAAAGGCCTAATTGGGAAAGTGCACAGCTTTAATTTATTTTAATTCAGGATGATTGCCATACTTCCCTTTTAATCACAACATGCAAAGGGAAAGCTGATTCAGAAACAGAGATGTAAGTAGGTCAAGAGATTTCAGTACAAAGAGGCTTGTACAATGGAATCTGGATCCTCCTAATTTGGAGGCAGCCAAAATTTGCTAATTTGTTTGCTAGAAAAATTTAGTTTTGGGGGTTATCAGTGAGGTTAGTTTGGAAGACCTAGTTAGAGCTGCCAGATCAGTTGCAGTCATCGTGGATGAAGGGATTGGTAATGAATCTCCCTCTCCTTTATGAGCCAAAAACATTTGTGCAGCTGAGTCTAAACTGCCTGTAGATCTTATTGTATGAGTTGCTCAGAGTTTTGACCAAGTTAGTCTGGTAAAGTCTGAAGCAAATGGTGGCAAATCAGTTGCTTTGGGAACAGCAAGGCACGCTTCAGAGATTCCCGCGGAGTGATCCTCAGGATTGTGCCCAGCACTCAGGGCTGAGTTCAATGCATTTAGGGGCCTGGGAATGTCACACTAAGCCTGCCATGCAAGGTGAGTTCCTGAGAGTATTAGTTAGAGAGGACTGTTCTGTGTCTAAGCTGAAGATTGGATTTAGCACTTTTTGTTGCAGGAGCCCTCTCATTTCAGTGGGAAAGGAAGTTGTTGCTGAAATAGCAAACAGGTAAAAACTAAATTAAGAGCTTTGAATGAAGTACCCATGAAGGAGGAGGTAATAAGTATGGCACCTTGCATTTATAGGATCAGGTCAGTTTTTCTACTAATGCTGGTTTTGCATGACTCATGGCCAGTTAGAAGTCTAGCTCATATTTTAAAAAACATTTATTTCCTCTGTTTTTGGAAAGCAATTGCTAATGTATATTGTCATCTTTTTCTGTAATAAGCAAACTTAGTGTGTAACTGCTATAATTTCCATAGCTTTTGAAATAATCTCTATTATGCAAGAAAGCACATAGTTTTCTGGAGTGTTACACTGTGGGGTAGACTGAGAGTTAGCCAGCCAAATCTCTTAGCAGCATACATTTTGATGCTGTCAATCTGAATAAAAATATATTCTTCAATTTCAAACTTCAGATTTCTCATATAGAATAATCTTCACTTTTAATTTTTGCCACTGAACTTTTGATGTCTAGTTTAAAGACAGTGTCCCAGATTTGAAACGCCTTGTTGTAATTCTTTAGAATTACCTACCACATAGCTAATATTCATATCTCTCTTTTTGGCAGCTTAATAACCTATGGACATCCTTTTCTTTCTAAGTTGCCCCTTAGTTGAAACCAGCACCAACAAACCGTAGATGGCACATATTAGTTTGCATGAGATTCTGTGCTACACTTATTTGAAGCAATAACTAATAACATTTGACTGTAGCATAAGGAAGGATGAGAAGAGTAAAATGTATCTTCTTATTCCCTTGGAGTGTCTGTTGAACACTGTGAATGAAGGTTGGTTGAAATGAGTGTTAATTACCGAACTGTACTGTGGACTGGGGCCAAAGAGGAAACTCTGTCATGACTAAACTTGAAAGCTCACACATTTTATTTCTATGCCCATAGCTCTACAGCTTGAACACTTTATCCTCTAGCCACGGTAACTTCACATCCTGCACCAATATTACATTTGTTTATGAGCTGATTTTCCTTATGCTAGGCTTCAGCTAAGGAGTTCTGTAAAAGGAAAAACATTCCTTTAAAAAACAATTTCATCTAATTTAGGAACATAAGCATGAAAGTATTTATTTTAGTCAGAATTGCATGTTTATTATCTTAAGTCAGTACAAGGCTAAGTAAAGGTTAGTTGAACGTATTTAACATGGAATGTTTCTATTCTATTCTACTCTGTTCTTGGTTAGGTACATTACAGCAGTCCTGAATATCTATTTTACCTATATAGTGCTCTCAGCTGAAATATATTTGGTATGTAAATTTGACTCTGTATTTTAATAGGAAATTATTGCATTGCATCTTTTGCATTGGAATTTTTACTCTAATATATTCATGATTGTAAAAATCTTCACTAACTGCACATTATATATTCTGCATTGTGAATAACACTAAGGGGAATAAGCGCTGCACACAGACATTAGCAGGGGTGCTGTATTCATACAAGCACTGCTTACGTTTCCAAGGGCGCTCTGGCATGTCACTGCGATGGGGTCCACGCTTTATACATATAATACAGAAACACATGTGCAGCAGGGAGTGATACCAAGACATGCCACCATTTCCTTACATCAGAGAGCACCATGAGAATGCCTTAAATGGTAAGATTATCATCATTTCATTTAAAATAGGTCATATTTTTAAGCATGACCCTAATTCCTTAACTTTAATAGTAATTGATTTTTGTAAACAGAACTGGAAATGTCCATTTATTTCTGCTACCTTATGTAGCTTAATATCTGACAATATAGATAACAGATATTCAGAGTCTTCCCTTAAAACTAATTTCCTAATTCACTTAATCTACGTAAACTGCGGGTACTTATGTTTAACAATTTTTGGTCTGGTCAGAATCACTTTCATATAGACAATCGACTATCAACTTTTTCAAAAGGAGGCATGCTTAAAATATATATATATTCAAAGGTTATTTTTGACATAAAGTACCAATTCAGTGCTAATATATTTACATTATTTGTTTTGTGTATTATTACACATTCATTACCCTAACTTTATTTATTTCCTATGCATTAGTCCTATAACTAATGCAATATGCATCACCATCTGTTGGATTTTAAGGAGTTTTATTTGTGAAAGATGTGGGAGAAGGGACTGTGGAACACCTTAGAACTCTTACCAGGCAGTAGCATGTGAGCTCCGCAGATAGAGTCACTCATTTGGAGATCCCAGAGAACCTCTGCTCATTGGAAGCGTCCTTTACTGAAGCCCCTTTACTATAGGGCTGAAAATTAGTGTTGGATATTTTTCTCAGAAGCAAATGTTTGTTTAATCAACATCTTTTTAAAATGTGGCCCCAGTGCAGAATGGAAGTTCAACTGCAGCAGAAGCAAAAGGTCTGCTGCAAGGGCACACTTTGTCTTTCAGAGGTATATCAGCTATTTTAAGAACCATAAGAAGGATTTCCCTCAGACGGGTGAAAGGGAGCAACAATGACAGAATGGGAAAACCAGAAACTGATGGGGCTGTAGGCATGGTGTAGGAACAGTGAGTCCTCCTGGAGACCTCTTGGGTGTTGAAAACTCAAGTCATTTGCTATCTGAACATCTGGGGAGCCTGAGGCCTCTGGCAAGGGAAGGATTTGTAACATAAGACCTTTACCTTAGAGAAAAATAATTGCACTGATGTCATGACTCTGTATAGTATACATACTAGACTCTATCTCCAAAGCATTTCCTTTTTCCTGTTGTGTTGCAAAGCTTCATTTTCTTCTCATTTATAATGGGCTTTGCACTTACCTAAGGGTTTAATTTTTAAGTATTCACTATTTCTTACTGATTTAACCAATACATTATCTTAGTACCTCGCTCACTTAAAAATAACTGTAGGCACAGTAATGTTTTACAATTAGATTTAAGTAGTAAAAACACTTAAAGGGACCTATTTTCTACTTTGAATTTAAGCACAAATTCTATTGAAGTTGAAAGTGTTTTTCATTTATTTATGCACGGGACAGGATTTGACTGAAAGTCATTGATAGCCAAAATACATCTTTCAGAAAAATGAAGTCTGCTCTGATGCCTGCAGTAAAGTTTTTACGGGAAAACTCTCTAATAAAGTAACAAAGTCTTAGTCCTTTAGTGACTGGTGAATCCAAAAGTTAGACCTATTAAGACAGATTTTGAGTGGAGCTTTTCTGCAAGTGTAGAAAAGTCAGAGTACATATTTATTGGAATTATGTGTATGGATGTGTATTGTTTTTCCAGCAAAAGAAGAGGTTTGGAGGGGCTATAACTTGAACAAGTATAATAAAATGCCTTACGATGTAAATGTAACACTAAAACCTAAAAAATAGTTTTGTTTTTCTTCTCACTTCGGTTGCAGTAAACACAAAATTTTCACATGGCCTCCATCACTTTAGAATTCATTCTTTGTTTTCCTTACCTTCATAGTCCATTGAAGACACCAGTAACTAAATGCAGGACCTTTCACTTCTAGTCCTAGTCCTCTGTACTCATTTTTTAATTCCTCAACTCCAGATTTTGCTGTTCTGCTGGGCAAGTCTTTAGTTTAATCCAAATGACAATCCTCGTCCCCTGATAATACAATTCTTTCTTCCCGTCCTCCTAAAGAAAGTATATGAAACTTATAAATGCAGATGCCATCCCAACACAAACCCACAGCTTGCCTCCTTCACACTCGTGCAATCTGACAGGAATCCTGCTTTGACAACTCTCCCAATTATCAGTCAGAAGCCGCTGAAAGCGTCGAGGCTGCCAAGAGCCAGCCAATAATTGAGAGGATTGGGGCAGAGCGACACACGACTGTGAGTGTGCTTGCAAGGAGGTGGCCATGAGCCCATGTGAGGTCTGCATCTGGACTGGGAAACTTTATGTACTGCACTACTTTAGGAGAATTGGAATAACAGAAGACAGTGGAAATCAGTCCCGGAAGAGGGAGATTCAAATAAAGACCAGATGATTATTGCATTCAGTAAAGCTGGCTCAAGGAGGTGTGAATTACACACTTTCCTACACCACGGAGGCCTCCTGAGCTGTAAGCAGGATTTATCCTCTGGGAACACAGGTGGTGATTCCACCTCTGTCCCCGGCTGGATTTATTTTCTAGGAAGCTTTACATTCCACCAGCAGTTCAGTGAGTGGGTCCCCAGTGGAGACCACTAAGGGAAGGCAAAGAAATAAGTATATTCCCTCTTCTTTCTCTGGCTTTCCTCCACCACTGCCCATTATTTATTTATTTGTGTATTTGCCTTCTTTGCTCTCCTGTACTTTTTTCCTCTTCAGTATTCTGTCCCCCCACAAACCATCTTCTGACAACCTCCCAACTGCACTGGTTTGAGGTCTATTGTGTTGTCGAAGGATCTTTCTAGGGAAGTGATAAAGTTTCCTTGAAGTGAAGGCGAATGCAGTAAGTGTTAAGAAATTTACTGACCATGAAATCCCTCATTAATAGGGAGAATAGGCTTGGTGACCCTTGTGTTTGTTCGCCTTCTTTCGGGAGCTTTTAGGCTTTACCCACCTTTCCCTGCCACTTCTGCTGCTTCTGTGATGAAGGCAAATTTTAACGTTCTTGTTTCATTGAGGAGGCCAATAAAATTGGCTCAGCTCATGCCCAAGAGAGAACAAGCTACATACACTAACATTCACAAATTCAAGACATGTTATCGAAAGAATAATAACCCCTTTTTCATTCACCAAAATTGCAACTTTACCTATTTTTGTTAGGCAAAAAAAAAAAAAAGATTTGTTTTTTAGCTGGAGCCTGTTTTAATGCTATCTAATGCATTTTTTTCCCTTTTTTTTTTTTGTAGAGACACAGATAATGCATATTAATCTCATTTACTGATTTGCAGTTCTGTTTATGCTCTAATTTGCCTATGGTCCTCTCAGGTTGTCTACTTCAGTTTTCTCATGCTCTCATCCTTTGGCTAAGTATCTAAAATATATCCTTATTTCTCAATAGCATGTTACACAAAATCTTTCTTTTTCTTTAAAACAATATCTAACAGCAGGGAGTTGTCAGAAGAGTTTGTTAAGGATTATAATTCAATATATAAGTTGCTTTAAATGGCATGACACTTCAGCAAATCACTGCTGCTTTTATTGTTACTTAAGAATAAAAAATACGCCATGAAAAAAAAAATCTTCCCTGGACTACTAAAGTGAGACTTTTCAAATGTCCTTAATCTGCAGAACTTTAAAATGAACCGTAGGATTTTCTTGTGCTGGGAGAGGGACAAAAAAGAGGATGTATGGTGATACATAGCAAATTTGACAGTGCTTATGTAAAATGAACCAACCTACAACAAATTCTATACTCCGATAATTGAAAACAAATTCATGCTGTTTTACCGTGACCACTTTATATGGAAATTTAGGGATATAATTCAAAACAGAATAACAGTAATTATCATACTCTCTGCTTTAAATTAAACCCAGAAATGTTGATCTGTCTAATTGCAGGCATTAAAAAATAGCTAGTTTCTAAATGAGAGTTGCAGATGGAAAGATGCCCTGATGACTTTACTCTGTCTTGCAAAGCCTTTCTCCTTCGGCTCCTGGTAGGGAACCGCTGTCTCTGAAAGCATCGACTTGCCTTTCTGCTTGTAAGGGGAGAGTTACATTCACATGGGATATATATTTAAATATTGAGCAGAGGATAAGTTTCTGAGCAACCCACACCCAGCTTGGAGAAAACAACGAAACATCTCCACTTACATGGAAATCTTTACTATGTCTTTACTATTGGCCATATGCTACGGGGCACTGCGCCTTGCCGGACAAGTGAAAGAGGACGTTGCCTGCACTCTGCATCTTGAAACCATCACCCCAGGAAAGCATTCCTCCTCACTGAGGGTTATTCCTTTAGCTCTTTCCTACCTTTAGTGATCAAGGCTTTGAAGACATTTAAAAAAGCTTGTGAAATGTTGTTGCAAGCTATATAAAATTGACTTTCCTTCTTATTTTTAGAATCTGGAAAGTCTTATTATCTGAATGGGTTTTGGTGAGAAAGTAGGAGATAATTTGCAAGATGAAAGTTCAGGTGACTTAAGAATACACCAAGAGACTGGAAGCCCCTGAAAGCTTCGATGGAGCTGATGCTTCTGTTCAACCTCCGACCTCGTCTGCGATTCTCTCCTGCAGACAGAGCTTCCACGTAGAGCCTGAGCCTTGCCTCAGGGCACAGGAAGATGGAAACACGTCACCGTCTTTCACTTGCCAAAGAACATATGTGCAAATTCTAGAGATAAACCAAATGCTATTTAGTTCCCTAATATCTAAAGAACTTTCGGACTGCTGAAATCCAGATGCACGGAGAGGTGTATTTCAACTTAAATTTAGCATCAGCATAGTTTTGATAATGATGTGTCATGTCTCCAACGCAAGTGCTGGTTCCATGTGTTGCTGATTTTTTAGTAGATGATTATGCTAAACATAGCCTTGTAAGTATTTTTCAAAGTTTTGCCATAACTAACACAACAGATCTATTGTACGAAAGTGACACAACTGTTAAACAAATTTGAACTTGTTTATACCTGTTCTTTATCTGTTCAGTTGTCAAAACCAGCAATCAATCTCATATTATTGGCTTAAATGCAAAAAGAAAATAAATTCACATGTCCAGCATGTGATGTTGAATTTTAAACTTTCACTTATGAGAACTAGCGTTGGAAGAGTTTGCATCACCTGATGCAACACACTGCTTGAAACCTAAGCGCTGGACTTGGAGCCCTGACACAAAGGCGGCCTGAAAAGCCAGAAAATGCTATTATTGCATCATTTGCAACAAAAACTGCATGCACATCACATCACCTCTCGTATCTAGATGAAAAACATACTTGAATTACAACATCAACAACAACAACAAAAAAGCAAGCTGTGAAGGAAGAAGTTCTCAGATTGTCTGCTTACTCCTCACAGTGTCACTCCAGAGATGCCAGGGGCACCTTTAAGGGTGCCTGCTAAGCTGGTCAGCCAGTTCCAGGGCAGAAGGATCATCCTGTGATTTGCCCAAACAGTTGCAGTTAAGCAACAACTCACATTTCAAATACTGACCCAAGTAATCCAATAATTTGAGTTCCCTCAATAGCTCTTCAAAATATATATAATTTAGCAGCTACATGAACACAGGAAATAAATAAATCCAGAGAAAATCTATATTTTTGTACGAACAAAATTTTGCGAACAGAAGAGGAAGCTAAAAAGTACTCAAGCATTTTGTGGCTCACTTCTTAGATCTTGTCTTTACCTCTTAACTAAAATTGTGAAAAATACTAATAATTTGAAGACAGACATGAATATTTTTGCGAATTGTGCCAAATGGAAAAACTGGGGTGGTAGAGGATATACGGTTTGCTCTTCATGACTAGAATCTGTATATAAGAGGAGAATGACGGCAATCCACAGCCGTGTTGACAATTCAGACATACAGGAAATACCCTTGTAGGAAACTAATACCATCTGGGTTTGGCCCAAGATGTGTGAATGAGAAATATGTTTCTTGTTGAGAATGCAAAGATAGTTTTGGACATTGCAGAGAAGGAATGCGTTGAGCATGCACAGTTATAAAACTGAAATAGGGTGAGGCATTGCATGCATATGGAATAATTAGAGGAATATGTTTGTGTGCGTCAATAGTTGCTGCAGATTTAGAACTTCAGAATTCATTTTTCCTAAGACAACCAAGAAATGGGGATGAAAAATATCTTCAGGAGAACTGACCAGGAACTTTCTGAATGAAGCCTGTATTTGAAAATGCTGATTTGTCTAAGCCACAACTTTCCCTGATAGAAAGGAGTGCTTGCTTGTAACGCATGGTGCGTTTTTGAAAAAAAAAAAAGAAAAAAAAGAGTTTTGAAATCATTGAAACATCCAGTTCTAATATTTGTAAAATTGAGAATTTGGGTTATTTGGATATTTCAGTGGGTTGTTTTCAGTTTAAAAATTGTTTTAGTTAAAAGAATGTCAGCTCTGAAATGGAATGTTTCGTTTGGCCCATCCTGAGAACCTTTCAGTCCACAGTTGGTGAGAGTATGTTTTCAAAATCTCAGAATATTCTCACTCCTTTCTATCCTGTTCTTGCATTAACTGTCTGAGTTTTTAGTGTCTGTTCCTGGCATAGGAAGGCTCTCTGGTTTCTGAGGAAGCCAATGCCAGCATTCTGAGGTTCCTGAGACTCGCTGCCTGCGGGATAGATTTTTGCCTCTCCCTTGACACCCTCATCTAATTGTGAAAGCCCCAGCAGTGCTGATTTCTCAGTTATTTGTGAGACTGATGAATGCCTTGCATGGACAGGGAAAAGTTCCAGACTCTTCTTTTGGTACTTGTTTGACTTCTTCTCAAGAGTAGCCTTTGCTATTATTGCCCTTTCTCTTTATGTTCAGTCTCTAAACACTTTTTAAAGAAATTTACTGAGAAGATAAAAGGTTTGCCAGTCTTGCAAGTGTGTCAAGATCCTGGATTAACCTTTTTCCAAGTTCAAGGCCATTCATTATACAGATAACCTGTTCCTTAACTGAGCTATGCTCATTTGATGATGGTAAACTCTTACTCTATCTTGATCTTCCTTTATTTTTCAGCACCTCTTTGACATACCCAAAAAGGTACACTCTTACCACAGCTAAGCACTGGGGAAGACATTTAAGCCCTATCATTGTTTTAGTGCTTATCTGGAAGGCACATTCCAAAAAGAAATTAAAGTAGCCATTTTATTCTTTTATTTTCTGTCCTTTCTTAGCATGTTTTTTATCCTGCATGACACCTGAGATCTTTGGACAGAATGATCAAAGTCTATAGAATAAAATGTTACTACTAGTAGGCTAGTGGCATATCATTGCATATCTTTGACTGATGAATTATATTCAGGCTGGCATGGACTGTCTGAAAAAGAAGGAAAACTACAGCCATGAGTTGGAGCTTTAAAATAACCTTTTACAATTGCAAGTTTGCGCACATCATCAGGTTTGAGTTCTGTGTTTGCTAACTTGTAGACTATGAATATATGAATTGATTATATCATAGCCATTCTATCATAACCATTTTATATTAAATCAATTCCTTGTTCTTTGGAAATGAATTATCTCTTCGCCTCTTTCAGCTCTGTTATAAAATGTGCATTTCAGAGATGTGCCTATGTTATTCGTAGATCTTGTTAAGTTATGGTTGTAGTAAGTATTTTAACTATTGTCATCTCTGAGTGGGTTGCAATTTTTATTTTGCCTAGCACTATAAATTACTGTTTTGAATCAGGATGATTTTGATGGAGTTACAAACCTGTAATAATTTCTTGTTGTTTTTCACACAACTCACATTATCTTGCATATTTTAACTTGAAGCAGAATTTTTCCACTGATGCTGATAACAGTGTTCTGAATATAAACCGCACTCCTTTAGTGTAGGAAGGAGACAGATTTCTTCCATGTAATGAAAATGATCATTACCTGAGTATAAAATCTTCTTTCATAAGGCCCTAATTCAGAAAGCTCTTAGGCATGGGCGCAACCTCCACTGACTGTTTCTAGTGCTAAATGTGGCAGCTGATTCTTTCCTTTTTAGACTTTATCCATTCTTTGATGTCAGTAAATGAGATCTGATACAGTGGCAATGAGGGATTTTAACAATCAAATATGCTTCCCATTAAAAAAACAAAACAAACAAAAAAAAAAAGTGCAAATGGGAAAAATTGAGACTTTGTTTTAATGAATCTGACCCTGAGAATTCATAAATATTTCTTCATGGTCTGTAGCTAATATGGTGGTTATGCAGCTAAAGGCATTATCTTCACATCATTATAATGAAACTTAACACTGGTATCCCTGACTTTATTAGCTAGGCTTCGTTGGTATCTGACATTATATATTTCCTATTATAAATCTAAATAAGAACTTACATTGACCTGCATTATGCTAAACATTAAACAATTTAGTAAGATTACGACTTTGAAAGAGAACTTAAAAAAAAAAAAAAAGTCTTTCAGACCACCAAGAAACAACCATAAATTTAAGGAAATATGAGGTTTCCACCACATGACTTCCCCTGCAGAGTTATGCAACAGACTGCTGTTACTTAAAGGTCATACATAAAAAATTTATGGTACATTTTTTTAAAGAGATTTATAGTGTTTCTATTTATACAGCTTATATGTCAACAATTTAAAGGTATGGTATACTAAAATAACAAATTAAAGTCTAATCCCTTTGAATCCTTGATAAAGCAGAATGCTCTAGTATGTCATCTATATAAAAGAGGTTTAATAAGCCTATCTGCATTAATTGATGTGATGTGTGATACAACGCTTAGCTGTTTATTATGTGTTATGGATAATGTCTACATTTTTATCCTGAAAGCTATTTGCAAGTGTGGTTCATTATGGCAGCACTCTTTGCCTCATAAGCCCATTATATAGTGGCGTAACCTTGTTTAGAAGAGCTCTGCAAATCAGTCTCAGATCTGTCTTGATTTCAGTGTTGGGATGAATGATGTCATTGATACTATCTAGACTTCTTGCTTCAGGATGTCTATGAACTCAAATGCCTATCATTTACCCAAAATATTTTCTTCAGTCAGATTTTCTTCAGGCAAAAATCCATAGCATGATACGAAGGTACCAGCCCTTTGTTATTTCATGGACTTTATTCACTTTGCACCGAAATGGATTTGGAGCACTTACACATCTCTTTAAGCTTTAAAAGAAGCCAATCAAGCAAGCTGAAGCAGGGGAATGAAGATGGAGAGGGGCTCACTTCTGAAACCACTACAGCTGCCTTAACGTATTGTTCGATCTCAGCCAGAAGAGTCACATTTTCAACCTTGCCTTTGCATACTAAGGCTCATCGTACACTTGTGTGTATTTAAGTGGAAGTTGAGACTGCAAATTCATCATTTCATGCCGCTAGCTAGAGCCCTGAAGACAGGGTGGTCTTGAATCATCACAGCTGGTCCCTTGCTGACACACAGTGTTGCTGTAGGGATTCCCTTTGTTTGGACCTGGACAAATGATACTCACTGCTCTACAGTCTCTTCGGCTACTCCCCATCCCCAGCTGTGAAGATCACACGCAGTGCCCAAGTGTCCCTTTGGAGCTGGAGCTGGGACGGTTCTCCTTGGTACGTGCTCCTCAGCAAAGCTACCAGTAGACCTTGTCCAAAAACACCTGTGCAACCCTAGATACTGTGCTGTTGCTGTACAGTAAAGCTACACTGCTGCTGCAGATCTGGGCTGTTTCTAGAACTATGGCAGACGACTTGCCTCTGCTCCTGAAGAACCGTATCACTAGTTCCTCAGCTGGCGAGCACCCTTTCACGAACATAATTCATTTCTATAGTAAGAAATTGTTATAAAGAAACTTGGCTACAACTGTTCCAGCAGAGTTTATAGGTTCATAGGCCAACCTAAGCAGCAATTAATTTAAAAGAAGATGTGATCATTTCCTATCTTTTATGAGCATTAAATAATATAATATTTTTTGGCCAGAAATATTTGACATGTGAAATGAGTGGAACAAGATCTGATGGTATCTATGACATTTTTACATACTAATATCTTACAAATAAGAAATAAAATCACAAAGAGTGTTAGAAGAGGATAGCAGGTACAGCATTTTAAAAGCTGTTTTTCTTTATAACTGTAAGTCTAGAGTTTCAGAGAGAAAACACTAATAAAAAATAGTCATCGCTATGATGTCATTCTCATAATTTCCCTTGAAGTAAACTACCAAGTACAAATAATATTTGTAATGTCTGACATCATCTATGTGGCTTTCCATTGCTCAAATGTTGGGTTAAATTTAGTGATGTTTCCCATTTGTTATAGAGAACACCTTTGGGGTGGAATGGATCCCATTAGGAAAACCTCTCTGAAGTTAAGCCACCTTTGTAAGTTGTTTGAAAAAAATATCAGGCCAGGAATGTCAGGAGTAGAGCAGTAGCAATTTGTTAAAAATGTGATCATCTGTAACAACCAACGTTTCAGTCCTATTTTGATAAAGTCTGTGCTCTCACAGGAGAAAAGAACCATACCTGAAAAGTTTCAGTAATGCTTTCTTTAATAAGAAATAAACATTATCATAGTCATTTTAGTCAGGAAACAGTATTCCCCTCCATGTGATACATGCCCACTTATCACAGTTTGACCTGGAAAAGTTTCTTATAAATCATCTAACCTTTAAAAAACATTTTTTTTTTTTGTTCCTCTTGCTATGAGATGTTAAGCATTAAGGGAAATTTCCAAAAACAGTTCCGTGTTTTTAAGGTTTAACTTAAAACAACAAGAGGGTACCTAAGGGTTACAGAAAGAGTGATCAGTATTTCCTGAAAGCTGCTCTCAAGGTGCCCGCTGAAATACTAAATCCCATGGGAAATTCCTAGCCATATATTTATGATAGTTAGGATAGAATTCTCAGCAATAGCAAATGCAAAGCACATACCTAGCCTAAACTGCTGTCAAAATTGCCTTTCATGTGACGCAAGCCCTGCTCCACTCTGTGGAGCGTACAGGCCCGTGCTGCCTGAGCCGTCTCTCCACTCCCAGAAAGGGGAGGTGAGATGGTGGGGAGACACCTCCCCTTCCCAAACCGCGGGGGCGCTTCCTTCTCCATGGCACAGCTGGGTCATTGAGCTCCTTTGTCCTGAATATATTTTTGAGCTGGACAAATATGTACCAGTTGAATTCATTTTTTGTATTAAAATTACTTTCCACTGGAGTTATCTATTCCTCTTTCAGACATAAGCAAAACAAAGATGAGTTGGACCAATTTAGTCCTAAAGACTAATTGCTGACTCTTTCAGATATTTGATTTCATTACTTAATATGAACTTGAAATTTACATAAATACTACTCATTATTAATTTTATATTTTTTGGAAGACTTGAGCACGCATTTTAAGTGGAATCATTAGTTATGCAAAGTGCCTTCTGCGTTTGAATAGATTACCTAGATGTGCAGTTATTCAGAGTTGAAAAAATGACTAGCGTTCTCAGAATGTTGTGACACATTGGTTCATTATTCTTTCATAAATGTTTCCTTCTAGAAATGCTTTGCATGACAACATTTTGTGTTAGCTAAAAAAAAAAAAAAAAAAAAAAGAATTCATCCATTTGCAGTCTCTACTTAAGTACTGAATGGAACATTTCCTGAAATTAAAATAGCCAAAAAAAAGAAATGCTAAGTTATGTAAGGATTAAAATTTCTTCACATAAATGGTATTCCCTTAAGAGAAAAAGAAGATGAACTTCTAGATAAAAAAAAGTGGTGGGCTATACCTAATTTTTTCTAACTGGAGAATGCAAACGAAACTGTCTAAAAATATTTGAAAAGTGCTAAATTCACTTCCTCTATAAATTCATAAACTCACAAATGTTTTCTTGCAATTATTAATTCTTGGAACTGACAGACGAAAATCTCCAAGGGATACACAAAATATAACAAGTACAATATGAAAATTGCCCTTTCCCTTTTGAAGCTTGAAACAAAACAAATATTCTCCAGAAAGCAGCAGGTTCCCCTATTCTCTGCTCATATGGTCTCTTTGCACAGACTCTCTTGCATGAAGGACTCTTATGAGCTCCATCAGGTCTGAGTGTGTGGAAGGAATGTGGGTGCAGGCATTTGAAGACATGCCACAGAAACTCATCAATCCAGGGTTTTGAAAATTACAACTAAAATTCCAATATTTTCTGGAATTTTCAGCTACTTTGATGTGCATACTTACCTAACTATATCATGTAAGCCAGTGCTTGCGATTATATGAAAATCTTACAAAGTATAGAAGGTTTTTTGAAAGCTGATCAATAGAATAAAACATTTCAGCAGTTTTTCAGTAGTCATCTAAAACTTTTAGTCTTTGTGATTGCTAGAGTAAGTTTCAAAACACAAATTAAGTGTTTTTTGAAAAGTAAGAAGTCAGTGAATTTCCACTCCCCCTATTCCCAAGTGGATTTTTTTTTTTTAATGCATGGCTTTTAAGCCAATTTCATGATTTTGGATTCTGCCTCATG
This sequence comes from Crypturellus tataupa, assembly GCA_034781795.1. Lineage (NCBI taxonomy): Eukaryota > Metazoa > Chordata > Aves > Tinamiformes > Tinamidae > Crypturellus > Crypturellus tataupa. The sequence goes on from JAWLRI010001009.1 coordinate 130,918, forward strand.
AGTGCCTGAATGGACAGGATTGAAGGTACTTTATATGGCTTATTTAAAAATAACATCCTAACCCAAGCCATAAATCAACCATAAGTATTTAATGCCTTATGTATATAATAAATATTCAAGTCTAAGTGTCTGGTTACAGCAGTGATTAAGAGATCTAAAAACTGGCCCCCTAAAAGACACTAAAAGACAGTGGGAGTGATGTTCAGCTCCGTGCTGAGGCTCTGTGCACTTGTGGAGTCCACAGCCGTCAACTCAACTAGTATTTCTGAGTTGTTATAACGTTCAATGCACTAGAAAATCTCATTTGAAATCTCATTTTTGAGAAAAATGCCAAAATGCTTAGAAGAGGGAGAGGAGCCAGCCTCATCCAAAGCAACAGCTCTAGTCCTTATGGTGGATAAAGCAAATGGATGAGATTTATAACGGGAAGGGGACAGAAGGATGGCAACGATATCTCAGAGGCAACTAACAGAAAACTTCTAATTAGGAAACCTGATCTTCACTGAAGTGGTGACGAACTACCTCTGGTTAGATAGTCATTGAAAGAAGGAATGGATTTGAACTACAGATATATGCGGACCTTGCTTTTTCTTCCTCTTATCACATCCTGTTCCATTTGCAACAGCAGCCTGGGGACTGACTGGCTGGCTGGGGGACAGCTCTGCGGAGAAGGACCCGGAGGCCTGAGCAGGCTGCAGAATGAGCGTGAGCCAGCAGCAAGGGCGGCAGCGGGGACGGGCGGCAGCGCCCGGGCTGCACGAGCAGGAGGAACCTCCTGTCACTGGGCGCTCGCGACGCCCTGTCTAGAATATTGCCTCCTGTCTTGGCCCCCGGCCCCGGGACAAGAACAACATCCACAGGCTGGAGTGAGTTCAGTGCGGGGCACCCGCCCTGGGAGGAGAGGCTGAGGGAACTCGGCTTGCTCAGCTGCAGGGGAAAGGGCCGTGTGGAGACAGACGGATGGCACCTGGGACAGGTAACTGCGTGAGGAACGCTCGCCTAGGAGTCTCTGGCAAAACGTTTCTGTGGCATTTACTATTGGCAAAACCCAATCAGTAGGAAAAATTAATAAAAAAAAAAGTTATTAGTTCTGACAAAACTACTGCTGGTGACTGTTCCCCTTAAGTTCTGAGGGCAGTCTGGGACCTGCTCATACCCCAGTGGTGGGTGGCAGCAGAGCAGGAGAGCTCTTCCCACTGCAGCAGTGCACTAGCAGTTCACACCTCCCATGTCAGCCTGGTCTGTCTAACTACTTGTTATGCTGTGATTCTTTCTTTCCTTCTTTAACTAGAATTTCTAGTCTTATCTTAGAGTAGCATAAGACCTATCCTAGGTCTAACCTTTAGAGCAGGTTTCCAAAGGACAGTTTCTTCAATATGGAAAGGGGAACTCATGACTCATGGCAGAGACTACAGTCAGTAACTCACACATCTGAGCAAGTGCCCTGCTCGGCAATGTAGAGCATGAGTCTCTTTTACCGAACAGTATTTAATTACTTGCACACAGTAGGACAGCAGGACTGTTTTTATGAGCAAATACCATTGACTTTTATGTGCCTTTGGAGCTGCTTCTCTGAATTTCATCTGTCTTATTTTATATCACTGTCCAATTTTTTACAGTTTTATAACTGTCCCCAGAAGCATGTCTAGACAACCCTTAGTCCCTGTTAATAGCCTTGAAAATGCTTGCTGTTGTATCCATCCCTTATAGAGAGACTTTACAAGTCACCTAACTTTTGTAGTACATTTGCATTTTCTTATTCTTTAAAAAGTAATTTTGAGAAGTCTTTGCTCTGCTCCGTACAGAAAAGAAGCAAACACTTGGATATTCTTGGAGAAGGAAGGCATTGATCTTACATGACATTTGTACAGACCATGATGCCAGTGGAACTGCAACCTATTCACACTCAGTTTTATTGATGTATCATCAATAAAACTGAGTGTGAATAGGCCATGTGGCTGCTGGAACTGTTTGAACAATTGGATAATTCCAGTAGTTAGAAAACTGGAGGCTGGGCCCTTGTTACGCGGTGGTGAATCACAGCAATCAAACCAGCAGCGTGTAGCACGCAGCGATTCTCTTGTTCAAATCATAATCCTTTTATGTATGGGATGTTTCAATTTCTTAATCTCCTTTTTAATCAATGAGAAATGAGGGTAACAAGGGGAAACAATATTACTTTCTCTATGATGTTCATTACCTCACATATTGCTGCTACATCTTTTTTTTTCTGAATTAAATATATTTTCATATGCCACCAAACAAAAATCCTTTCTATTCCCATTCACTTCAATTGTGCCTTGCTCCCAAGGATTCAAAAAGTGCTTCAAATCCTATTTTAAATACTGCATATTATCTGGTGTTTTATAGTTAGACAGCTACACTGAGGCATCATTGGTGCTACTTCAATATCTTTCAGGAGAGAATACAATAGGGTAACAACTTTTCCTGTGTTGAAACATTCTTTTTAAAGTGTGTTATGTTGGATTTAGTGTGCTGTCTCATTACCTAGATTTATTTAATTTCTCTAGACATCTTCCCAATATAGTCTAATCTTGTATAAAATTGTCTTCTGCCATTTAGTTAATCACAAATGCTTCTAAGTCATTAGAAAGCATACTGAGAAGGACAAACTAATATTTTAGAAGTAATTCTGGATTATGCAATTTCTAATTATTTTCAAGACACCTAGTACTTATTCCTTCTGTTTGGTTTCGTTTCCTAATTTGGCAGTGTGCTAACACCAGACATATGGCCAGAGGCACAGGTAAAGCGCAGTCCTCCGCTGAGCGCATTCTTGTAAGTTCTTGTTCTGTGACTAGCAATCTCTCGTGCTACTTCCTTCAGAGGCACTTTTATACAGCTTCTCTTTTTAGAAGTTTTTATACAACTGCTAAAAAGAGAAGTTGCTTTTTCTTCATTATTTTACTGATTTGTCCACCAAATTCTGTTTGTGACAGCAAGTTAACCAGTAAGATATTTTTTAGCCAATTTCAAATTCCCTTATTTTTTCTCATCTAGGATTTTTCTAAGTGCCCACCCCTCTGTAATTCCCAAGATGACCTTCAAGGCCCTTTTCTAGCCAAACTCTGAGCAAATAGTTACGTTTTCCAAAGATAAATAGTAGCCCCCTCCCCTTTTTTAATCTCAACTACTACATTTTTTACTTCCTTTGCAGCTCATTTTAGGGCAATTTATTCTGGTGCTTTCCATCATTTTTCTTTTCCCTCTTTCTTTTTTCTTTTCCCTAGGTCTACTGTTGAAGAAAAAGAAATTGTAAAATATCGAGTATTTGGGATATGACTTTTCCAGTCTTTCTTATGGAAAGAAATCAAGATGAATCTTTTGTTTTTATAGTACATTGGTCTAGTTAGTAAACCTCTGTCAAAAGCCACCATCTAAATCGAGGTAATGCTTTTTTATCTTTTTTTTAAAAATAAAAACTTAAAAAAAAATCCCTTTAAGCTCTCATAGCTCTGAAAAGATTGTTCTACTGTAAGTATTTATAGGAAACTCCTATTTACTTTGCCAACGACACAATGGCAGGATATGGCCCTTACACCGGTGTTCTGAATTTATATTCCACTCTATTAGTGACACTTGAGTTGGATTTCCATTTTATTGTAGGATTATTGGTTTTGGGGGGCCTGAACATTCCCTTGTACCTTGCTATATTTCTCACCTTCTTGATTCCTAATTGTTCCAGTACATGCGTACTTTCTCTGAATCTAATAAGGTACTTTTAGACAACCTCCATGCTGCTTCTATGGATTTTAATTTCCTAACTTTCCCCTTCAGGCTATTTCTAACTTCCTCAATATAAAAATCTTCCTTTTTGAAAAGTACTGTAATATTATTACCTCATGGTAGGATCCCATGGGAGGATGTTGAACTTAATTATATTATGGTCACTTTTATTTAGTGGCTCAACCACGTTAACTTCCTGAGTCAACTCATATATTTTACTGAGGAGCAGCGTCAGGGCTGGATTCTCCCGCTCCGCATTCCGGAGCCAACTGCCGTAACAAAGGCCTGCCTGTGGTGTCCCCGCACGGCGAGGGCCTCAGAAGGGGTGCCGGTGCTGTACGCGTGAAAAAGCCACCAGGAAATATTTGTTTATCCAGTGCACACACAGTGCATGAAGACTAAAGGGCCTAATTTTCAATGGAACCACATGGAGTTTGGTAAATGCAAAGATTCGTGCTATGTGCGCAGATCAGGCTGTATGCTCAGGACGTCACTTGTGCATCTAATTGACTAGGCCTTGTGTTGAAATTCAGGTTTGTGTCTGGAAGATTTGTTGCAGTTTAAATACCCTGTGATTACCAAAAATCAGCACATAAAAATCATTGATTCCCCCACCGCTTAAAGCCTAAACACAACGAAGGAGTTGTTAGTTAATGAAACAGCTGTAAACTCTCCTTATGTCTCTTGATTCCTTACATTACTAAGTTGTTCCCGGGTAACCCTGAGAATAAAACTGTTAAATCGTTGATTTCATGACCTTTAGTAAACAGAAATTGTAATACCTTACAACTGAAAGCAGATTGTGATGTAGAGTAAGAAATTGTTGTTAGGCCAAGAGTCAACTGAAAACAAACTTTAATCTAATAATGAACTATATGGTAATTTTAAAAAGCACATTGAAATATGGTTTGTCTTTGAACTAGATCCACTGCTTCTCTGAACTTATAAACATGACTTTGAAAGAATGTACACTGTTTTCCTGATTAGAAGTCCCTTTTCTCTTTTTTTTCCATTACTCATTTATTTCAATCCCACTTTTAAAATCTAGCTCATTAGAAAAGCATTCTCAGTAGTAGAAGATGAAACAAATATAGGCATATATTTCTTAGTTCAGTTCACTGCAAGACAGCTATGACTGTTACATGTTGTAAGAACACATGTAATATTCGTTTATACTAGACTAAATGTCTATTTGGTTTAAGATCCAAAAGTGATTATTCTTAAAAGGAACTACTTAAATTTCCCAAGTGAAAAATCTTTGTTTCATTAATGTTTTAATCTGTGGTTCATATTTCCAAAGAAAGCTAAAAATAATTTCTAAATAGTGTGTCTTGCTGACATAAAGACACTTAGTTTGTATTTTTTCAGTTTCCAGAATTGTTTCACTTGCATAAAGAACTAAAAGTATTCCACTCTTTCCCTTTCTCTACTACTATAAGAACCAAGAAAGCAGGAATTTGTTTAGCTCATTGGCTCCATTTATCCTGAGCCAAGACCATGATCTTGGAAACCCTTTAACTTGGCTGAATCCAATACAAAGTCCTTTTCAAAAAGCCAGTGCAATTAGAACAACACAGTGTATGTTCAATCTCAAAACTAAGACGATGAAGTTTCAAAAAGCTAGGGCTGAAACACAGAGTATCATGGATTCAGTCCTTTAATCAGTTCAGCACAAATCCTAATTCTGCTAGTTTTTAATAAATGAAGAGTTGTGTAGTGGAGAACTGCATTCAGAAAGCTCTATTCTACCTTTTACAAATGGGCAGAACAGATAGCATAGAAAACAAGCAAACACAATAGAAGAAGTGTAAGTTTTGCGCTGCATCCTGCAGACAGAGTGATCCTGTGGTACACACAGTATCCTTTGCACTTTATGCTCTTCTGTCTGTGTTCGGTGCTAAGCAAAGACACACATTTTCTCATCAAATTGATGCATTGCAGAGGCTGTGAGGAAATCTGGTGTTTCATTTTTGAAACTGCTTTCCCTCCCCCCCAAAAGAAGCCTGCCTTCAACCCCTAGATAATATATCAAATGCGTGATTCAGATATTCTCTTAAACCTCCCTTAAGACATCTACAATCAGTATTTTAATGAATTACAGCACCTGAGAAAAGTAAATAAATCAAACTCAGTCCCAAAGACTCCAGCCTGTTGTTCCATGTGTAAGCCAATATGGGCAGAGTAGTCAGAGTGTGCACATCAGGCCTGCCCTCATGCAAGATTATTTCTCACTTGCTAAATAATTGTTCACTGGTTGCTGAAGGTTCAGTCTTGTTTTATTGACAAAGGTAGAAATTCTCAAGTCTTATGAAACGATAACTTTAACAGTGCTAGAATTAATAACAAAACAGTTGTTTCTTTCATTGATTTTTTTAAACCTTTCTATTTCTTGAGGTTTTGTTTTGACACTTTCATATAAATTGGCTTAGGAAGTTACTAGCTAGTGACCAGCTAGTTGAGTTTATTTCCCCATGTCATTTGGGAGTGTTTTTTCATGTTGCTGGAGACTGAAATACTTGTACGAATAGTCAAATATAATTGATTTTATACATACTGCTAAAATTTGTGTAATTTTTATACAATATAGAGGACTGCATTAATTACATTGAACTACGTTCCTTTTATTCTCTTAGCTGATTTAAATGCATATTTAACATAGGATTTGAAAAAATTATATATTTCTAGAAGAAACACAAAATGTTGCAAGTTGCAAAATACTGATTTTTTAAACTACAGCAAAAGCAAAGTTCTGAATGTTTATTGCCTGAATAATTGATTGCAATTATTTTTTTACCAAGCATTCATAGGTTATGGGTTTTATCCAGCTGAATATAATCTTTGGCCTTCCCAGTGCCACAGACCTTTGGGGAACATGGATATTGGCTTTGAAATGATCTGCATTTATCCCAGGGAGGGACAACCCAGCAGCGAGCTAAGTAACACAAACTGCCTGTTACTACAGTGTTCCTCAGTATTGCCTAGCTATGGATTTGTCTGCTTGCCTTAAACTTTGGACGTGCCTGGAAAGCTCACTGTATTCAGCACGGCAGTACAGTTTGGGTGACCTGTAAGGAATGGTATGGGCAGATCTGTCTTAATTTTTTAACTTATCTTGCTGACTGACTGTATTACACACAGATGGGCTTTTTAGAAGAGAGCACCGACTTCTTGCTGTGTCCCTCAAAAAGTCGCTCTAGCAATATTGACCCAATGATCACACTCTGTAAGTCAGTTATGCAGGAGGAAAGCAGCAGTAAAAGAAGCTGCCAGCTTTTATTTGTTGCCTTTCTTCTGATTTGAAATGGTATTTATTTGATTAGATCTTTAAAGTGTTCAAAATTTAGTGTATGCACTAGCCTAGCTAAACAAAATGATACCTCATGAAAATGGCCTACTTCCAAAAACTGGTAGAGCCACTTCAGGCAAGTACCACTTTTCTTATATAGTTTGATCTGCAATTTTTTTTCTCTTTCCAGCCATTTATCTGAGACAGTGTGATTCAGATCCGTTCATCCTATATAGCATTTGTGGTATGTTGTCTCTGGCCTATTACAGTAATTGAAAATCTAGTTGATAAAAGCTCCTGGAATTGCTAGGAATGTCAAAATATGAAAGTTTGAAGAGAATTAGTCTTTCATTTCTTTCTTAGGCATTCAGTTATCATTAAAAAAAATCATGTTTGTTACATAAATTTGCTGCAATCCAACTATAGGGATTGAGATTCTATGCCAGTAAAGATAGATCAAGATTTTTAAAAATATCTGCTGTAAATTAAAAACAAATGGGTGAAAGAATTTTGCCGGGCTCACTCCCACAGATCATATATTCCATTTTCCAAATTAAACCTAAGAGTGAATATTACTTTATTGAGATTTATGGAATAATTTATTTAAAAATTCCAGCAATATGAGAATGCAGGCAGACACTGAGAGTGAAAAAAATAAGTGTCAGCTACTAAGTGGTTTCATCTTTTGGAGGGCTTTTTTTCAGTAATAGGAAAAATTAGTTCTGAATGGTTTTTATAACTAAAATTATATATAAACCATTCAATCGGGGACAGATCATTTTATCCAATTTTAACTGAAAAGGCAATAAAATGGGTGGAAAACATGATAATATAGCCAGTGAGCCATTGGAGAAGGGGAACTGTTCCTCCCTTAAACCAACTAGTAGATCCTGTTTATGGAATAGGAATTCAGAACTTGTGTGAAAAAATGTGGAAGAGGATACAGAGGAAAATTGTTCTGTGGCATTTGAGGAAAGTACATGCAGGAAGAGATGATGGGCTGTATTAATTATTAAATCTCACATGTTATTCAATCCTGAATCTCTTTTAAGACAAGAGTCAGGACCCATTTTCTAAATGGAGTGGTACAGGGGATGTAGAATCATATAGCTGGGATGGACTGGGATGCACAGAAGAGGTCTCTGCGACCCCGGGTGTCACCTTGAGAGCTCCTGTCCTTCATGGGCTCCCTGAATTACTGTGACGGTGGATCTTGTAGCCACAGTGAACTCTCAGAAGTCCTCCCACTTAAGGAAATCATGTGGATGAAACTGTGCTGGCTAAAAAACATGGAATTCTCTGCCTTTATGCCTTTGCCATTTTTTGTTGGATATTGTGATCTGCCTGCTATATTTCAGTAAATACTTGTCCTTTAATTAGATAATCACCATGTTATTTATTGGTTTCAATCTCTTCTAAATTCAACGTTCAGTTTTAACAAATGCATTTTCAGATGATGCATTTCTTTTTTTTTTAAATCTGCTAAATGCTCAGAAAGGATTTGTACACATAACAGAATTAAAACGGGGATTATCTAGCACTGTGTGTGGGATACAGCTATAATCTATAGAGTGCATGGAAAAGAAACTGGCACTCTCAATTGCACTGCACACATCTCAGTAATAACAGGGTATGAGGCATACAATTTCATGGAACACCCACAATGAAAATTATTCTTTCCAAACAGAGAATTGTTTTGGAATAAGTTAGGTTAATTGGCACCATGGGATTCCTCCCAAGGAAACACAGAACATTAAAATCTACACATGTGCATGTAAAAGATAAAGTATTATCTTCTTTCCCCTCTCAGCTCCTCAAGTCTAAGACATGCTACCCAAAATCAACAGAAACGATAATGTTTTGTTGATTCAAATTTCCGTAGAATAAACTGGCAATTCTTCATCTGGTCAGGTCACAACCTGGGAATCACTGCACTGCTCCGCAATTGCTAGCTTGAGTATGGTTATCTAATTCAGTCTCTCATACAAAACTAGAGGTCTCTAGAGCTTTGGGCACACACATTTCTGTGATTTCTATGCAAGCAACAAATGCTAAATGGTGATAAGATACAGTCTCTTGCAAATAACTGTTTTATGTCCCTTCGGATAATAATCAAGACCAGCAAATGTCTAATGGGAAATCTAGGCCTGTTTCACTGCCATTATATAGTTTCTCAATTAAAATTCACTTTGTACTTCACAATTTTTGAATACATTTTAAGTATTTTAAGTCCTCGCAAAAGTTTTATCACCCTCTCAAAAATCATGATTATAAAACACTCATCACTACTGAAGAAAAAGTCTTCCTTTTAATGCAGAGAGCTGAATTCCCATGCAGGCAGTTAACTGTAATGCTGCACTGTGCCTATTTCAGCCATGTCTGAAGTCATCATAAACAGGGCTGTCTTTTTTATTTACCTTCAACATACCCCATATTTTTAGATTTGGCTATTTGCATGCCCTAACCATTACTTCTTTCCTAGTTTTTTGCCCAAATGTATGGCAAGACATCTAAAAGCACTTTGCTGCGAATCCTAGCGGGCTGGTCACAGACGAGGGATGGCCACAGAAACGGTGTCTGTTGGGTGCCTGCCGGGCCGGCTGCAGCCGTCCTGCCCTCTGGAACGGGTGAAAAAGCCGCACAGCCTGTCACCCTGCCTGGCTTTGCAGGCAAGCCCTGCAATGGAGACCAGCCTCGTCACTTCCCTGCCTCCTGTCTCCCAGTGGAAACACGGTCTGTACGTGCACTGGGCGCCTTCTCCTTTTTCTGGCCAGCTCAGGAGAAGAGCAGCAATGTGCAGAGTAGTGCAGCACAACTGGCGTTTCGGCTTCCTACTGAAGATGGCCAAGTGTCTCCTTTCATTACTCCAGCAGAGAGGAAAGCCAGGAAACCAAAAATAAGTACCCCCAAACTTATCACTGCATTATGCCAATAAATGTATTTCCCTTGCCACCCTGCCTGGGTCTGTGCACATACCTTAAACAGAATTAGCATTTAATTATCCATTGGTAGGAGTATGGGAGCAGGACAGCAAATAGTGTTTATGCTTAGCACAGGTGAATTCCAGAATTAAAGGTCAATGAAATCTTGCACTGCCCATAATGTGGTATGTGCCCTATTTATATTCTCTAATCTAAAACAGTTATTTTAGTGCACTACCCTCATTCTTCATATGTAAATGGGAACTTGGTATGGTAGGGCAAAGATGATTTATTTCCCAGAGCCTTCATTGACACAGGAATTTTTTTTAATAGTTTCTGAGTAACTCTGAAGAGTTGCAGGTCCACTAGGTTGAAGAAAGAAGAGGTTTTAATAGGAACTCCCCATTCTCCCTCAGCTTCAAAGGCCTGGAGAGAAATATATACTTTCTGCTGCCCACGTTCTCTCCATGCATCAAAATAATACTTCTTACCTGGGGAGTAATTGGTCACAAATTTAGTAGCAGCTGCAAATTTGTCTTGTTAGGGAGCAGATGATAGGAGATAGCCTCTGCAGCCATATAAACTACTATTGGGACGGCTCCTGCCTTGTTCTGTGAGGTCAGGGGAAAGAAGAAGCTGAAGGGGTTTCATTAGTTTCACCCTCACCCATATAAGAACTCGGAGGCCTCCTTTGAACTTACTCTGTTTTCATGGGAGAACTAGTATGAATAGTGCAGAGGTAGTGCGTGGCCTTTGACAGGAACAGAATCTCACTGGTATCACTGCAAAGTGTAAGCTTTAACTGAGGTCTGTGCATCAACATAATGCTAAAATGAATGTATCAATCCGCTGTCTAGGGAAATATGCAGGGAGTTTTAGTGATGATAAAATGGCACATAGAATTCAACAAATAGCACAGACAAGCTGAATATGTTCACACACTAAGTTTTGAACAGATTTTATGGGTCTATTTCAGTTTTCTATAGTAGCACTCCTCACCGCAGAGGCTATACAACCTATAAAAAGCTTGAACCGTGCCATGTCAATGCTGGAGGTAGTGGTGTTTTTTCTGTTTTTCGATTTGTATTTTATACTGAATGATCTGAGCAATATGTAATCATGCGACTACATGTTACATCATGATGCAAACACACATGAGGGCATAGTAGAACTTTCATTACTAATCCTGCATTGCTGTAAAAATTTGCTTATGGAGACAAGGTGCTCATTTCACCCTGAGAAGCTGTGGAATAGTTGACTCATAGCATCATAGTCAGCATATTTAATACCTGACACTCTACTTTAATAGTCTTCTACTGAACATGTGAGCTGTTAGGGGTGGAAAATGGGTCTCCTGCGTCTGCTCCATGCCACTCCTAAGGGCCTCACCTTGAATCCCCTTCTCTGTTCCCGCTCTCAGAAGATTCCCACCTGGAGTCACTTGTGCTCTGGTATGGGAAACAGCTGACAGACAGTAATGACTATATCTGCATTTTAACTCTTTGTAAGAATGTTACTCATAGACTTAAGCTAAGTAAACACTTAAAATAATGGGTGACGGGTATGTATGCATTTTATTCCCTGAAAAGAGAAACATTAAAATAATTAGAAATATATTGGAGGAATATGGAATTTAAAAAGTGGGCATTAGAAAAGCATGTAAAACTAGCTTTACTGAGTAATTTGAAACTTAGTGTGTTAAGATTTAGGGAAAGTTTCTACTAAAATCTAAGCTTTTCCATGATACTCTATGAGTGGAGAAGGTGGTGACCACGGTCAAGGAGTCTTCTTAACTCATATACCCTTAACAACATCTCCAACACCATTTCATAGACATTGGCTGTCCCTTTCTGCCCTTCCTTTTCTTCCTCTGCCCTTTCGTCTCTCAGAGGCTTTGCCCTTTGCCACCTATGAGAGGGACTATTAAAACTATCGCTAGTTTTAAAAAAAAGATCTCTACACAAGTGCAAGTGGTAGTTGCACAAGGGCAGTTTTAAGGATATCCATTTTGGAGAGCTTTCTGCTCTGGTAACTGTGTAAAACAAAATGCAACAGAAAAAACCTTGCTTACAACACAGGTTGACTGAAGAATATATGACCTTGCAGATACACGATTTTAGCATTGGCAATTGTGAGTTGTAAACTTGACTACTTTGTCCTATGTTCTGAGATGCTTAATTTTAAAAGAATGCTGAAAAGTGGCATGATTGTAGGAAAAAACACAAAAATGATGCAAGGATCATGAGCAAATTTCCTTCACTGAAAGCCACAGAGTTACTTAGCTTTTCAGAAGGTATTCTGGAAGATGATTAAAACATTTGACTCCCAAGAGTAGTGATAAGTTCTTCATTTTTTTGTTGCTGCCAAATCATACCTGGATGCCTTCTGAACAATATATTTTAGACCAATATATGTCATAAAACTCAGTAGACAAGAAAGGGAGTGAAAATTAATGTAAAAGGTTATAACCTTAAAATGGTGGCTCCTTATGGTTTCCAAATATTGGGAAATAATAAAATTAATACAATAATATCAAGGCACAGTAGTAACAAAATTTGGAGTGGGAACTTCTAGAGTATTCAACATTTTTGTATAAGTTGAATACAGTCTTGGGTACAAGGTGATCTAGTAATAGAACTGTTCCATCTTAAGGAATGGTAAAAACTAAGCACATAAAATACTCTGAAGCTTTTTCTTTTTTTTTGAGATGGTTGCATTATAGGTAGAATTTATATTTGACTAATGATTTTTTAAAACATTAAAAATTTTTCTTTTTAACAGTAGGTTTAGAGGCATCAAAGCTATCTTGATATATAATTAAGGTCTTCTTAAATACCAGTGAAATAAAATTTTACTGTAATCAATTCAATAACTTCTCACTCAACCTCTCCATCTCTCTTATATTAGCAATAGTTAGAAAGAAAATAATAAAGGTGAGAATGAGTCTGAAAACAAAAACCTGTACTGACATTTTCATATTAAAATTATCTTTGCTGCAGAACTTTGAAGGAAAAACTGTACAATGTTGTTCTGTGACTAACAACTTTCTTTGTCACAACAGAGAGGAAGAGTAAATCACTGTGTCAAATGAAGTGTGTTGAGTGTAAAGCAGACTATAATAGACTTTGGGGCACAGGCTATCCGTTTTTGATGGTAAAATCTTATTCTTTTCCTTCTGCATCTATGCCACCTACTTAGCCTACTTGCCACCTACTCTGTAATGGTACAAAATGGGCAATATTTTCATCACTCCACTGGGCTATATTTTCCTAAATGGCAGAACCCAGGGTCATGTCCTAAATTCCAATCACAAGCTCCCTTAAGTCCTTTTGGGATGAGATGGTTGTGCTGAGCTCTCTTCTTTTCACCATGTTCAGGAGATAGGGAATAAAAAGCTGCAGTTGATAGGGAGGAGTCAGTCAAGTAGCCAATACATCTGCACATGCTTTAATATTTGTGTAGCCAGTGTAACATAAAGTACCTGGAGAGAGCCAGAGATGTTGATTTAACAACTTCGTTAAGAATCATCTATGATTTCCAGCAACCAAGTTGAAAAACAGAACATTAAAAACACATTCCTGCTAACTGTACTGTCAAAGAGCATTAGTAGTTGGAAGATGTGCAGAGAAAAAAAAGAAAAAATGTTCTTCAGATTCTGGTCTTTTTTACCTTCAGGAATTCTGCATCTAATTTTGTAAGACCTCCCTGAAGCTCAAGTTATCTTCATCCACTCATGGCATCTCTCACCATTACAAAATCTTTCTACATGCTTTTGATAACTCCCTCTGAGATACTGACTAGACATAAAATCATAATTTCTTCTCTTTCATTTGAACTTCCTACAGTTAAATCACCTAATTCTCAACACATATTACCACAGCAGTAATTTTGAAGCAGAGATCATATTGACTTCAATGAGCATTGGAAGTCAACAGAAAATAAAACATAGGCATCAGGTTTTATCATTCTATTTACTTAATCTCCATTTATAACTACAGACTTTCACAAGAATGACTATCAAGAAGCAAATTGAGATAACTCTAATTGTGTGCTTAGGTTAGCAGCACCAGGGAAACACCACCAGGAGCTCACTAGCAAAACCTTCAGGCGCTCCAAATGAATTTCATCAACACAGGGACCACTAGTTGTATTAGAGGAGCAAAAGAGCTTTTTTTCAGGCAGCCAGGAGCCTGGCTGATTACAGTACAGTGACCTCCCTTTCTCATTTTTGTATGCTGTTTTCCTGTTTATCTAAACACCAGAAGAGGGAAATCATGTGAGATCAGAACTTAAGTCCAGCATTAATTTTTATGAAGGAAATATGTAATTTCTTTTTCTTGGTTACACCAACTTCAAGATATACTTTGAAAATTATTCTTTGGAAAAATCATCGTTCACCAAATTGCTTCTCTGTGTTCTCAATGTTACGATTATATCAATACTAAATTTCCTCTTTACATGTATAAAAAGAAATCAGTCACTACTCTCCTGACCCTTCTATCAGCAAATACGGAAGATCACTGTTCTATTTAGTCTTGTTTGTGATTTCAGCTGTAAAAGTTTCCTTCGAGAATGTTTGTTTGTGACTGGTAAGAGCTCTGTGGAAAGTTTCAGTGTCAGTTTCATCAGTACAAACTTTCAGGATTTTCAAATTAAAAATTTGTGTCAAGCTTAGATTGATTTGATCATTAGTTACAGAAACAAAAAGGGAAGTGTTCAAGAAATCATAGAAACATATAATTTTTTTAAAAAAGTTGTCATATACTTTCCTCTGTTTCAGAAAAAAACTATTCAGATTTCCTCCCAGAAAATGCTATCTTAAATTGAATTATTGACTTTATATCTGATCAAGTGATTAGTTAGAATGTAAAAAGGCATTTTAAATCAATATAGTTCCATATGATTTTATTTAAAAATTATTTTGTCAAGAGTAGGCCAGTATATCCTATTTAATGCACTAGGTTTCTTTATGGTGCACAGCCATGCCTGTCCTAGGCAAAATTTGATGGCAGTTTTGCTTTGCTTTATATATATTTTATCTGAGATGCTGCTGTAAAATGTGACAAGAAATCAACATAGTACAACATTTATGACATTTCCTAAGTAAAATATCTCCCAGTAGACTTCACATGTTTCTAGTGGTACTTACCCCAGGATTTATTTTGTTATACCTAGGAGTAATTTCCTACCTCTGCCCTGCAGTGTTTTTCCCTCATTGCCCAGGCACCACCAGCCCTGCTCCCATAGCAATGAATGTCAAGAGCAGTCTTCCCATTAAACTTAATGAGCTGTTTCACCAATCAGCCTGCATGGTGGAATTTCGAAGTTCAATCACTTTCTAGGTTTATCTCAAATCCTAACCCTTTGGAAGAGGCCTGTCCTCTAGGGCAGCTGGTGCTATGTTTGAGGATGAGCACAGAGGGAGTGAGCGCTGCTGCCCCTCTCCCAGGGAGCCCTCGGGAGCGCACTGGATCCTCCGTTTGGGCTCTGGCTCCAGCCCGAGCAGGCTGGGCCTGGGGCCAAACCTGCTCCCACTGTAATCTGAGCAAACTCTGCTGAATTCAGTGGGGTGGGAATGAATGCAAATGACGAAAATATAAATATGGGGTTGTGTGAAGCTGGTGTCACATAGACTCTTTGGCATGGAAAGTGAGGAAGAATGGAGGGACAGAGAAGAATGTGACCTCAGTTATTAGACACTATCTTTTTACATCCTCAAACAAACAGTTTTCACTGTGCTTCACTTCTTTGTGAGTTAGTATTGTAGTGTCTGTCGTCATTACTCTTCTTTATATTATTTAAATTACAATATTTTCTGAAAAAAAAGTTTCTTCCCTTCCCTATATACAGGCTAGGATATAAACAATAGAGATAAATAAAAATTCCAACCTTTATTCCACTTTGAACAAGCTTGTGTATATCCAAAAAAGGTTCCTTGATTATGTCTCCTTCAGGATTGAAAATCTTCACGTATCCCTCCTTTTCAAGAATAAAGAGGCGGTGAGATCCATCCCCACAATGTACTGCTCCAACAGGCTGCCGTAGTCCACTCACAACCTCCTGAATGCAGAAGCAGTTGTGCTTGTGTTTTCTAAAGAAAAGGAAATTAAGAAGTGTGCTATTTATTCTACCTTAGAATTGCGATACATCAGTGTCTCTAAGCGAAATACAATATTCTGCAGTGATATTACTGCAGGCTGCAAACACAGTAATATAAGGCAGAATAAATCACATCCTTGAATGTAGGCAAGCAGATCATAGGAAAAGTCAGTTGGAACCTGACTTCAGAAAAATTAATTTTGTAGACAAGACAGAGAAAATTGAATCATCCAGATCTGAAATGCCAAGAAATAAGAAAGTAAATATGTGACTAAAAAAAAGAGAAAAAAACATGTAATAGAAAAAATCTACCCTACCGTTAACATAGTAAATTCCAGTACACTCCACATTTTGACAAAATTTGGTTTCTACAGTCTGTTTAAGAATAATGACTTATTATGGCACAGTTTATTTACATAACCTAATTATTTTCACAATGGCAAATACACATTTGAAAATCCTAAAATAGATATTTTAGTAATAAATTTATTGTAGTTGTTTAATGATGTAAAATTGAGATCAAAATCACTCAGAAGTTGTATACATGATCATAACATATCATCCATCACTTAAATATTAAGAGGAACTGAAGTACTGAAGCTAATGTAACTTTCTTTTTCAGTGTATACTAGAAGCAGCAAAAGAAAATAACATCTGGAAAACACAGCTGCTGAGCATAAGCACAGACCGAGCTGTTTCACTGTGAAAACCACAAGCTTTGTTAGTTTTTTTTTCAGATTAAACAGCATTTATCTTTATGAACCTGTTGATCTCTTCCTCTTTGTCATATTCTTCCATGTGGTCCAGGGAGTTAGAAGCTGGCCCTCGCACTTGCTTTCTTGGAAAATCTGGAAAGCATACACCACCATCTTTCCTTGCATAGTAAAAGCAAAACTCATCAGCTGTAGTTTGGAGAAAACCTTAAAAATACAAAAGAGCATACAAATATTTAGTGTGCTGTCATGTCTGCAGTTTTGTGCCATCACACCGATCTTCAAACAGATTATATATTGAGTGGAAACAGAAACGGTTTTAAACAAAGTACCATTTGCAAGGGAGGCCTGCTCTGAGCAAGTACAAAAATAGAGTGTTACCTTTTCTAGTTTATACATCTGTATTTGTATTAAGCCTTAATTGCAGTGTGCTTAAACAAGAAAAAACAATTCATTCAAAATAACAACTCAGTCTTAAAAAAGTTGCAGAGTTAAGGCGGTCATACACTTTTCCCTGATATTAACCCTATGAACAAAGTGGAGTATCTGCTGTAGAACAGCTTAAGCAGCTTCCATTTAACTTCTTTCTTGCTTTGAGCTTTATACTTAATTCTTACTGGCCTTTATTACCTAAGGAAAACCCAGCATATTCTGCTACCAGCTGTTACATCAAAAAATTAATGAAAGATGGTAACTCTTCACTGATTGAATTTTTTAAAAGTGGCTTGTTGTACTGAATCCTTTGGTACAGACTTCAGCAGAAGACATGCAGTAAAGATTTTGTGGAATGCTGGCACCAAAGGACGACAGCCTGGGAGGTGAATAATTAGTTGTCTCAGGAAGCGCGAAGCAGGGCTTCAATGGCACCTTAGTGCCGCGCTGCCGGCCGCTGCTCGGCTCCGCGCGCCGGCAGGGGCTGAATACACAGACCTGCGGCTTCCCTCGCCTCCAGCCCCGCAGAGGGGATGTGTCTCACTCGGTGCTGCAGCTGGCTTTGAGCTGGCTGAGATGAAAGGTGGGCTCTATGTTTTAGGTCACGATGGGAAGGAGATTGAAGACCAGGGAAACAGGAGTTGGTAAAATGAGAGTCTGTGAGGAAAAACCCTGCCATTACTGATACTATACCAGTTTTAATGACAGCAAGAACACGTATTTTTGTCCATAAGATTTTTCTAGATGTTTTCATCCAGTTTTTAATCATTACTATCAAATCTAAGACAGCAAAATTTGGCCAGTTATACATGTATTATTTTACTATAAGATCTGTTAAGATAATCTGTCTTAAGTCACTTTTATTCCTTCTTGCACTACTGGCACACTGTGGTAGGATGTACTATGGTCCAGGACTTAATCCATAGGATACACAGCATTCAGAATTATATGATACAGTATAGAGGTTTTATTGGCATTTAATTGGAATTAGAGGCCTAATTTATGCATGGCTTTACCACTTGTGAGTAATGCAGTAATCCACAGATCTTGGCCATAAAAGCTCTGGCTTATAACTTACAATAAGAGCTGATCAGGGACAGATGTGTTTCACTGGAAAATGCCAATTTCTTAAAAGCAAAGCTTTTTCAGAAACACTATCAGTTTTGACAAAATTTTAGTTCAAATTATGTTTCTGGTACAAGCGGAACTTCTGGTCTAAATGAAAAAGAGAGAACCAGACAGCAAACCTCATGTCACTATACCCCAATGTCCTGTAATTAGGGTGTTTCATTAGGAAAAGGAATATTCATGTCAATGCCCCTCATCTGTCAGGCAAGATTTTGACCCTAAGTCTCCCATTTCCCAAGTAAATGTCCTAACAACCACTTTATTAGCTATCCTGGGGTGGTCCCTCTGTGGCTTTCTTCATGGAAAATTTCGAAAGAGTTCAATTTCTTCCTTATGTGGAATAGGAAAATTTTTTTGGATCCCAGAATTTTTGTGGAGTGGAAAGCCTCTCCCACCCAACTATACTTCTTTTCATATGTATCTTCTTTTAAAATATTGGACAAATAAAATGACAAAGTCTGACTTTGGTGTCTATAAAACAGGTATCTGGAAACACATGGTGGTGTGTTGTGGTGTAAAAGTTTAATTACTATGATTTGGAGCTTCAGTAAATAATCAGCTGTGAAGGAGCTGTTTTTAATTTATAGTTGTTAGTTAGAAAAAAATAGGAGATAAAATTTCAAATGGAACAACTGAAGAAGAACTCTGATATAATCACGGGCCAGTATTTCAGGGTTTTGTATATGTAATGCCAAAATCAAGAGGTAATCTAAAATCTTGTTGTTGAATTACTTGACTTAAGAATACACAGTTTTCTCTATAATAGTGTTTTCCTCTAGATGTACTACATCAGTAAAGAAAATGCAATAGCAAATTAGATGGGTACAATTTCTAAGTATCCTATCTACTATTTATTAAAGATAAACTTGGAATTTCTCTTCAGTAAGAACAACTGAAATCATATGATGATCATATTGTTTACTCAGTAGATATTCACTTCAAATTATAATCAGATGCAAAGTCACTCAACTAATGCCTTATGCAGTGATTTTTTTATATGCAAGACTAATCCCTTTCTCCTATGAAATATTCTATCACGAGCTGAAGTATGTGTTATACTGCATTTGTTTTTTAGCAAAACCATCAGCAGGTTCCAGAGAAAAGTATGGTTTACTTTCCATTTTTCTTAGGAACATTCTTGGAAAGCAGGGTTTGAATTAAATCATGAAAATCTGCCTTATCAGTAAATTCTGAAATTATGGCATTACAGGAAGGAATGTAACCTCTGTAAAGACAGTTTCAGCTCTGTATCAGATGAAATTTTCTTCTGTAAGAAAACTGTAGTTTACAGAAAGATCTGCTGCCATGATAGATATGCTAGATTCAGCATACAAATGGCTTCAGGAAAGGCAGAGTTCCAATGCAGTTCACTTGTACTCGCCTATTTGTTCATAGTCATTTGGTGTTTGCTTTGTCATGCCTATATTTTAAAGACTTTAGCGGAGAGTTTGCCATTAAGTTCACTGATTGTACAGTGTCCAGAAGAATTGTCCATGGCAAGTTCCCCTAAGCATTAAAATTACTCCCCCCAAAAATTCATTTTGCTCAATCTGAGTTTAGTCAGATACAGTTCTATCACTGCCCTCTATGAGAAGTGTGTCAGAGTGAAGACTGCAATGTTTGGTCCTGCGTGAGTTTCTGTATTATGTTTATATATATATATATATCAGTACAAACTTCTTACCAATTGTGAAGGTGTTGGCAGAGCAGTGGCTGTGCTATAAAAGAAAATCTTAATTTTGGAGGAAGATAAAACAGAATGTTTAAGTGTTGTATATGTCAGGTTTTGCACAGGCTTTTGTGCCTTTAAAACTTTCTGTCCTGCAAATAAGAATCTAACTATTCTTGATAAACAAACTTTTTAGCTAAGGTAGTTACAGTGAAGGCTTTCTCTGTTCTCATTTTTTAAAAAACATGGGAATATTGCATGATTTCAGACTCAAAGGCAGAACTTTTAGCAAAGTGACTTCTGTTCTCAGCTGAACCTCACCTCCTCTCTCCACTAGTATTTGTGGTCCAGGGTTTCCAAACGCTCTATGTGCCTTCACCAAGTTCCCCTTCACTGAATTCCTTGCTTAACCATTCCCATGCCTCTTCTCTTTGATAAATTACTGAATCATCATGGTAGCATTTATCCCAGCTCTTACAGCAAGTGAAGTTACTCTTCTCTGCCTTCCTTGTTTGCACCGCACATAGGGTTGAATATCATCCACTTATTTGGGTAGACCTACACTAGCTTAAACAGCATAGGGGAGCAATCAGGCTCCCTTACTTTGTTCCAGCTACATTATTATCTTGAACATACAGTATTGTATTTTATTTTTTAAAAGTGCTTCTTTTTTTTTGAGAATTGCACTTTCTATAGTTAAATGTAAATTTGTTGATAGCATTGTGCACTCCTCACTCTTCTCATCTTGTAGTAAAAAACAAATTTAAGAAGTTATTCCCAATGGATTATTTCGGAACCTTATAGGTGCAGTGGCAGCTCACAAAAACTCCTACTGTTTTTTACAAGTGACTGTTTGCCCTAATCTTGTGATACTTACACATTGCATAACCTGCACACATGCAATACCAGGATTAGTCCTCTTGTTACTCTTAACAGTAGCAACATTAACAGCCTCTACAATTTTTCTCCAATTCACTAGTTTACTATGTGAGAACTTAGAGAAATGTTGAGAATTCCTCTGAGGATTTCTACCATTTTGGGTTGAAGTGCCACTATGCTGGAGTTAAAACAATCACATTTAGCGTTTTTTCTTGTAACGCCTGTATTCAGATCTGGGCCTAGACGTGTGTTCACCCATAGTCATCTGAACCCCTTTCTTGTAAAGAAAACTAGAAGGGGTTAACATAATTCAACATCTTTCCAGTGTCTGTGGATGGCAGAAGCGTGTCTGGCTGCAGCACTGGTTTGTTCCTTAGAACATGTTACTGCCATTGGCGTGCATGAAATTTCTGCTTATGCCTACAGGGAGGATCAGCTGGGCCCCTCTCATTTAGCCATACTACTAATAAATATTAGACAATCTTCTCTTACGACCTTTAAGAAGTTAAAAATAATGTTGATTGAAGAGACTTTATTAGGTCGCTTCATTAGTCATCTGGGATGAATCAGGGAAGTTTTATACTCATAGATTTTTGTGAAACATTACACCCTCCTGTGGTAAGATATCCATACAACCCTAACAGCTATTATCCAGTCTGAATGACAGATCAAATCCATTTATTCCCTGGATATTTAAAATTCCTACAAAAGTCAACGGGAATTCTGCTGCAGTCATAATTAATGAGTAAACAGGTATCTTTAAAATAATTAACCAGGGATCCACTGGAGTTTTTGACTCAGCAAATGGAAAAAGAAGAATGCATGAATTTCTGGTGATTATTCTGGAACTAACCTATCAAAATACTGGTTTATATTTCCTCAGTCTTCTTGATTAATGTGTACTGTTAACATTTCAATTTCAGAAAAAAAGAGGCTTGACATGTGAAGTCACTAATAATATTTCTAATTAATATAGGATTTAAGGGATAAAAACATTTTTGTAGTCAGCAATTTTCCTAAACTTCTTTGTATTGATATTCAAAAACAATTAGCACTCCTTAAAGGAGAAAGAGGAATTGTTTAACTTTTTAACAAATGCACAGTGAATCACTGGTAGACACATAGGATTTGGGGCCTGTTAATTTCCAACTCTTTCTTTAATCCTCCAGGCTATATTTAAAACATGACTTCATTATTTTCTATTTTTCTTTCTTTCTTTTTCAATAAGCTTAATTATGTATAGACAGGTCCCACAAGAACATTAGAAAATCCACATACACAGTCATTTAATTATCTGTGTTTTGGTATAAAAATATTAAACTATATTAAACTCTTACAGGCCATCTTCTCCGGGAGAGGGACCTGAATTGTAACACCTTCAGGAAATACAAGTATAGGCACCAACAAACGTGTGCCAATCAAATCACCAAGTTAATCCCATCAGCGACTATAAGTATGGAACAACTTTTTATTAGTACAGCCCTCTTTCAGAACACGTATTCAGAATGATTATTAGCATCTGATTGATGCAGGAAAAGTCCTATTCTAACTGGTGCTGAAGTATGTAAGCTCTATTTTCTGCAAAGCACAGTGCTCTGTCCAGTGCTAAAGTTATGCTTTCATCTGGTTATCTTTCAAGGCAACCTGGGTGGTCACAAAAAGCACTTGACATCTTGATGCACTTCAGCAGTTTTACATATACACAAACTTTGTAGAAAAATAAATTTGTCATTCGTCACCACATATGTTGATCTGAGGAGTGAGGTTCTTGTTGCTACAGCTCCTGTGCTGCTCAGCCCATTCTCTTTCTCTCTCCCTCTCCATCTCCTCCTTTTTCCCTTTTCCATCTTACTTTTTCCAATTGAAAAGCTTGTTTCCTCAGAAACATAAAATTTCACAAAACAAATAATGAAGGACATGATCTGCAGAATATGCTAATCATTTGTGTTAGTTATAAACTCATGTCAAACAAACAAAAAAAAAGCCTCTGACTTCTTATATGGGCCAAACATTTAAAATATCTAATCTGTTATCGCTGTTCATCAGGCAGTCTTGGCAACTATGATCTGTTCTGCTTTGCTTTCAGGAATGTGATAAAGAGCAAGAAACAGCTGGTTTGAGAAAGCCTTAGAAACATCTCTTAGTTTATAAAGACAATAATAATATTTTCATATTTGAATGGGTTGAGATACATGTTAGACCACACTAAAGGGAAAAAGTAACTCAATTCAAAATGTTTTCTCAAGTCAGTAAAACAACACTGCAAAAAAAACACCCTGCACTCTTAGAATCTCAGAAAAAACAAGTACACACTGTACACACGCAATAAAAAGCTCTCCTCAGAATCTAATCCACTTAGACTAGACTCTTTGCTCAAATATATTTGTTATATTACAAAACTTTATTCATATGCTAAAAATGACTATTCATAAATTCATTTTTCATGTCTTTATCAACTCTGCTTTCTACATTGTGTTGCCAGTAAAAAAAAGACCTTCACTTGTTTGATTATTTTCTTGTGTGTGACATTATTTATAACTAATGTTTGGACCAAGAAAAAAGCATAGTTTAAAAATGACAATTGATATAAATAATTTACTATTGAGAATACCAAAGATGTTATTTAATATAATAATGATTTTTAAATATTTCTCAAAGAACCATCTTCTGTGGTTACTTTGTTGATTTGGCTACAAGCGATAGCACACATTTGGTGACTGCCTTAGACAACACAGGTCAGATTCTGGTTTTGGTTATGTCCAGTAAATCCTGTTGACTACAAGGAGTGTTAGCTTAGTTAAGAATTAGGTTGTTAACAGCAAGTTGGAACTGATTCAGAGATCACAAAAGTCTATCGAATAGCTCCCTTTGATTTCAATGGGCTTTAAACGCTATGGAAAAAAAAAAAAAAAAAAAAACTGTTTCTAGGGTAACAAAACCAGAAAAGGCACTTTATTCATCAGCTTTTCGTATGTGCAGAAGACAGCCCGTATCTTTTATTTCTTTAATTTTGAAGCTATCTATCTGCCATTTAGAAGAGCCTTTTGGATGGGCAACTAATTGTTTACATGCTTTGAATGAGCCCACTGATATTTCAGTAAAGATAATAATTTCTGGTGCCTTTAAATGTTATAACAGATAATTCTGAGTTTCATGGAGAGTTTAGTAAGACAGTAAGAAAGCTGTCAAAATATTTACCTTGCTATGTAAGATGCACCATGATGGCCCTGAGATGTTATGTCTTTGCTCAGGCCAAATCCCTTGGATATCAGGGGGCATTTTACCTAGTTAGGAGCTGGATCTGTGACCTCTTAGACAGTATCAACATTTCAAAGTAGACATCTTTTAGTCCCGTATTTTGTTAGAGGTTTTACCTGGTATGTGACCTCTGCAAGTATAATAGAGTTCTTTACAATAGTCTTTGCACAGGTAGGGAAGAGCTAGTTCTCTTTCGGGTGTCTCCCCTTTCTCAGGTGAATGGAACAGATTCTGAGCATGAGGTGAGCAGTGGGCACATTTGATTTCCTCCAGTAGCTTCGCACATTCTGTGTTGTTGGTAACAGAAAGTATCTGCAAGCCACAAACCAGAGACAAATAAACATATGACCTATTTGCCAATCTTACACAAAAAGACTGTATGATCTAATGTAATAAATAATGTTAATTTAACCAATACAGTTAATATAAATGCATCATGTTTTAAGTCACCATCCTGGAATAACCAAATGCAAAAGTTATTACTATCAAGTGTTCAAAACATCATTAGTACAGTGAGATTTTAAGTACTTGGTTCTTTTTCCCAGATAAGGATATTTGTACTCAAGTTGTCTATGGACACAAGCCTGTAGTCTCTTAACGACGTAGGCGATCTCAGCACTAGAGGCATCATTCATATGAGATGAGCTACAGAAACAGGACTTCTGCCCATCTCTCCTATGAGAAATGCTTAAAAGCACAACTTGGGAGGTTTTCAAACATTTTAAAGATTAAAAATTAAAATTCTGCTTTCAAAACACATCAGGAAAAGCATACGTAGTTGTTTGTTAGATATGCTTGTTGTTAATTACATTGTAGATTGTAGTCCAACAACTGAAATGACTGCTCTGGAGTTTAGCAGGTGCCCTTGTTTTTTTTTTTTTTGTTTTTGTTTTTTTAATGTTTCAAATGCTGCTCTGGTCTTTGCTCTTTCTAGTGGAAACTATTTGGAAATGGGAAAAGCCATAGGTTTCCAAACATTTCTGTTTATGAGTAAAAAAGGAGCATCCTGTTTGTTTCCATAACTCTGTCCTGAAAAAAAAGGAGCACATATTATGCATAGTATTTAGAGAAGCACTAAACTACGATTCATGATGTGTTTAAGCAAACACAGGAGCCTAAGGAGCACCATGTCATCAAATCGTGAAAAATAATGTAAAACAGCATAGTCATCTTTACTAGTTTTTGAATGCAGAGCACTTTGTTAATCTGTTGTTAAGCACATGGATTGTTTTTGATAATTCATACCAATGGTGGGTGATAAGAAATGTGTTCTCAGTTGACAGAACAAAACTCGCTCCAATATAAAAACAAAGTTCAGGTTTTTTCTGCTACCTGTTTAATGCAATTATAAAAAAAAAGACTTCAAGACACTTATTTTAAAAAATAAGAATGCTGCAAATATCTGTATTTTGTAAAATATGTAAATATTTGTAAATATTGCATTTGAAAATATTGATACAGTTTTCCTATGACTCATATCTCTGAACTGATTTGATTAAAATGTGTCATTCTCTTGCACTTGAGTACATTGTCTCACAGGCCAGCAGTCTTCTAGGATGCACTACCTCAACGCACTATAATTCTGAACTCAATTTTATTTACAGATTATAACTACATAAATATGAATCTTTTGAGAGAAATGCAATCCTCATTGTTTTAAATAGTTACATAATCAAAATATTATAAATGACAGGGCCTTTGTAGTTACATACAAATTAAAGGAACTTTAATTTGGAAACCATTTAGTCTTACCATATATTGTCAAAAGGTCATCTAAAAGTTTAGTGGCCATCTGAAAGTTAAACCACTAAAGGCCTGTATCCTTATTGCAGAAGAGCTGTCATTCGCTTCAGGTAAAATTCTTCTGAATTTGACAACATTAGGCATTAAGTGTTCCGTCCTTTAGACTCTCTGTTCAGAGATTGTCCTCAGCTTCATAGTACCTTTAAAGCAAGTATGTGACTAATAGCTACTAATAGCTAATAGCTATATGGTTAATTGTCTCTCTTCCTACTTTTTCTTAGAATATAATTGTGTCTCATGCGTTTTGTAATGAGGAGCTGTCTCTTCTGCCTTGAAGACAATAATCAATTACCTGCATGTTGCATGTATGGTAAAAGGTTTGTCTTGGCCCTGAATTCTTGGAAAATTCTTACCACAGCCCTAGTCCCTTCAGCTGCTGAAAAAGCTCAGGCTCTTTTTGCTAGATTGCTCCCTTGGTTTGTAGTAGAGGAGCTCTTAACCTTAGTCATCTTTCTGATGACTTTTAGGTGTTCTTCTAGATACAACAGAGGTGGGAAAACTGCCTTGAAGAACTAAAAATCTAATATAACTAAACATATAAACAAATATAAACATATAAATAAATATAACATATAACTAAAAAAAACACATAATAACTGAAACTTTGAACTTGACTTGATACTCTTCAGCATCCCAATCTAAGTAGTGGATAGCAGAGTGTATGTGCTTACAGCAGTCCGTGCTGCATGAGCTGCAATTTCCTCAGGGGTGATGGCATCCCGACAGGGTACCTTGCATTGCTGGAAGGCAGTGGCCTATATAGTTCAGTCAAGACCTGCCAAGTAGCACAAGACCTTAAGCCAGTGGGGGATGAGCAAAAGCGCCGTTCGTAACTGCGAGCCTATCTGATACTGATGCTTGTTTGCCAAGAACATGGGACCTCTCGTAAAGTAAGGATGAAACGACCAGTTTGGGGTGTTTCCGCCAGAGAAATCAGAGCATGCCTACAGACCCTTGAACTCTGTGTGCTTTCTCTGCTCAGCAGGATCACCTGCTTTGCCTTGGTCTCAGATGTTTTCATGTGTGAGTCGCTCTCATTCAGGCAGCAGGCTTTCTTGTGGTAGCAGTATGGTGGTATGTTTAGAAGTACAAGTAAACACTAGGTATTACTAGGTAAATATTCAGCCTGTTTATTGAAGTAACTCCACAGTGATGCACACATAACACTGTATGTCTACTGGAAGACTCCAGAGTGCCTTTTGACCAGGAAAAAAAAAATGACAGGATAGCAAAGCTAAATTACTGTTTCTTGTGGAAAACATAATTGACGTTGCCTGGTGATAGAGCTGAAGAAATGCTTGCCAACATTTCAGTCGTCAAAGTTAAGACAAAAGGATCCTAATCCTCCTGAGCAGCTGCTATCCAGGAATTAACCACAGGAATTCATCCCCTCATGTCGTTTCTGGAATGAGTCTTGGTCATATAATAGCTAATCGGAAGATTAAGGAATGAGAGTCAATCAATTATCTGAAAATCAAGTATAACATTATTTAACTTTCAGAATGCTCCAGCAAATCAGGGTGTTAACATTTGCTCTGTGTGAGGTCTGATGTATAATTCTATACTGGGTGGGAGATAGGGCACCCATTCTATCCTGAACCTCAGTAAACTGATAATCTGTTTACCCTCAAGAATATTAAAGCAGTTTTAAGCAAAAGCTGAAATACTTATTTGAATAAGGCACTTTCTGTCAGGCCCCTGCTTTCAAAATGACCTTAAAGTTGACAATGGCTTTGGTCTTCTGAAGAAATGTAAACTAATTTCCTGCTTCAGTTTTTAAAGTCATATGTGACTGCAGTGGTTTAAACTAACTATGCTCTGGAAAATATGTAAAACTTCCAAACATTTATTGCAACATGCCTAATAATGATTATGCCTGCTGCTGACTAATTTACAACATCTGTAACATCATCCTTTAATCTCTAGCCACATGAAAGTAAAACGGGTAGACTAAAGGTAAGATAAATCCTGGAATGCACAGGAAAGCATAGCATGCAAAATTGGTTTATCAACAAAAAGAAGAGTGCAAAGAAGAAGGAAGAGAAGAAGGCACCACTATAGACAGAAATTCTTTACTCTGACTATAGTGCTCTGTTTTGTATGCCCTGTCATATCTCTCCTGAGGAAGGCAATATCACTTTGTTGTTGGCAGAAAACAACAGTGAAATAAGATGTATTTCGCAGAGAAGCATTTATGGCTAAAAATCATATGCCTACGAGATTGTTCAGCTGTTGGGTTGAACATATGCTTCTTCTGTACTATAGTGCTGGATTATGTCATTAAAGAGTTCGGTTTCAATTTTAGGGTAATATGTAAATAGATCATTGTGCTAAGGCAGCTGTTAAAGGGACCCCAAGATGAGTTATTTGTTTAGTTGGATGTGTTCAACAATAGCCTTTGTTCGTGAAAGGGCCAGAGCAAACAAATGATTGTAAAAGGGCACACTTGAAAACAATTACTTTTCAGCCATTCCTTGACAGCCTTGGCTGTGAAGCCATCTAAGGTAGAGAGAGATTCTTTGACTCTCTGGCTATAGGCAAACTTTGATATTGCAATATTGGGCTGCACATAGTATCCCTATATAAACAAAGAGATATTCCAGAAAACTAGAAGGCAAAGAGTTAAATGTCAACAACCTTTTACGAAAATCTTACTTGAGACAGTGCAAAGCTGTATCTGCTTATTATGGGAGCTGCATTTCCGTTCCCAAATCCACAGGCAATGTAGTATTTTCATTGTAAATACAGATCAATAATTTGGTCATAAAAATTCTCAAACACTCAACATCTTAACGAAGAATCTACTATGAAAAATGTCTACTGAGCATGCTCAACTTTTTTTTTTCTTTAAGAATCTAGTGTTCAGACCTCTGTTACAGTCATAGTCACTCTTGCCTGTAGATATATGATGAGGAAAAACATAAAAAAGCTTTCGGACTCTTAGTAGCATACAGAATGCTTTGGTGGAAGGTGCTTTTTGAAAAGTTCTATTCAAATGCATTGCGTAATAGTTTCTAATGTCTTTTATGGAATGGCCACCACCTTCTGCTAAGTATAAATGTCACATACTTTGGATAAAGCAGATCTGAGAGTGTCATGACCATTAACCTTTGGTGAAAAAAGTCTGATTTTAAAATCCTGTAAAATAATATTCTTGTATATTTATATTCATGTGTATATTTGTATTTACAAAACAGGGTCAACAGCTCAGAAATACATGCTATGGGATATATAGTCATGTTTTTCACATTTTGATGAGGTCTTAATACTATTAGTCAAAAAAACCCAAAGGGAATTAAAGCATTTTCAAGTAATTAAAGGAGAATAAACCCTACAACTGCCTGGAAATTGAAAACTGACTGAAATTCAACTTTTAATTTACTGCATTGAGCCTAATTAGTACAAGGGTCTCCGAGCATTGAATAATCTCAGTAGCATATATGCTACTATGCTACTGAGCAAATAGGGTGAACTAAGGACATATTTTCCAGTCCATATTCTTTTCTTTTCCTCCCAGTTAGATCTTTCAGGTTATCTGCGTGTGGTTAGTTTATAGTTTAATTCCATTATCACACAGGAGCTTAATGACGCTGTCTCTAGACAACACGAAGCAATATATCTGCCTTGAATCTCAAACTGTTGCTGCATATGGTATGAATAAAGAGAGATCTGCAGCTGAAAACCTGCAGCAAGACAGTTCTCACTCATCTGGGAATAGGGGGGGGTAAGACAAATGCTCCCTCAAAAGGCATGAACATTTGGACAGAGTTGGGGACTGAAGGAGAATGATGTTCTCCAGTTTCACCCATTAGTGAACCAACTAACAAACACAATGGTGTTGTTGTTATTCTTTTGCCATAAGCAACAGGACTCTGTGTGTGGGCAGCAGTTTAGTGGGGAGGAGGATAAGTCGACCCCTTTTTGTCCTATTGATTTTTTCCTATTTGCATGACTTGAGCAAATTAAATGATGCAATATGGCTTTTTGTTACAAAACAAAGTGAGAGATACCACCCAGACACATATGTTGATTCGTAGAAGCTGTTTACATGAGAATGGAGTGAAATCTACCGTGAACCGAGCATAAAAATTCGATTCAGGCTGGCTATTTTTTTTTTTTTTTTATGCCCGGGCCAGCAAGGCAGAAACGCAACTTTTCCGAGAGTCTCTCAGACCTTGACAACTACAGAGTCGTAACTGACGAATCATTAATGAAACCTAAACGAGGATGCAGGAGAAAAAAAAAAGGAAAAAAAAAAGGGGGGGA
>JAWLRI010001009.1:169068-256904 GCA_034781795.1 Crypturellus tataupa
AGGTACTTATAGACACTAATTAGATCCCCTCTCAGCCTTCTCTTCTCCAGGCTGAACAGGCCCAGCTCCCTCAGCCTTTCATCCCTCAACCTCAGTCTTCTCCATACTAGTGCAGGACATACACAGTACCATCTTTTGAACTGTCCATTTACCCTGTCCTGACCTGGAGTTGGAAATTTTACCCTAAATATTGCATCTCTGAAGGAGCACTGGGGATAGTATTGTGTTAGCTGACCTAGATCCTGATTGAATGAAATCAGTCTGGGAAGGATTAAATGTATAGTTTGGGTCCCAGTCATGCACAGAAAAAGTTGGAATTAGATGATGATTTTGTAAACAGCTAATTCTTACAGAGGCTGTTCAGGGGAACTCGTAATTCAAGTCTGGCCTGCTAGCCATCCCTCATCCTCTTTTGACGAACAGCAAACTTCAAGCGTGTGGATTTTAGATTATTTACAATAATCAATCTTTAACAAGAAAGTGGTGCTCAACTTAGCTGTAATTAAAATGAAATGTAGACACCATTTTGGCTGGGAATTTAGGATGTGGTCATAAAGCTACTTTATCCGCGTGGAACACCATCCAGACGTTAGGTTTTGGAACTCTGTGATCCTCCTGGCTGATATTATTTTGCCAGAAATGCAGTCTTTAAGGACAGACCGTGTACATTCTTTGCAACTGTAAGATGAAGACTCCGTTAACTCTGGTGAGAAATAAATCTAAGTAGGTGGTAGGTTCACACGCAGGTGGCAATGTGTGAATCGTTTCTTTGATTTGACTGTTAAGATGTATGAACAAAGAAGATCCTTGGATAAAGATGTAAACTGATGAGGATGCCAGGTGAACTTCAACTGAACTTAAGGCCGAACCATATTTTAAAAAATAAATAAATAAGCTAGGATGGGAGACACAGTAGCAGATGCGGGAACCATCTGTTCCTGAACAGCTCTAATAGAAACCTTCTTCTAGTTTATTGTGTGTTTCCCCGTTAGTTGATGGTTTGCAAAAAGAATATGCTGTGCCTCCTGTGTGCGCTGATTCAGGTTTCCCTGATGCAAGGTAGCAACAAGGGCAGGAAACTTAAGAAGACCACGAGCCAAATTTAAGGCTGCATTATTGCCAGAACTGAAGGACAGAGCACCAAAAATGACATTAATCTGTCAGGAGTTAACAGTAAACCAGGTGCTCATTTTTATTATCTCATTTGTCTTCAGGAATCAAAGTTGTTAGCCAATGTAGGAACCATCCTCCATAGTTGATGAAGGAGCTAATGGCTATTACTCAATACAAAAATATTCCTCAAGGAACCCAGGAGCCCTCTTCCTTTGTGATGGAAGCAATAACTGTTCATATTCACTTTTACCATAACCTCACTAAATGAAAATCTGCATCAAGAATTAAAAATCCAACTTTATGGTCTTCCAGTTGTCCAGTTATACTGGAAACATTGATTATGTATGATAGGTCATCTCCAGTAACAGGGAGCAACAGTTGAGGTTTTTGTAGTGGATATAGCACCTTTCTGAGTTAGCAACTATGAAAAATTAAGAGATCTACAAGATACATAGTTTATTTCACTAATGTTGTCTGTCCAAATGCAGTTTGTCTGTAATGAGACAGGCACAAAAAGGTCCCTGAAGTCTATATGAGTTGTCCTCAGTCCCAGAACCTTTACATGCCGCCTAAATTCTACAGCATTTAAATTTCTATATATAATCAAGCGATTGAGTTAAGCCTTCCATCCTAACCTTAAGGCATGTATTACAATCAAGTGAACTTTAAGGATGAGCTTTACTGCTCCACATAATTCATTACAGATGTGAGGGAATCCCTCATTTCCCAAGGAATGGTCACTGCAGGCTAGATGTTGTCTGACTGGGGTTAATAGACTGCACTTAACCCTTACTGCAGAGGTTTATTCTGATTCTGGCAAAAACATGATTTAAAGTCATTATGATTCTAGCATTTTAACCTCTACTACTCCCCATGCAATTAAATAGAGTAGGACCTAAGTGGTGATTTAAAATAGGGATCATAATGTTTTAGGGATGGTACAAAGGTACACACTGCTTTCTAGCTATGGGACAAAATTAATGGTAGAGGTCACCACTCATATGACATTGCTATCAATGGATTCAGCATTGACTTCTGTAAGATGCAACAGTTGGGACTGGTTTTTCAGGCCCATCAACTGGAATACATTTTAATATGAGAATACAGTGGTTGCAGGACAACGTGTATTTCATGGACTGATTGCAGGATTTTACTAGCAAATCAGTCAAGTATGGGTGGGAGGCAAATGAGTTTGCACTGCCATGCAACATTTTTTGGAAACTCAAGGTTAAGTTCGTTGTTCCCAAGGCAATACTCTTCTAATACAAAATGTGAGATACTTACATTATACTTTTAGTGGAACTGTTTACCTGAATATACTTAGTGGAGGAAGACAAGGAGGACAGTCTGATCTTGTGCCTGTGGCAGCTTGAAGGAATTGAGGGACTCTGTGGGTTGTTGTTCCCTCTGGACCTATGGGTTCTTGTATAAACTTACACTGAATGTTCAGTTCTTTTGGGAGGCTTGTGTATCGCTCCACCAAGCATGGCTTTCCAAAGGGTTCACACTGTAACAGTAAGGGCACTTTTATGTCTCAGGAGTAGGTAATCTGTACAGACAAAACTTTGGGAAGCTCTTCACAGTGGCAGCTGCATGTTCCCTGAGAGTGCTGTTGTATCAAGAAATCAATGAACTAATCTGGAACTCTTCAGAATTAGACTGTTTTGACATAGCTGAGTAGACAGGTAATAATTCTAAAGTTCCTGATATTTTGGGGTAGGAAATGGAGTTTTAAGGAGTTATAATAGTCATTTTTTAACATGATGTTTAAAATGTTGTGATTTCAAAAAGATGGCTTAAGGAGTTACATATCTTTTCTATTTTGCTATAGGGAGGGAGCCATTAAGTTCACTTTTTCTCGCATGGGACACTTCTAGAAAAAGGCCTTGATGGGCAAAGTCATGTACTTCTACTCTTTTTGACTGATCTTTAGTTTAGAGATTTATCCAATAATGGTCCATGTAGTATCTTGAGATCCACATGGCCACTGCAATTAGGGATTGGTGGAGTTCTGACATCCTCCAATGTATCATTTAACTGCCTTGACTGTGACTTTTAATATCATTTCTCAAAGTAAACAGAAATTCATCCGTTGATTACTTTATACATTTATTTTATAGTAGATCTTCTGTTTGAAGAAAATAAAAATATATGAATAAAAGGAGTATCACTGAAAAGTAGAAAGAATGAATGCGTAAAAAAGTAATGATAAAATAAGAAGGAAAATGAATAATGAAGTCAAGGTTCTTGCTGGACTTATTTTATCCTCTTAGAGGTGGCTTAATCTGGAGTCCATTGAATATCATTCTCTAGATTTATCACTTATGTCTGGATCATTCCCTTATTATGTAACCTCCTTCTAGCCTAGGCCCAAAATTCAGCGTTACAACATCTTGACACTTTGTTCCATGTGAATACAGTGTTGTCTAGCTACACATACAATGTCTATTTATTTATATTCTTACTATTTAAATACTTATATACTTTACATACCACATTAACATGGTATGTTTTCTGTAGTGCACTGATAGGACAAGAAATCGGTTTATGTATCACTTAGCTTTTGAAAGCCATACTTTCTCGTTATCTCTGAAACAGAAATCGTTGTAAGGTAGCCTGATTTTTAATTGAGAAAGCATTTTTTTTTAAACCTGAGAGGTGAATGTTCTCTTTTAGTGACCTGACTTGTAAAGCACCATGTAAATGCTAAGAATAGGAAATCTTTCTTATATTCTATTTCCTAAACTATCTAAGACCTTTTGGGAAGATGGTTTATCTGGGCTATGCTGGAGTTCTCCATAGTGTTTAAATGAGAATGTGATTTCATTGCCTCATCTGGCATGTAAGATACAGTCACTTATTGCTAATGAAGAATCCACAAACTGGAAAAGAACTGTAGCACTGCAGTTTATATTATATTTTTATATACATCATAAACATTTATTTTTCATCGGCATTAAGTGTTCTGAGTAACTATTTTAATATATGTAAAAAAATCAATCGGTCTTGTATTTTATCCTATGGGCTTACTGCTTTAAGACTGTGCATATTCATAAACATTTTAAAATGTTTAGTATCCACAGGAGAGAAAAGAACCGAGGTTCAGCTGGCTGAATATATGTCAAAAGTGGGTGAATACTCAAATATTTCTATAAAAGTGACTGATGAAAATTGTTTCTTTTTCATAGTCACCTTATCTGCTATTTGCTGAATTTGTTTTCCATATGGAAGTAAAGCTTTGCTGTGTTGGTTGGTGATTTTGTTTACATTTCTTAAAAAGGAGACAACTGGAAATGATGATATCACTGTTTTACAGGTAGCCAAACCCCTTGGCTTCATTAATTTTGGCTGAGATGGTGAGGAGTGCTGTGACCCAAGTATGATTCCATCGCCAACTCCATCGATGTTTCGTACTGAGAATGGGTAATTAATTTTCTCTAGAAACTTTAATTGCCACTAAAGAGTACAGATATTGATGCAGAATACTGTTTGCGAGACCTATATTGAATTTCCGGTAAAATCTACATCAAAATAAATTTTATTTTCATGTGCTATTCTAGGTGAAAGATTATCTTGAAATACTTAGCTTTTGGAAATGTAATGATTACTGTGAGTATATTGTGCCTTGGAATAAGGCATGTAATAAAATGGAAAGTTGATCTTAATATTTTAAGAACCTTTATAATCTAAATCGGTTTACTATATTGGTAATCTTTTTTAGGCTTTTTGGACTTGGATTTTATCTGTATTTGTGTGTTACCTAGCACAATGACAGCATATGTTTGATGTTTTATTATGTGATTCCTATCACAGTAGTCTACAGAGTAATATTAGAGTATTTTTAAAAGAAACCATGAATGTATACAGATTGTAGGAGGAATATTTATTAGAGCGGTGCTTCATATGCAGAAAATAAATACACCTTTTGACATTAAATTAAATATTGGTAGGTAGTAGCAGGCTTCCAGTTTCTTTCATACGATTCATGCTAAGTAAAGGATTACAAGTTACATTTTATGAGAAAAAAAAAAGAAAATAGTAACAGAGAAATAGAAAAAAGTCTAACCTATTGAGAAGTCCATGCTCTAGCATTCTAACCAGTGAAATGATAATCTCCAAAGGTGCCTTCCAACCTAAACCATTCTGTGGTTCTATGAAAAATAGCAGTGCTTCATTAAAATCCGTAAGTACTTTTGCAAAAACTTGTAGCAGAGATAAAACTTTATCTGAGATGACTAAGTCATGGAAATTTTGGGTTAGGACTGTCTATCATCTTGTTCAGGTCATTATCACAAATCACTCATAGAAGAGAAACTATTTAAAAGTGCCATATATATCTGTTGATGTTGATTGTGATAACTTCTCCAGGGTCTCTCTGTAAAGACCTCACAGTCTCTCTATAAGGACCTTACAGATCTTTCAGACTTTCTCTGAAAGGCAACCCCTCCCTCCCCTCCACAAAAAACAAAAAAATGCTTTTTGTTATATCTATTACGTGATTCTTTTAGATATTAAAATGTAGTGGGATTGCAGAAGAAAGGAAGGTGGGACAGTTTAACACTGCCAAACAAAGCAGGATCCAGTTTTTTATCATCTGTCTTGAATGAACTTAGGACATTTGATCTTGAATGACCTTAGAGGATACCTTAGGATGTCTTCTTTGCTTAACAGCAAAGCAAAGCAAATTGCCATTCTTTCTTCATGCATTTAAATTACATGTATAGTTATATTATTATTACTTGCAAGGCAGAGTAGAACTAGAAAAAAATATAATATTTTCAGATTATACTTGTAGCACAGAGACTTAAAAAGAAATTCAGTGTTGTTTCAACTGCGAACTTAAAGAGCTTTGGTATACAACCATAACCACTGAGAGACAGAGATCACTATTTTATTTATGGCATTGCTTCAGAGACAGCCAGCTAAAAATGTGCTACCTTAAAGAAGCTATAGAAATACCTTAGACTCTGCATGTGTTGTTGGCCATAACTATAGGAAAGAGAGTTCACCAAATCCAAAGGACCTTGAAGCAATAGTTCCCGAGTTTGCTGTCCTGGATGCTTTGACTCTGCATATGTTGCAGGAAAGGAGTATCTTTTTTGAGGAGAGGGTAATGGTCAGGTGGTGTGGAGAGAGGAGAGCAAAGTGCTATTCAGTGGAATTCATCTTGCGTGGGAAGCAAGACATTTTAAGCCTCACATCCTGCTGCACAACTATATGCTGCATGGTATTTTGGTTAGCAGTTCAAGTATCCTAGCAAGTCCTGTGTAACAATCTATCTACTAAGGCTTGATTGTGCTTCACTGTGGTTCAGCGTGCATGCGTGGACGGGACTGTTTAGATAACCAAAAGGTTCCGGTGCAAAATGTTCTCAGGTTTGTGCAAAACTCCCGATAGAAAGGTTATGTCTTTAGTATCTCACAATCTCATGCCAGTAAAATACAGAAAAGGCACAGCTTATTGCTGCCTTCTATCATCTTAACATTAGCATATATGGTGTGTTGTGTGAAGTAAATGCATGCTTTATTTTCTGTATTATCGTTTTGTTGGATGACTGTTAAATGCTGTGATCAGAAAGCAGTTTCCCGTCTTGTTTAGGTTCTGCAAAAACAAAAGGTCATGTGTGGAACATCTAGCTTCTGTCCTGGCAATACAGGATTGTGACATGTATTTTTGAGAGCTTCTTCTGATTTCTCCAGCTTTTAACAGTACTATCAAATCATAGGTAGTATTATTTCTATTTGGCATTATATTTCTGTTAAATAATATTCATTGAAAATAGCATATTGTCGCAGGCAGCCTACATCTTATATCCATATGGAAAAAAACTCTCCATTAAGTCTTAAGAACTGATACTGGATAAATGTAAAGTTTTATTTTTTTAATTTATTATCCAGTAACTTTCTCTTGCCTAAATGCTCTTGCCTACACAGTACAAGTGACAGAATATAAGCTTCCATTATCTACTTGGCCCAGGTTTTAACATCCCAAGGCTATAATTTAAATAAAAACTTCCAACTACAAATCATACCCGCAGTCACAAATAAAGAATTCCATTGAAGGTTCCAGGAATCTTGTTTCAGAGTTTCAAAATCCTACACGTTTAGACTCATTTTTTAACCTCGCATCCAAGAAATTCACGTGTGGTGCTAGTAGTAGCATTGTTATAGCTGTGGTTGTTTAGGATTATATGTTTAAATGTAACTCTTCCTTTTTGCTCTGCTCTAGCATTATTTTCACTGTCTTTAGTGTTTTTGCTTAAATCCATCATTTTGATGATCTTAACTGGACAATTCTATTTCATGTACTTAATGGCACTTCATGTGAAAGAGTTCTGCCTACATTTCCTGTTTATTTTTAGTTGCTACTTTTCAGACTTTTTCCATCCCCTTGGGTTTTTTTAAATCCTGTTTGGTACAAACCAGGGTGGTCCAACTGGCAGCCCAAGGAACAGTTCCATCTGGCCTGCTGCATTTGCCAAGGAGGAGCTAGGAAATGCCTGTAAGGGCACTGCACTGCCCTCACAAGCAAATGTTACCTATTGCTCAAATGTGTAACCATGCTTAAAGCCAAACTCATGCCATGTACATACAGAAAGAGGAGAGTGGGACTAGAATTATGTCTTTTCTCAAGAACAGCCAAGAGTGTAGATGTGTAAGTTGTCCTTTCAAGACAAGCTTCAAAGAATGTACCACAAAAGGAGATTAGCACCTCTCCCTAAGCAAGCTTGGCCACTGTTGTTTTTCCTTGATAGATTGGTAAATAAAGAGAGTGACAAGAAAGTTGAGCTTAAGCCCTAGGTGAGTTGCAGCTAATAGGGACACTTAATAACAATTTAACAAAGCTGATACATTAATTCCTAGAATCATTACTGGCTCTGTACTGACTTCCTTAAGTATCCTCTGTCAAGTCACTGTATCTTTTTCCCTATGCAAGATGAGCATAATGATAATAATCAAGCACATTGAGCACCATAAAAATCACTGTATTTTGTCAAATTGTACAGTGTATAGTTTCAAATTATTTCATTTAGCTACTGTGCATTTTTCTCCCTTGTTGGAGACTATTCTACCTCTCATATGCATGGGTGCCTCACTTTGAATCAGTCCATCTGCCAGAATGCCAACATGCCTCGTAAGAAATTATCTCAAAAGATGAATTTATCTCATTTTCTCCATTAAGCTGTACAATAGCCTTTCAATGGAAAAATGAGCACAACTAAGCATAAGCATGAGGTCTAACTACTGTCTCATAAAAGAGTAACATCACTTCTTTTGATGTGTATTCCATTTCCATTAAAAATATTTATAATATTTAGTAGGAATGAGGCAAACTACATCTTGGCACAAAGTAAGAAGAAAATCAGAAGCAATACACCCAAGTAAGCCTTTGCTCTTACCATATATCCTTGAGTGATGACAGCAGAGCTCTGCCAGTTTTATTTTCCTTATTGAGGACACTGTACCACATAGAGTTATAGGAGAGCATACAGTAGAAAAATAAAACTTAAGAAAGTGTGTAAGATTTTGCTGATGCCTTTTAGCATCCTGCTTCCCTTTAAAACAAATGCTGGACTAATGATCGTAATTTATAACTCCTTTCCCGTTTAGAGCATAGAGCAGCACAACTGCTCTATTCACTCTCCAATCATTTATTTTAAAATATTTCTTCTGTTTATTGTCCGAGGCCCTCTACACTGGTCTGTAGTGTTCCCCATTATACTCTGCATCTCCAATTTTGGTTAGAAAAAAAGCTTCTTTCTGATATAGATCATGATTAATCTCATTTGTTTTCTGTCTCCTCTTTGTGTCTTTCTCTGTCTTCCTACTTACTTCTTATACTATCTGTAGCTCTTATGTTTGCCTCATGTCTTTCTTTCCCTTTATTTCTTTTCCCACTGTGATACTCGACCATTTTTCTCATACTGATTTACCTGTGTCATCCTTTGGTATTCCTTTCCCCTCTATATTTTCTCTCCACATCCTTCAATCTTTCAGATTTCTCTCTTCCTTGTTCACTTTACTTTCTCTCTGGCAGACCTGTTTGCTTCCCTTTCTCTTCCATAGTGTTTTCTTACATCTGGGGAATGACT
Organism: Crypturellus tataupa; assembly: GCA_034781795.1. NCBI lineage: Eukaryota > Metazoa > Chordata > Aves > Tinamiformes > Tinamidae > Crypturellus > Crypturellus tataupa. Next base: position 178,274 of record JAWLRI010001009.1, read on the forward strand.
GATGAAGTCAGAAAACAGGAAAAGAAGAAAATAAGTGTAGGAATTAAGACATAGGCTGACTTTCAGAAAATATTTTGTTCAGGGATAAATGATTGAATGGAAGCATGAAACAAGGACATAATCATCAACAACAACAACAAAACCTGCAGAGCTATTAATTAGTGAATCCAAATCCTGTTACTCAAAGAATATAGTCAGTAATGTTATGGAAAGAGTAAATGACAGCATATTTAAAACCAAAATAAACTAATATAGGGGCAGAACAAAAATATAATTATTAAATACTTGTATGGTGAGAGTCTCTGGCATATAGAAAAAGGCATATAGAAAAACAAATGCTACTGGAGGATGAGGCTAGTAAAAGAAATAAGGACAGAAATAAGAACTGGAAAGTCTGCAGTCATAACTGAAGTATTAAAAATTGATGAGTCACATGCAATAATGACCTCCATCAAGTACTTGGAGTAGGTTGAAAATGGGAAAAATACCTCAGAGCTGAGGGGGAAAAAAAAGTGATTTTCTGTTGGGAAAAAAAAAAAAAAAAAGCAAAAACAAAAACAAAACCAATGAACAATGGAAATGCCAGCCGAACTAGCATATTGGTGCTAGACATACTATTCACTGAAGTAATTACAGGCAGGACAGAATCCAGCTATCTGGATAAGATAATGAAGTACTAGAAAGCTGCACAGATTTCCAAGAGGATATTGCAAATACTGATTAAATTCTTTCATACTTACCCACTGGACAGTGGTTTCTCAATACTCTTTATTGATGATAGTAGGATTTTGCCCAGATTTTGTTTCTTTTATTCTTTGTTTCTGAGGAGAGATTTATTTTCAAATTTGTTAACTTTATTTAATGAAATCACAACTAGAGACAGAATACAGATAGTCACTGGCAAAACTGGAGTAACAGACTTACGAAAATATCACAAGCTTTCCGATCACACAGGGAATCAATTTTCAAAATAAAAGATCTTTTTAGTAGATTCTTCAGTCTTTCTAAAATGCTAGTCTTTGACTATCAAAAATTATGATTAGGTGGTGTGTAATATCATGGTATGTTGTTTCTTGAAAACCTCATGGTAATGCCAATGAATCCTTTATTGTTTCCCAGCTTAGTAAGCAATCTGATAGCTTAGCCTTTGTGATCAGAACATTTTTCTGCTTGAAAATTGTATTTTCTAGAAATACTGTGTTAGGAAATGACAGTACCACAAGAAATTGGATATGTGGTTCACCACAATAAAGCTGAGTACCACCAGCTTTATTAAATGAAGGCACAGGAAGCCTTAATTAAAATATTAAGAAGATACGCAACATTTTGTGGAAAACCAAATGCAAAGATAGAAAGGAAGACAGCCCAAATTACTGTAGTCTATACTTGTTCTGCTACAATTTAAAAACAGTAACAGAAAAAAAAAGGCAATTCTGAAGAGTGAATGGTTATGGGCTCTCTATTCTTGTTGAGTGTGATATACCCAGTTTGCCTCAGTATCTAATTTATCCATGCATTTGTCCCTTATTTCTGCAGAACATTTATACCTGGACAATTTTTCAGACAGGTGAATCTGTTCAAGGAGAAAGCCACCACTTGACAGAAAAGAACAAAACTTTGCTTCTAACCTATAAACTGAGTGAGGTCAAGTAATATGGAGAATGCTTGCAACAGCCCTTTGATTTCCATACTGTTCTGTTGTCCCCCTCACGGAACATTAACTTTACTTGAGAATACAGTGAGTGAGAATTACTCCATTATAGATCTGTAGCCCTTTTTACAAGTGCAGGTGAAGAAAAGGTGAACATTCCTTAGATTTTTTTTTTTACGTTACTTGCATCACATACTCATAGCAGAGAGATGAAGGAGATTCTTTCCCCCAACTAACACACATGTTCTGCTGAGCCAAGTCTGAGATTTTGTTCTTTGTAAGGAAGCAAAGGGAATGCCTATTTATGGTATTTTGCAGCTGCACTGAAGGAAATATACTCTTCAGATTATGTTGAGTGTCTCCCTAGTACACAACGTTTGTGGTCCCTCAGCAGAGCCAAGAGCCATGTAAGCAAACTTTCATCCTGGCTGGACCTTAAGGATCCGATCCTCAGAGCTGAAGACAGTCCTTCAGTTTGTCCTTCAGTTTAACATTCAGTGAATCCAGAACTCCTGGCAACGCGCACATTTACTCCTGTCCTTCTAACATTGTTTACTACATTAGGTGCTGGTTGTGCTTTTTAAGTATATCCTGTAAGAAATGGCATGTAGTTACAGCTCTCCAAAAGAGACAAAGTTGTAACCCCTACAATATTTCCAAAGATGAAAGTAGAACCCATTGCAATTTTATGTTCTGGACAGCCTATTAGAAAGGAGGATGGGGAGTTAAGGGTTCATCTGCTTCCAACATGCAGAGAAGGTATCTGAGGATGCTCTCCCCCTGAGCTGGCAGTCCCAGCAATAGGCATTAAAAGTGGGGATGTCTTACTCCTCTTGTGTTCCAGTTGTGCTGCTTCCTAGTCCTGGCATGCCTCTGTTGTTTACGAGGATATTGATAAGTTTTGGACAATTGGTTTGTTTTAATTAATTCAGAGATCTCTTCTTCTCTATCTGCATAGTCTTACTGAACAGTAGATTGTTTTGGGCCAGAGGGAATGGTGTCTGTCATTCAGACGACGCTTGTCTATCCGTATATGGTACTGTGTTGCTCGGTTAAATATACCTCAATTGAGTTGACAGCACAGCATAGCTTTGTGATTGCATAATCAATGTTTTCCTCTTTTGCTTCATTTGTGACCTCTAGCCAAACCCTGCTTTGACTGACTAATTTCCATATGAGATTTTCTATGCCATTATTACTATGCTAAATGAGTTCTTTGCAAACATGAAGTAATTTATTTTGTGAAATGAGCTGCTGTCAGTGTCAGAAATATATGGCTACTTGAAACACTGAGAAAGCAAACTCTCCTTTGTCAAAAATGGCCAGTCCTCAGACCTTAGGAGACTTTCAGCCTAATTGCTCATAGGACATGGTTTATAGAACCATTTGGCATGGTTTATAGAACTTGAAGTGTGAAAAATACAGCTCTTGTTGACTTGTGCTGCTGAGTTCAGGTCTTCTGGCAGACTTTAAAGATAGAACACAGTTCCACAAAGCAGCCTTCCCTTTCACTAGGGAGACCTTGCGTTCTCTCATTTTGTCTTTCTCTTGCCACGGTCTACTCCCTCGCTGGCTATAGTACAGATGCTTCTCCCTTCATACCCTCCCTTTCAGCTGAACACAGACCTTTTAATTTGCATACAACATGAGAGGGGCAGGCTTCAATTTTGCTTGGTCTTTCCAGGGTGCCATGCTGCCTCTCAAGCAAATGAGGCTGAAGTCTAATGACCACATCCTCATTCAAAGCCCAAGCCCTAAGCATTCCATAAACACAGTCGCTCTTGAGTATTTTTTGAAATAGGGACCCAAAATACAGTATATTCTTATAAAAAAGGGGCCCAAAATACAGTATATTCTTATAAAAAGAAGTGCAACGCAGTGATTATGGACGCAGCAAGCAATTAAATATTGCACAGGTAAACTTAATGCTGGTGTGCTCCTGATGTACTCTACATTTTGTGTTAGACTTGGCTACCTGTCGTATTTTATACAGATTTTAATGTAACATCCTATCTTATAGAAAACAAAATACAACTTTTCTCAAAGGCAGAATTGCTGTTAGGTAGAACTATATTGATTGCTGTGCGTTGACTACAACTTTGGTTCTATTTGAGTTGCAAATTAGATTTGTAGTACAGCCTTGAGCATGTTTCCAAAGAGAGTATCTGGCATCCACCAGAAGCTATCATCTCTTTTGTGGGCTAGCCACAGTAAGAAGATGTATGCAGTTCAGCAGTGACTTTCCCAGCCGTTTACCTACAGCAGAGGAATATTGAGACCTGAGAACTGTGGGTCCTATTCCAGGTTCTTGTGGGAAGTAGTTGTAGTAATTAAATTTTTGCATACTTTCCCATCAATTTGCCACTTCGCTTTTGTCCGTTAGCATAACACACAGCTTGCAACCTTTACTGATAGTCCTTTGTCTCCTGTGAAACCTTCCCATCCACTCTGCTTCCTTTATACTCACTTTTTTATGAGCATCATGTCTTCCAATCGAAATGATTCTTTCTGTGCACCGTGTGTATAACAAGAGGAACACTGAGAACACAGGAAGACTGTTTGCTTCTTTTCTGTTCTAGTGCCCAGTGCCATAATTGTTTCTGGCAGCTGAGAGGAGCAGTTGCAGGGAAAAGCCCTGCTCAATTCTGGAAGACAAATTGTGAAAACAGATTCTGTAGAGAATGTTGCTTGAAACCCACAAACTAGCTTTCACTGAACACGTGCAAACTCTCAATTTTTGTCCATAGTTTATAGCTTGTCCGAAAAGGATGAGACTGTGTAGCGAAAATCACCCTACCATATTTATACCCTTTCTTTGAAGAATGTAGGTTGAAAGCCATCTCAGTGAAATAGCTGTAATTTTTTTTAACATAAGCATATTTTTTTAACATGAGCATGTTTTAGCTTCTTTATTGGTTCTTTTACAGAAATAGTGTTGAAATCATAAAAATAAAGTGTGTAATCATGTTCAGAAGATTCCTAAAGAAAGCATAATTTTCCTAACATTACAGAAAAAAGCACATTTACCTGTAGAACAGGATTTTCTAGAAAAAGTATTTTTTTCTGGAGACAAAAATTTCAGTAGGGATTTTTAACATGTGTATCTGGCTATTTGCATGAAATAAGGATTGTCAGACCAGCTCTCCATCTGCTGTAAAATTAATGTAATTCTACTAGCTGACAATTGGTTTCAGTTCAAGAGAGAAGTAGAAAAGCAATGACTTACCCTGCTGCTCAATAAATGTAACTATAAATTAATTCTGACATACCAATGGGACCACTTGGCATTCCTTGAAAACTTTTTGGCAATTCACAATGTGGTCAGCTTCAGTATCTGCAGAGGATGTACTAGACCTAGAATAGAAAAGCCTTGAGTCTAGAGAGTCATGCAGCACTTAAAAGGTTTGTTAATCCCTCCCATGGTTGAACACTATCCTTAAGTCCATCTGTAGTTGTTGTGTTTATTGAAGAATAATACAAAAGAAGGGTCCTGCTGTCTGATTAATAGCTGGGGAGAAAGAAAGGACAGATGAACAATCTAATGTCTTCTGCTGGTCATTCTGAAACCCAACTGTTGTTCAAGAAGAAAAAACAAGTCCAAAAGTTCTTGCTAACACAGACTGAAGTGCCAAGACCACTCCCTTCTCTCTCTTTACCTGGAAACAGTAAAAGCATTTCAGTTGCCACAAAATGTGGGAAGGATGGGAAAAGAAGATTATTGAGCTCCTTGCTGCAGTATGACACTGTGTTTTTCCTCACATCCATGTAAATGGAATCCAAAAGCTTATTATTATCTCTTTTTGCTAGGACTATTCCCTTTTCCCTATATTGTCAGATTCATTGCTGTCTGGACCCTGGGTTCAGTCAGCTCAGTGTGCACGTTTCAGGAAATCATATAAATCCTATATGTTCATTACTAGTCTGAAATCACCTCACGGTTTGCTGTCCAGATAATAATATTCTGTATGAATATATAATATAGATTTCTTCTCAAGTAAAAAAATAGATCATTTTAGTTTGTTTATCATTAAGTAGTTTTTTCTCTGTTTGAATTTGAGATGTTTTTCATGAATTAACCACTTTAAGAGAAATATTAACTAATTGGAGTTAAAGCCAGATTCTGATGACTAGCAGAAGCAGCAATCTGTGAATTAGTGACGTATGTGTTTAATATCTCCCTTGAGAGCAAGAAAGTTCTTCAAATGTTGAAACTGGCTTAAATAATTTAAATTCATAAGAGTGGTGAAAATTCTTTGGCTAATAACGTTAGTCTGATTTCTTCACTTCCAACCAAATCTAAAATATTTGAAATAGTTGTTAACCGTATGTTGATTTATTTGAATATCTTAATCAACAGAATGGTTTGTATCTTCTCACACCTTAGAACTGATCACACTACTATTCTCATGGTGCTTAAAATAATTTTTGTTATAAAGCAAATAATTATGTTTTTGTGGCAATAATAGCATACAGAATACCTTAAATAGCTCAACATATTAAATATATAGATATAGAAATATAGGATCTATAGGGTATATATTTTATCCTAAATTTCGAAGATAGGAGTTTTGATGATGCAATGGAACCTATATAATGGCTGTAATCCGCTAAGATATTTCTTTCTTTCTTTTTTTTTTTTTTTCCCCTAAACACACTATTTCCCAAACACTTGAACTTTTATGGGGAACTAAGAAGGAATGGATGAAAAGTGAACTGGGCACTGCAGCTGGATTGGAAAAGGCTCAGTCTCAAATTCTTGTTCTGACTTTAAAATGCACTGACGATCGTGCTTTTTTGCCATTCTGGAATCTCTCTTGCTCTTATTTTGTGGACAAATAGTGAAACTTCTGGTACAGTACATTAAGCTTGCATCTCTATTTTTGCTTAGAATTATTTGTTTACTGTATCATTTAAAGGCCAGATACCCCTTGTCTCCAGTATGTGTAGAATGTTGCTATGTACTTCCTTACAGAAAGAAAGAAGCTGCAGTGTGTCACACCCTCCTGATTTATTTCAGGTTCTGTAACAGTATTACCAGGTTTGGTTTGGGGCTTCACGTCAACCTCTGTGTTGCATCTGCTCTGCTTGAATTCATTTCTTTCTTGTATAGTCAAGCAGAGATGAGTCTTTCTGTTGTGCCCTGCAGTCAAGCCACTCTACCTGCAAGTTTACTCTCCTTTACTGCAAAGATTATAAGCAGAACTTTTCTCTGCTTTACCTGGCAAGCAAAAATATGTTTACTAAGCATCTCTTTTGCTCTCTTATTAATGCAATCATGGTTAATATTTATCTGCATAAGATATTCTGAAATATACAGTTAAAGAGACAGCACTAAATAAAATACATTTTGTTTTACTGTTCAGAAAAAAGAGACATGAGGAACCTGCCCCTATTTCAGTGATGATAGCCCTTTAATGCACCAGTGTTAGGTATGGTATGGAGAAAATAATACTTAGTGTATTTATAAAATTGCATGTGGTATGTGATTCAAGTACCAAGATTGCATAGGTAGGGATCTCCAAGGGAAAACGGAATCCACTTTCTAAGTTACAGAAGCAACAATATAGAAACTTCTGCGAGATCAAGAAGTCTTGTTACAGGGCCAGAGATGTGTAAATCTAACTTATGCACACAGTATAATGTGGAGATGCCCCAAACCTTCATAAATAAGAAGGCGTAAGTACTGGAAGTCTTGCTGAGAGAACTGGGATCTTTTCAGCAGAAAATAAGTTGATATGGTAGCTATGACCTTTCAGCACGATGGCTACTTGTAGCTGTTTAAAATAAGCCTGGACATCTCTGCTGCAGACTTTGTACATTTCTGTGCAGACATTCTGTAAATTGGCTGCCACATACCAGTCTTACATGTTAGTTTATTGCTATGTAAAAAAGATCACCTCCAGAAGAGGTGTAGTAAGTAGCCTTTAAAACAAAGCATCATTTATTGCATGTTTTCATCAGCAAAGAGTTAGTACTTTTTGAAAAATAGAGTTAATCAGATGCTGAAACAATTTTCATGTCTCAAAAGGTATAGCCAACAGAATCATTTTAGCCTGCGAGATCTTATACCTTTTAAGTTATCAAAGAGAGGCAAAATCAAATTTAGCTCCTGGGTAGGATGGCTTGTGGCATTCAAAATTTTGAAACTCATACCCGCTAAGACAATAGTTTTTCTACTCATTTTGTATAGCTAAACGAATTGGTCATTGGTTGGTATATAAATCTGTAGGAAAATATACCAGAAATATATACAATGTATATCTTTTATATATGAATATATAAAATATAGCTGAGTCATTGGTTGGTAACTAACTTTATTAGAATTAGAACTGCTTTTAATAAATATGACAGAGATGATCACCTTCTGACAAGTTGTATGTATCACTGTAATAACAGCAGCCATGCAGGAGTTTTAGAAGAGGAGTGCCACAGCTGAGCAAGCAGCTTTTATGCCCTTTTTTGTTGGCTTCCCTCAGGGAGTAAAGGACAAATTTAGTTTATTGCCTTAGTTTAACTTTTAGTTTAGGCTCAACTGAAAAATTCTGCCAGCAAGCAGGAATAGGATCTTAGATAGTAGGATAATCTTCCAGAAAACAAATAGGAACTAATGGTAGTCAGAGGTAGTAAACACAATTTGTACTCTTTTTCTTATTATCATGTGTAAGTATGCATGTGCAGGTGTGCATATGACTGTATGTGAATAATATATGTGTGTGGGGGATTATCTGTATAAAAAAAAAGATTTTATATATACACACACACACACATATATATATATAAAACTTCATTCTAAGTAATGTAATGTCAGTAGTATAAGGCATTGTGAGAAGAGAGTCAAACTTCTATACCTAAGGCATAGATCAAATTCAGTTTTATTATATGTATATATAGCAAATCATATACATACACAGGCACATGCACACACAAGCTGTATTAAAAGAACACTCTTAAAGTCACCAAGTTCAACATTCAAATAACAGGAATTACTATGTAATTGTGACCTGTGCAGTTGAATTTAAGCTTTGGTTATACACTGTGCTAAGTCACACGTTCTCATACATTTTGTTCCACAGACAAATACGTATTAAGGAATGACATCTACTGTTGCAGATGAGCTGATGTTATTTCATATTATTGAATTTGTCCAGCACCACCTATGGTGAAATCATGATTTTCATTTATGTTCTTCATTATTTACTAACCTTGATCAGAGTTTTTGCTTCATATACTTTTCTGCGCTCCTTTAAACTGCATTGGATCTAGGTCAAGACACGGGAACAGATCAGAGAATCTATTTTGCATGTGTTCTTTTTTTCTTCCCTGCTGGAATATAGAAAGGCAAAAAAGGCAAATGCATAAATAAAAGAGACTAGGACAACAACAGCAGAGAGATGGACAGTGGGGATAACAGAATTTTGATAGTAGATAGAAGGAAGGAAACAGAGCTTGGGAACTCTTTATGGATTAAACTTGGTTCCTCATATGTTTGCTTTTAATTATGAGATTACACTATTTTTCCATAGAGTTCCTACCTCACACAGGATGCATGTAATGAGCAGCTATTAAATATATTGCTTTGACCTTACCTTGCTTGGCCTCAAGCCTTTTTTATTGCAGACATTTCAAATCCTCGTCAAAAGGCAGAATTACTCATATCTTTAGAAAGTTTTTTAAGGCCCTTGCCACATTTTAAATAGATTTTCATCAACAGCTCTCATTCCAGTACCTGCTAACTTTTGAGCACTTAATGGTTTGCACTAAATACTCTTTTTTAGTGTTTTGTGTATAATTGTAAATATGCATACATATGTGTAGAATACAGTGTGAGCAAACAAACAGATGCCTAAGTATAACTTAGGGTCATAAAGATGCTTAAAGATTTATTTTATAAGGTGTGAGAGATACGGAGTTATGTGTGGGTATGAAGAACTCGAGTAATGACTGGCAGTTAGAAAAATAGAAGATACTCCTCCTATTTTTAAACATTGTGTTACATCATGTAATTCTGCAGCAATTAGTCATCACATCAAAAAGTTGATGGGAATAGTAGTGAAAGGGACTTGCTGGTTTCAACATCCATGAGATAGCTTAGTAAGAGGAACAAATGACTTTTACCTGTTTGGCATTTTAAGGTGAAATAGAAAAAGTGCCGAAAGAAACTTGCGTCTGTTCTGTTGTGTTATTTGCTTGTCCTTTTTTTAAAATTTAAATACATAATTGCAATGTGCTGATAACAGTGCAGATTTTCTAGATTCATAGAGGAACTGGGTAGGTTAGAAGGTTGTCACAGTGCAGTAGTGTGATGTAATTTTGTGATTTTAAGCATTTTATGTAGTGTGATCTAGAGGATCTTCAATATCAGTTTGTAGCACTGGCTTAAAATTACTGCCTAGTTAAAAGTTAATTGTCCAAAACTGAGCTGAGGACCATTAACAAGAGCAAGTAGTGAATAACTAGGAATTTGATATACAAATTTTAGTTGGATTGATCAAAGCAGTATGTATTGCAATTTTTAAAAAGGTTATAGTTGATATGCATACATATTGATATGCATATATTATGTATGTTGACAACTGACGACATGCAACAACAAAAAATGTGGTTAGTATTTCCAGTGTGTAATCTGAAGGGCAATCTTGGCATGTTATTAGATAAGTATTAATAAGAAGGTGCAAATCTTAATATTTTTGAAGCAGGAAAAATAGTTAAAAAGCAAAATTTTATCTAAACAGCCCTATTTTCACTAAGATTATAAACTAAAGATGAATGTAGTATATTACAACAAGGGTAGAACAAGTGATGCAGTGCTTCATAAAGTCATACTTCATGAACTAGTTCATCTATGATCAGTAACTATTTAATGGACTGAATATGAGCAATAATCAAAGTACTTTTTGGTTTGGGTTAGTGTTAGTTCCCATTTTATTTAATATCTCCAACCATGAAGAAGATGGTGATCAGTAGGTTCACTTGAGCTGCATGTGACTTTAAGGCTGCAGTTTTACAATTAGTGTAACCAGCCTAAGTCTACTCTGCTACTGTCCCACCACTTTTCTGCTCCAGGCTATGGGTTATACTGCCTTTCTGCTGGCACCAGTATTCATGCAGCTGTGTAAATGGTTGGATCAGAGAGATGATCTGTCTGAAAAAAAGCTTTTTTTTTTTTTTTTGAATTTTCAGTTGAATGAAGTCAATCCATCTGATCTCAGCAATCTAGTGCTGGCAGAAAGCAGGGGCTAAGGGTTCAAGGAAATAGGAAGAACTTTCTCTTGGTGGTAGCGTGAACGTGGATTGTGAAATAAGCTGGTTATGCAACTGTGCCTGAGTTGTGATGAACAGCATGCTCTAGAGAGGACAGAGAAATAAAAAATGAACTAACAAGTTGTAAATGGGCACTGTAAATCTGTGCCCCTTGTCCCCCTTTTTGGTTTACTTCGCTTTCTAAGTTCTTAGATTGTATCACAGAGGGAAGAGGGAATACTTCCTCTTGTTGGGCCTAATCCAGTACTCTTAAAAGTCAACATAAAAAACGTATTTTCAGTGTAAGATGGGTCAAGTCCTTGATTCTAACATGGTTCGTACCGAATGAATGAAAGGAAAAATAGAAATGAAAAATGTCCCCAAGGAAATCTTCTTCACCGAGTATCCATAAAATAGTAAAATCGTGTTATATATATTTACGTGAAACTATTAACCAGGTGAATCATAAATCTAGAGAATAATATGGCTTGAGTTTTGAAAAAAATATGTAATAATTTAGCTAATAATTATTTAAAAGGTAGCTGCTAGTGGTGAGAAAACTTACACATTCTTGCTTGTATTTTCTGGTCAAATGCATGCTGTAGCTCTCATAAATTCCATATTCTTAAGAAAAGCATGAAAAGCACATTTTAATTTTGCTTTTCTCACTTAAGTTTAAAACAATAAAATAATAAGATAATTGTCATACCAGCAATATGTGCTGAAATTAATGCAATATGAGTATTATCACAAATAGTTAAATCCTAAATGTATCTTTATGGATGTAGGGAAATTACAGTATTTAGTTAGTTACTTTGCATGGAAAACTACTGTTACTTTTAAGCACCAAATTTCTAGAAATCTTACGGAGAGCAAAAAAGGGACTAGGCTACAGAAGTAATCTAAAAGATAAGATTATATGTTTTCAGGACAACTTGTCAAGTAGTTTGTCTTCCTGTTAAATATTCTTAAAATTAATGTTGAAATTTTCTCTCTCATTTACCTAATTAGTTGAAGGTTAGTAACTAAGCCTTGCTCTCCATGCTGTCTACTTTGACTTCTCCTCTTTTCCTTAACCCTGCCTTCCAAAGATGGACTACTCATCTAAATCTGACAGCCATCCGGCTAAATTAGATTTATAAAATTTTCTGGGCTTCTAAGCTGCTTTTCTCACATTCATACGATTCTCCCCTGCCAGCTTAGCCTTCTGTCCTCCACCCATCCCTGTTTTGATTAATTTCCCTCATGCCGCGTGCCTAAATATTGCCCAACCCATGTGGAAAGTCCTTAATTCTTGTCAAGACAGGGTCATGACTAGCCCACCCAGGAAGATCAGAACCAAGGCTCTCAAACTGGGAACAAGGCTCGCCCACCAGTATAAAAGCCATTATTCCCTCGTGCTCACCCAGGCCTTTGGGTTAGCAGGCAGCTTGAGCAGAGGCACAGAAGGAGACGAGGAAAGAGTAGTCGATTTATCAGGGACATGAAGAGGAAGATGTGAAGGGACAACTGAGCTAGGAAGACTTGAGTTGAAGAAGGGATACAAAAGCAACTGAACTGAGGTCAGAAGTTTGGGACAGGGAGAGCCAGTGGGTGAATAGGGCAGGGAAGACAGATTGGATTAGTGAGCTGGTATGTTTTCCCTTAGTTCTGTCTGGTCATTTGGAGGAGCTGGGGAAACAAGCTTGGCAGAAGACCAGAAAGCCAACCTACTCCAGCTTTCTCAGCCCCATGGGGGAAGCTTGAATTGAAAAGAATTACTGAGTAGACTGAGGCTATACAGTACTTAATTGTGGAACAGGGCCACCCTCAGTTATGTGATGCCTTTGGCCACCTTCATCAAAGTCTTTGATGAGTAGTGCCATTGGTCCACTGGCTCCTTCAGCAGTATAGCTGTATTAGTCCATGTTGACCTCTCCACAGCCTGTAGAATACTTGAAGAAATTAACAAGTAAATATGAAGAGGAACAAATTCCGAGTTTTTCAGGGGGCTGGAAAACTGTAATCTGCCTGTTCAAGAGTATGCAGGAAGGGCAACATTTTGAGGATGGTGTAAATATGTTGCAGGACCTGAATCAATATTAGAAATATTGGAAAGCAAATTAACCCTGGCTGTGCTTTCATCACATAATAGTGGAGCTATGGTATGAATATAGTTGCCATCTCTGATACCAGATTCTGCTCTACATATCTCTTCATCTAGTTTTTAGGAATGGTGCAGTTTGGTTCCAGGGCAGCCTTGACATATGCTCCGACCAAGAACAGTTCTCCAATTGCTGACATCTTTGGTAATGCTCCCAGGCAGCAGATAGTTCCAAGTCTTCTGCTACCCCTTTTATCTGCTCTCAGATAGCAAATGCACATAGCTCTATCTTTTCTTCAGTACATATTTTACTAGAGAATTAGTTTCTGTTGTCCGTTGCTTGAGTTTGCACGCATTCATCCACCAGAAATATTCTTCACAGTGAGCTGCTAATACCTGTTTACATGGAAATGGATGGGAGGAGGCAAAGGTCATGCAGGGGGAGCTGTTAATAACTGTTAACTTGGATTCTTTTGGACTACATAAAATGGACCAAATTGTGTGGCTGCCTGTACAGGGAGAAGGCATGACACATATCCATAGCCTCAACCTTTTTCTTATACTTCCATCCAGTGATACGATGAGTCCTGCTTCTGGAGCCAGGCCATCACAGTGCTGTGAACTTCTGGTCCAAAGGCAGCACCCCTTTGTAAGAAGGCGTTCCATATAATCTATCCTTGTATTATATCTCATGAAATCTGGCCAAGTAGTATACACTCCTGTGATATCTTTTAAAGCCCTTGACCTTTTTGATGATTTGCATACAGCTTGAAATTAACTGGATCAGCTGGACCTAAGTGTTTGGCCGTACTACTTGACTTTTGTGGCCTGGAGTAATCAGTGAGATGGCATATTCGCCTATGGAGTGGCAGTTTTTGGTTTCCTGTCATTGTTATTGAACAGACTCCTATATAGAACTTCACTTTGGTCTTCTCACTAGTGTCTGTGGAAGATTTCTTAGGAGTTCGAGTATCAGAAGGTTTCTTTTAAAAACACTCTTGGGGAATGGCTCTTTGTACACAACAAAATCTGCCTGTTTCCTCTCAGAACTCATTGCCTAATACCCTGGTTCATATGGAATTACTACAGGGAAGGAATGGCAGAAACCAGGAAAAGACAAGGATGTACACCAAAACTGTGTGTCCACATATGAAGGAGAGATAGGGAGAAGAAAGAGTGTCCATAACGCTGCTCGGATGGTCGACTATGACCATCTAAGTTGCCAGTGAAACAGCCTGGAAGACAAACTCTGGTGGTGATTCATCTTGGAACTGGAAGAATGGGAGATAAATTGTGGTCAGAGAAAAAAAAAGAAACTTGGCAGTTGAGAAATGGGCTCCTATCCAGTCTTAAAAGATTGTCTCAGCGCAGAAGTCTGTATTCTATTCAATAGTGATTCAAATCCTCTTACACTGTTCTGTTAAAAAGCAGCATCCTTTTCAGTTATGTCCTACCTGAGGAGAAGGACAGACCAGTGCCTCCGCTACATGGCAAGTAGCTGCAGCTGGTTGGAGGCAGTCAGTGATGTTGATGAGGGAGATCCCTGGCAGATTTCCTAAGGCCAGTGCTCTCCCTATTCTGGGCTGTGCATGCAAAGGGATGTGAGGGAGGCATGGAGAGCACTGGGTGTACCTGCTTCCTTGATGTCTTTGGCCATTAGGGGAAAGAATCCCTGTGTGGGTGCATGCAGTAGAACCTGCTTGACATGCACATTAAATGTATCTTACAACATGGGCAAATACTAAGAGAAAATTATATTTTTTGCCCTGAATTCTTCTGTTAAAATCAAGCACATGCCCTATGAATTTTCCTTCCATCGGGTGCTTTTTGCTTCCTCTTTCTTTTTTTGACTGGCAAGGGTGAAAGTATCTTCCTTCATTGTTTCATGAGCACATATGTTTTTTTCAGAGAGCCAGTACAGGGATGCAGATGGCAGTCAAAGATCAGAATAAACAGGACTTGTAAACTGTCTCGCTGGTGAGCACTACAGATACAGACATGTAGAGAGACTGAGAAAAGAAGGTAACTAAACCAGATACAGTGTCCTCTCTCTTCTCTGGTAATCATGGAAGAAAACCTCTTTGAACTAGTTCTCTTGTGCACATTTGTGGGCACCGAAGTATCAAAAGTGAGGTTAGGCTGCTCAGGTTAGGTTAGTGATTTCCATAAAAAAGATCTTAAGGAGCGAAACCAAAAACATAAAGAAAGATTAATAAAAAAGAAAGATAAAGAAAATCTCTCTTGAGATTTCTCTTCTGTTATTATTTTTCACTGTGAAGTGTAATTGTAACTTTTTATACTAATGTTCCACAATGATGATAAAATGAATGAATATGGCTAAAGATTTTAATGGCTTTAGTGTAAAGCAGATTTGCTGCTGAGAATCTTAATTTACACCTTCAGCTCACAGCAGAAGGTTTCAGAGCTGATGGTCTCTAGCTGCTGATACCACAAAGGCCAGTGTGAGTGCTGCCCAGGAGGAGAGCTGAGAGTCTTAGGAGCCAGTTCTGGCTCCACAGTCCTGCTGGGATAGTCTCTCTTGCTCGTGTTACTGTCCCTAGACACCTATGTGATCTTATATTGTGGAGCTCCACTGGGCACGTGGTCAGCCCCAGGGCCAGCTTGGGCTTGTCCTGTATGAGTAGGTACATTGCTTTTCAGCCTTCTGAGCTTTCTGCGTTTCTCTAGGAGAACTGATCATGTGATTTATTTCACTTAGGACATGAAAAACATTTTGGGATATGGTAATTCTCCCAGTTAAGCTGACTGATCTTGTATTTCGCTTCCATTCTATTAGGCTGGTCTTTTGAGATTGTCATTAAGAACTGCAAAGGGCCTATCTTTTTCAGACTTAAGTTTTGAGACTTGAGTATGACTTGTCTTCCATTTTTCATGAGCATGTCAGGAGCTTCTCTATTTATATCATTGGACATACTGGTATGGTTTTAGTTTCTATCTGGAAAAGTGTTACTTTTTTTTTTTTGGCTGAATTTGAACTGATGGAAATCATGCATTTTATGCTATGCAATTACTGATTACTGGCATAGATGATGACAGAACATTTCCTCAGTGTTCAACAACTTGATATATACTCGTGTCAAACAGTAAGTAATACTTCTTGAAATCTGTTTCCATATGCATAACTACCAGATTCAATTATTTTGAGTTAGATGATTTCTGAAGCAATAACATTACGATATCCATGAATTTTTCATCTCTTATTCTAAATCTTCATGTTATGATTTTTAAGTAAATTAGAATAACAGAAAAATGGCCTACAGTTTCTGTTTTTGTCATTTCACT
The DNA here is from genome assembly GCA_034781795.1 of Crypturellus tataupa. NCBI lineage: Eukaryota > Metazoa > Chordata > Aves > Tinamiformes > Tinamidae > Crypturellus > Crypturellus tataupa. The sequence continues at coordinate 194,551 of JAWLRI010001009.1, forward strand.
AAAAATGTGAAATTAGAGTGAATATTAAATTCTCTATTTTTTTTTCCTGGGGAATATTATATGGTAAGCCAAATTATTAAAAAAGATACTTGGAGAAACTATTTCAATTGATAAAAAAGTAAGATAAATGTTTATTTGGATACATTGTAGACACATGGGCTTATTGCTCTACAAACTGTAGTAAAACATAAACTGATAATACCATTTCTTAGACATCAGTAAATGCTGCAATTCCTTTTTTGTACTGACTCTGAAAACTTACCATAAAACTTAACCATATCTTTCCAGATCACTGCTGTTTAAACCCAGAGAACCTGGATTCTTTAAAATATAGCATGTCCTTTTCTGATTGCCAAGTTGAAAGTGCTTATAGTAGGTTATTTGACTGATCCATTCAGAGGCTTGATTATCTGACTATGCTCAAACATTTTTAATTCAAATGTGAGCATCTGTGGCCAAATGTCTCTAGTACCTGGTGCTAACTTCAATACATTTCCTCTGAAAGGGTTAAAAAAAGAGAAAAAAGTTTTTTGATCATGTGCTACCTTTGATCAGGTTATCAAACCTCCTACTGAAGTCAGTACATTTATTCAAAGGAAGCAGAACATAAAAGCTATAAAATTAAATCACTATATCACAGAGAATAAAGGGACGTCAGTGTAATGAGAATAGAAGTGGCCACATTCTATTTTGTAGTGTTCTGTGACCTCCATAAGGATTACTTCTGAACATCACCTCTGGATGCATACAATTGTAGTTATGTAGGCGAGTATAATTCCGTTCCCTCCCCCCCCCCCCCCCACAAGGCGTACAATAATATGCCAGTAAACACAGTATTAAATTCTGAACTAATAGCCAGAAACACAGCTGCCCAAAAAGCAAATACATTTTTATGTCCAAGTAAATATGCACTCATGTAGTATATGTATCTTCAAACCTATTTCTGAAACTCAGATGAACGTTTTCTATCATCTGTGAAAGCTATGATCCGTGTATATATGGTCATAGGAATACTTCATCTTATAAAGTATTACTTTGTATGCTCTTCTATTCCGATCTTTGTTCACATTTTGAAGTCATCTGTGAGGGAGCTAGGAATAATGTTCTGAACGTGCTAACCACTTTTAAATTACAATAGAAATATTGATCTCAAATAGTGGACAACCACGGAGCTCAAATAGAAGTTTACATGCTTCTTCAGATGTAATGATGAAATATAAAGATACACAGAGGTACTCTGGGGAAATTCAGAGTAGGTTTCAACACCTGTATTTATCAAAACATGAAAATATTCACTAGTAAGTTGCTGATCTTCATACAGTGAAAGAGAATAGGAAGGGAGGACATAGCTATCCCCTAATGAAGGACTACCTTGCATTTTAAGATGGCTTTCCTGTACTATGTGGTTGTCGGTGACAAATGAAAGTCATTTACAAATATAACGACCAAGATAATTGAATATGAATTAATGTCTATACCAGCAAATTTACATTTACTGTACACTGAAGAGATATTAACAAATTCTAACTGCTTTTATTTCACACTCTATGCAATTGCTAATGGATCTCAGGCAAATCAAAGATATTTATGGTATTGATCATATTGATCTGATCATAGGTTCTGATTTCAACAAATTTATAAATGCTGTCAAATGCTGTATTAATGCCAAGAAGAAGTAGGCATTTCCTGTCTGCTGATATCTTAAATTTACTAGTTTGATTTCTCTTTACTCTTCTTTTTTTCAGTGAAACTTCACTAAAAATCAACTTTAATTAATCATTCTCACTGTAATTACATTAACAGCTTGACTGTTTTAAAATATTCTGTAACAGTATATTTTTGTAAAAATTTCATGTTGTATTAGCTTGTTGGACATATCATTGGCAAATTTTACACGAGAGAGAAAAAGAAATTAAAGGCCATGTCAACTATGTTATTTCTTATAGCCACATTTCAAAAAATTTTATAGATTGTTAGAAATACAGTACTAAAATATATAAACAGTTAATAAAATGTGTAACATACCATGAATGCACATCAGTGAAACTCTGGAATATGTTAGAATGAATTATTTTTGTGTAGCTTGGTGTGGCTTGTGCTTTTGAAATCAAGCGTCAATTTTCTAGTTTTGACTGAAATCAGGACCACCCTGAAGCAAAGCTTAATTGAAAGAAATCCTTTAAGAGGCTCTATTTTTCATTTTGATATAAAATTGGCAGATAAAAAGACATAACAAAATATGCAAATTAGAGAAGGAATAACTTTTACATTAAAACAAACAGTTTTAGGTATTTTGAATTAATCTCTGATGCCTGCTTCCTTGGGAAGAGAGAAAATCACTTAAAATTATTCTGAAATAATGTTAGTCATAGACTATCTAGGATGCGTGGTACTAGCAGATGCAGGGCTTCATTAATACAAATTTTAATCATTTTTTCGTAATAAAACACTCTGAAGAGTGTTTAAGAGTGTTTAATCTGTTTTATTGATAAAGGAGATACTCTATGAATAATCATTGTGTAGGAAAAGCATCACGACCTCAGTATATTTAGTGTCAGCTACTAAGAATTTTGAAATACTGTGTCAGCTACTGTTGGGCAGTCTTTAGATTAGCAACTGATATGGAGGATAATGTTAATTTCTGTCATAATGCCTTTAATAATTGGAATTTGGAGCTGAAGGTAGATGTTATTAGAAACACGATGTCATGCTGACTAAGTATCAAGACAATGTTGATAATAAATTATTCCAACTATTGTATCAGTTTATCTGATAGATGGCCACTGTAGGTGACGGCTTCTTGCTGTTGTTGATGTGTAATGCTGTTTTAAGAAACAAGTTCTGGAAGTATTAAACCTTGTGAACATAGTATTTTAAAAAACGAAACTTTACATTTCCATGTGTGAATAACTAGCTGTTCATGTATGTATTTTGTGTTTGGCTTTTGTTATAACAAGAAGGGGAACCAAAGTTTCCCCACCCCTTACTACTCAAAAAGCATCAATATAACAAAAATAATATAAATAAAAAGCAGATAACTCAGGTTCTCTGGTCCTGTTGTTCTGATCCTTAAGGCAGGTCCAGAAAATACAGAAATTCTTACTCTTCATTGCTCAGGGGGGAGAGCTTCCATCCTGGAAGAGTTTCCATGCAGCTTCCATACTGCTTTTAGTTTACCAGGTAGACATATAGCAGTTTCTTATTCCTTTCTTCAGTCTTCTTTCAAAGGGGTATCACCATTCTTGACAGCATCCCTTCTTGCTCTTTGACAGTTAATTGTTAGAGTAATTTTCATTTGATTCTTCAACAGAGCTTTTGAAACTTTGAAAGCATATGAAATATTTAAATAAGGGTCCATGTAAAATATCTCAGAGCACTTTTGGTACATCTAGGCTCTGGCTGGATTTCTAATTTTTCTACTATGTGCTCTGTTATATAGTATCATGATTTGCACAAAGTGGTTATTAATAACCACACAGAGCTGTGTATTTGCTTCCTTGCTGACACAGTTTTTGTTAGATAGTTTTGTTCTATCAGCTACATGGTTACCAAGTCAGAAAACAATCCTCCACATTGCTTCAATAAACTGTTAAAGGGATCAGGTAGCTCAAGAAACAGTAACTAAGGTCAGGAGAAACAAAGAAAAACAAATGTATTTATGTGTTTGTTTTATATATATATGTGTATATATATAGTTGATAAAAGCTCAATATAAATATCATTTGATGAAATACCTTCCATAGTACAAGACACAGTAAGAATAGTCATAGGAACATGCTGACATGCTGTTTGAATGGCTACGTGATATGGGAGCGGCCCTGAGAGTGCAGCATGATAGCAGGTAAGGTTCTAGGCCTAAGAAGTGTAAAGTGGCTATTGTCATTTCAGAGGCAGATAGACTAAGGTGACCAGCTTTGTATTCTCCCTAAGATGCATCCATGGCACAGCTTAGGAGCTTGGTTTATAAAACTCTCCTGTATTCTGTGATTGATCAATCAAGTATATTTGTTTCACATCTAAATACAGTATTATCTATCATCTCATATGAAAGAAAAGCAACTGCACTTGGCTGGAGATCACTCTGGAGGAGGATGTGCTCAAGGACTTCATACTATAAGGGACAAATAATTGTGAGTATAATGCATTTCCTGAGATGTGTCATAAATGGTATAATAAGATGACAGGTATTTGATGGCCCGCTCTTGCAATTCTTTTCAGTCTCAGTTTCTGCTATATTTCATGGCCTTAATAAAATGTCAGATTAAATTCTTACATTCAAATCATGCACCCGAACAGCTTCAGCCCCCCAATTAGAATTTGTGCAGGGAAATAATAACTTGAGAATTGGTAGTTATTTTCTCTCACGTATTAATTTATGCATGAAAAAAATATTTACAATTGTATCACGGTAAGTTTAAGATTGTTCCAGGGTTTAAGTTTACCGAAATTACAGGAGCATTTTCAAGGACAGTATTACAGTTAGGAGTTTGCAGTCAGTCCATCCATGGAATACTCACCATATATCACTTTTTGTTCCAGTGACAAAACATTATTTGGTAGATTATTTCAGCAGTTGAGTTAGGTTCCTAAATAGTTTCACTACACTGTCTGACAACTCTTGTCCAAAGTAAGCAAAGTTAGGAAGGCTGGCTCCACTTCTTAGTCAAATTAAAACAGAAAACAATTTATGTCTATAAACTTTTATCAATATCTTCTATTCCAGCAATTCCACTAGTACTTTGATTTGTAAGAGTGCACACTTATTCTTAGCTGGAAATAGAACAGTTTGATGAACCCATTTGTTACCAGTTTAAACATAATCCCGTTTGACTGCCAGCAGCAAGGCAATCAGATTGATAGGTCAGTCAAGTCTTAAAATGTCCTCTTGCTATAGTTCAGTTAAGTGAAGTGCACCATTGGGGCATGATAAAGGTTCTGCCTGGGGGAATGCAACTCAAAAATAGCAGAAGATGATGGAAGGATTTCTGTGTATTGCATGATATAGTGTTCTTTTAACTCCAAGTTTCTGAGTGAATGCAGCTTGGTGAGTGCGTTTACAGGAAGAAACTAGGCTCAGGATCAGGCTAGTGTGTTCCCATTTCACAGAAAGAAAACATAAAATGGGCTCAGTGTTTGCAATGGGAAGTACTTGAAAAATACTGTGTACCTCTGTGCTTAGTCAGATGCACTTGTTAGTCTGCATAGTAGGGTTGTCCGTAGTATTGTTTGTTTCATAGTATTTTAAAAGTTCATATTGATCAATATTTTTCATACTTTCAGTTTTTGATAAGGATATTGATTTAGAAAAGGCATAAGAAGTTGAGGTCAGCTGGCTCCATGTCAACAGACTCATATTTATTGGGAAGTGATTACATGAACAATCCCATTGTTTATTATTTCTGCATCTTTAAAATGCTGACTAGCCTGGAAGCTGCCTTCTTGGAAATCGTAATTATACAGTAATTCAGTCTGTTTATAACATGTTTTCAATTTTCACTACATATTCTACTGTCACAAAATCCTCTGACATTTGGTTTTATGGAAATATTTAAATTTTAACAGCAAGCTACTGCACTGGGGCTCTGGCTTTTGGAGACAAGGATGTGCTGGTGAAATTGTTCTCTTGTAAGTGGGACATTTGAAAGAATTTCCCATTGATTTCAATAACAAATGAGTTACGCCAATGTGTAGAAGATCCGAAATTCCATTTTATTTTAGTAATCTTTGTAAAATGAAAGTAACATATAAGTATGCTGATAACCAGTGTTCAAATACTGTTCTAAATCAATGTTTTGATTTACTTGTTCAGAAATGTAATGTCTTAACATAAAAAAACTATAAATATTATGTATTTCCTATGATCTAGATTTTTTAAACTATTCCTGCTGCTCTAACAGTGTTACTTTTCAAATATGATAAATTTTTTGCTCTATTTCTTATATAGCTATATATGAAATCTATATGTCTTCATATATATCTATATGTTTGTGTATATATATCTACTTTCTGAAATATCTTATATATTTGTTTATATAAATACATACATATTTAAATACATATGAAGGCTCATTTTCTGTTCTACTGTGTTTCGGTATAAATTCTTTAATTCACTTTCTCTGTACTGCAGATTGAGCTATGTTTTACAGTCATATATGGCTTTCTACCTTCTCGTTACTTAATAAATTTGCAAGTTTAGTAGCAACATGCAGTATTGACAATGTCATTGACAGTAGGACTTTAAAAAAAGGTACCTATAGACAGTGACCAGGCTTATGTACTCTCCCTAAATGACATGCGCTACTGTCACAGTTGAAAAGGAAACACTTCGTTATATGGACTACTCCCTGACTCAGTAAAGCATTCCTATTTTCTTAAGGTCTGGTGGTGTTACCAGCTCAGTTTGGTTAACTAGATCTGAAGTTTACATAATAAAAGTCTTTACTCAGCTTTTGCTGAGTGTGTGTCATGTCCACAGCCACTTGAATTCTCCCCTCTAAAATCTTCTGAATATTAGCTCTTTTGAAATCTAGAATTGCCTTAGTCTTGCCTGTCCTAAATAAACATGTACCTTGCCCATGCTAAGGTCCCACCAGGATCTACAAAACAGGACATTCCTCTCTCTAAGCTGCCTGATGGGCCTGAGGGTTTACCAAGATGGAAGGACTGGACTGTTCTCCTTGTTAAGTTCCCTACCATCTCTGGGATTATAGAGGATCTTTTTTTCTGAATCTTACTAAATATTTAAATGTTAAAACAAGGTGGAAGAGTTTCAATGCAAGAGAGGTGAAGAACTTTCAGGCTAGTAATTAAAAAATATTCTCTTCATAGTGATGCTAATTTTATTGTCTATGGATCTGACAATAATGATCTACTGGTTCCAAATCATTTACGTGATCAGGGCTCTAGACAGTGATCTTTCTAGGACTGAAATGTGTCCCTTTTTTGTCCTTTGCACAAGTATCATACGTACCACTTTTTTTCAATGCTGAAAATAATTTGTTATAGAAAAAAGGGACAGAGCTGAACTGATAGTTATAATGGAAACCAAATACTCAAAAAAAAAAAAGATTCTACACTGAAATATTTTTAGAAATATTGTCTTCTTCAAGAGATGTTTTAAGACTTTCTCTAGTCTCTAAATATTTCAAGTAATAAGTAGGAATTACTTCCACTGAAAGAGACCTTGGCAATAATAATGTAATGGGTCTTAGCCAATTTCTTGTCAAATTCATTCTTAGTAAAAGCTCTTGCTTTATGGAGCTTCTAAGGTCAGAAGCCAGGAAATCAAGAAAATAATTCAGGTGGTTCTATATGATCCTAGAAGAGTTTTGATGCCATAATTCTGATATTTAGAATGCTTTCAGTATCAGAATAGAATGCAGTTTTTTAAACACTGTAACAAAACAGTCATAGGAATAAATGTGAACAAGGTTATTAGTGAGAAACAACGAATGAACTGGTTTCAGCTGATTAATTCAGCATTAAAATAAAGCTGTTTGTAAGGTGTCACAACTCAAGACAGTATCAGGCCAGGGATATCAGTTCAACTCCTTTTAGCAATTAAATGAAAACAGAATTTTTATTTATTTCTAGCTTTGTAAGTCAGTAAGTCCCGTGAGACTGCTGTTATTTTGGCGACAGTAGATAAAACTCCTATTCTCTCCTGTAACAAAAGGAATTTTAACCCTATATTCATTGCTAGGCCTTAAGGTAGTCTGAACCATAACACATACGTTTCTAGTTATGCCTCCCTAATATAGATGTCAAGATATCCAAAATAATAGAGCAAAAGAATTTCCCCAGTAATTCTGCCCCCTGCCCCCAAAATGCAGTTAGAATCTGTACTCTGTTATGTGACTAGAAGCTGTTCGCTGTTAGTGCCCCTTTTCCAGAATAATGAAGAAATATGTCATTTTACACACACAATCTTTATTTAAAAGGGCTGTCAGGCTCAACTCAAAAGCGGCAGTGCTAATTTCATGTGTCCCATATCTGATTAACAGTGGAATAAGTCCTTAATACAGTGTTCTTGCAATTAGAGGGCCATATTCAGCCTTCCCATGAAAACAGATGGAATTACATCTATTCAGATAAAAGCTATTTAGGACTTCCTCACCAATGTAAGACAGTGGCCTCCATCATGTGCAGTTATTAGTTTTTATCTACAAAAGCAGGAAGATTAATTCTGTCCAAGAATTGATTGAATTTGATTCACCTGCCTACCTTGCCCTTGTAGCGTTAGTTAGGTTTGGGTCTTTGCTGCTTGTCTAAACTTTAGAGTGTTTCTGCAGCTAACCACTGTATGACAAGTGCCACATCTGAATTTGTACTCTGAATTTGTCAGAGCATTAGTATTTCTTTTTAGTTACTAATATCACTGTCAGACAAAGAAAATCTCTTTCATTTCCAAAACTGAGTACGATTGGCAGTGAAACTGGCTAAATACTGTTAGTTTGTCTATGGCAAGGGACTATTAAAGGAGAATGATAGAGAAGAAGAAATATTTTCTGGAATGAGATCCCATCCTGTGTCTCTACTTGGGTATACCATGAGAGAGAAACAGAGCTAAAATGCAAGCAGAGGCTGAGATTTTTAAAGAACTTTTTAGCCGCAATAATTTTGGTTTTGGAACTGAAAAAAGGAGGTGGAAAGAGAAGACCTGCCTGCCTAATACTGAAGGAGAACTTGTTTGTATCTAACATATTGGAGAAATTGTTTGAGAATAGTTCATTCTAGTGAAAATATTACTTTTGTAACACAGCCAAGATCAGTGTTTTCTCATTCATGAATCAGAGTTCTTTTCTTTATTTTTTTTATTTGTGGTTGCTTTCTTCTCATCCTCTTTTTTTTTTTTCCCTACTGTCTTATTACAGCAAAAAGTAATCAACAGCTGCCCAGGCTAAGCACTTCTTCAAGTCATTGTCAGTTGTGAGGGTCTAAAGAACAAGTTAGCTGAGCCTCCTGCAGTAACTAAAAAAAGAATTGATTTTGTACAGGCACACTAGAATTCCTCTGCAGTCATTTGTACCTCCTGCAGGAGAACTTACCTGTTTTCTGGGAAGCAGTGTGGACAAAGTATTGAAAGGCTATCCTTACTGCAGGTGTGGGGGATCCAGCAGCACCAAAAACACAGTGTTGGCTTCAGTCTTCACCATCATCTGGACCAGTAAGCCTGTGTTCATGGAGCAAAGGAGTGTTATATTTTAAGGCATGAGGGAACTGGGTAAAGGTACAGAGGACTATAGGGGTAGCACAGATGTAGGTGCCTGTATTTTAGAAACAGCTGTATAATGCCTAAACTGACTCAGCATTATAATGATACCTCTGGTGCACTACTACTACTAAACGTCTGATACTGGTACCTAAGCTGATACTGTATAGTCAATGCCAGTAGTATAGCAGCAGGGTAGGTTTGTCATCACAGGTACCCAGAGCTTCCTTTGCTAAGATAGATTTGCTGGTTCTCATTCTATTCTTTTGAGACCTGGAGACTCCTGACAATTATATAGCCATGAAAGTCCTGTGCAGAAGAATATTGGCCATCTTGCTGGATAACAAATCCCGCTGGGTAACAAATCCAACTAAAACAAAATGATAGTTGGAGAAGAAGTGAGGGAGGAGAGGGAAAGAAAAGCATCATTCCTTACCACAAAATGTTCCCCATTTTCTCTTCATCCCCCTAAGCAAAGGAACAGAGTAGGTCCTTTATGCACACAGTCCTGTGCAGGGAAGTTACTGAAGCACTGACACAGAAGGAAATCATACAAGATATTGTACCTGGCTCCAGTAAAATCTGAGTGTGTGGGTGGCATGGAGCTTAGTTCCATGTGCTCTCCACCCCACAGGCAGCTCCACAACTTCCTGTTGTGGAGGTTTCTCCTCTTTCATATGTGGCTTTGTGCAGTAGGCTAGTCTTTGCCTTGCTTGACACATTTGCAGCCTGTGTACAGTAAGTAGCCTTGTGCAGTTTGCTCATCCAAGAAGGCTGAATGTAAATTTGACTTATGAACTCTTCAGGGTGGTGTTATGAAGAATTATCTCAACTAAGAATATTTTTTCATTAGTTAAACAGGAGATGACATAGTGCATGATTTTTTTTTTCCAGACTTTCAATATATCCCATTCAGGAATCAGGACCAAAGACAATGTTATTTTAGTTTTATTTGGAATATATTTACTCACTCCCAGTGTGTCCTCTCCTTTTAAAATGACCCAGCTTTACTGAGAAAGGAGTATCCTAAACATTATAATGGTATATTTTCTGCATTAATATAAAGTGTTTTCTGGCAGCTTAAAAGAAAATGCTGCAATGAAAATCTGAGCTCACAGTCAAAGTAATAGGTCCAGACTTTAGTGATTTGAAGTCAGAATTATATACCTACTCCCTTTGCTGTGAATTTTTGAAGTAAGGGTCAGCATGAGGTCAAGCCATATCTTGCTGAAACACCAACAAGTGTGCCTGAACTGTTAAATTTATTTCTTTTCTGAATCCTCTTCATTTATTAAGGCAGAGCACAACAAATTGAACAGAAGTATAGATCAGAGCCCGGATTTTGATTTTTGGGATCAGATTGGAATAGCAAGGTAAATGTTTCATGGTTGAATGCCTGTCAAGGAGTAACTAGGGAGATTAAGTAGCTCAATGTAATGCCTGTATAAGTAATTTTTTTAATGACTGGAAGTCCAAGTGTTTTGACCACTAGAATGAAAAGGTACAGAAGCTTGTTTGATTTTACAGGACATGGATAAAGAGGATGGATGCTTAAACTTTTTATATTGGAAATATTTATCTTTGTCAGGCATCATCAACGGGCGTTCAGAATCTGTCGACACAGCAGTGTTATAGTTGTTTCAGCTTTAGTAACATGATGACTTTATTTTAAATTTCAAGGGACTTAGTTAAAAATTAGTAATCAAAACATAATACATATTGCTATTTACCATTTTAATTTGACTCGTACAGGTCAAACAGCTTGATATTTTATTGCCTGGACATGCAGAGTGTACTATGAAAGGAATATTTCAAGGTTAAGATAAACTTAAAGTTTTCCAAATTGAAACTAATCACATTATTTTTTATATATAATGTAAGTAGCATCAATAAAGCTTGAATAGGCACAGATGTCAGTTGCTTCATGTACCAGATGTACCAGTTTATCCAGGGTACCCAGCTTAAATAACAGCTTTGAAGAAGCCATTTCATAGTCGTTTTATAGATCTTTAGAATAAGTGTACAGGCTATTTGGAGGAACTATAGATAGATTTTGAACATGTAAACAGTACAGTTTATATACTTCCTTTTGCCATTTATATTACTGGCAGAGTTGTCATGTATCGTTTAGCCATAATTGCATACAACTAAAACATAGAGGATAAAAATGATCAACCTCAGCTTTACTAGTGATATTGTGTGCAATTAAGTCAGTTCTTGTTAGCTCTTTAAGCCTTTATGAAGTTCAAGCAGACCCTATACCAGATATTTTGGAAAGTATGGGAAGGTTTACAGATTTTGATCCTCAATGCAAATCTGTTAGAACATTTTGCTTAGTCACAGAGTGGATTTGATGGGCCCAAGTACTAGGCATATTAGTCCCAACTGGCTAATTTGTGTAGGTCTTTCATCTCTACACCTCATTCCAGGCCACTATTTTTTCCCTTTATCCAGTCCTCAATGAGCAGCTGCATACACATTAATTACCCTAATGCTTGGAGAGCAGACAAGTAGTCTTTTCTATTTCTGCCATGAATGCCACTCAATGAACCAGCCACTAGGTCATGCTCAAGTGCAATGGAATCTTGTTTTTCCCTCCCAAACATCTAGCATCACCCCCACTGTGCCTTCAGCTTCTGCCAGGCCAATGAAGTTGTTTCACAAAACACTTTCTGTGGTTGGCATAAAGAAAAAATATAGAGAGATAAAATATATGAAATTTATAAACATTAGCAGAAGCAGGATCAGAAGGTATTGGTGGAATTTTATCTTTATTTTTCTAAAAATCTGTCTCCTTTTAAAATTACATATTTTATCACTAGGGCCCTAGTAAATCCTGCAAAAATAGTATTTTCCATACTTCTGGTGTAAATACATATTTTAATTGAAAATGTGTCATCAAGAGAAACATGATATTAAAGTGCTGTGAAATATATAGCGAAAGGTTCTTCATACAATAGGAGTTGTGGGTTTTTTATAAGGAGTTCCTGAGTCACTAGTATGAAAAGGGTCTTTTGTATGGAGGAAATCAACAGGCATATCAGACTGAAACATAAATCCATTTACTTCAGATGTGTTTTTGTAGCTTTTCCCTACAGCCTTTCTGGAAATTAGAGAAGACATTTACTTTTAAATAAAACTCTTTCTGATGGAAGACTTTTAAATCAGGAAAATGATGCCTTAACATTTTAAATCTATTTGAAGTGTGTTGAACATCTGAAATGACTGAGAACCATTGGCTTAAACAGACATTACCTAACCCTCAAAAGTCTGTGTTTGTGGAATTTGATGAATATGTGGAGAAATACATTCAGTGCAGCACTGTTTCCACTGGATTAATCAGTCCTATGTGGTGACCTCACCTTGATGCTGCTGCTTTCTGCAGAGCTTCCCTTTGAAAAATCTCATTTCGTTGGGCAATAGAGCAGTTGTGACAGTACCAATCTCTTCCAAGGACTACTGCGGCTTTTTGTGACCTCTTCTTGCTATGCCACTTTGAATACAATCTGGGAAACAGCAGGAAAGTTGAAAAGCCAGTGAAATCAGTGTTTTCTGTTCAGGGCATGGTACAGATCATAGGAGGATCCAGAACCTACCTTCTAGATAAATTGTGGAAGAGGAGCTTGAGGCCAATAAATAAAGGTCAGCTGGAAAAGAAAATAAAGAGCTAGAATTAGAAAGTTTAGCATGGTTTAAGGTTCATTTCATTGTATCATACTGCTTTTCTAGGTGCTGGCTGATATTTATCACATCATGGGCATTGCTGAGCTGCTTGGCTGAGCATTTGACAATTGAAGAAATGCAAATTAGAAAACTAGATGAAAAGAATGTTAGGTAAAGTGGTGAATTAATCATATTTTATACATAGGACTATGGAAAATTAATCTTGTGGTTGGTATTTAGCATATAAAATTTCCGTAAAGGCCCACTTGGTTGGTAGGAATCACAATGGAATATTTGTCTGAATGCCCGCATTTGGTAGAGGAATGGCAGAGCACAGGGTTGCTGCCATAAGAGTCTTTTACGGATCTGCATTGGAGGCTCCAGAAGATTATTTTATGAACACTAAAAGCTGATACATTAAGGACAGCAGACAGCAAGCTGTTGGGAAGATGATTCTGAAGCATCATTTATGCTGAGCATAACATCCAGTAACTTCTGAAAAGGAAGTTTAGACTGAGATCTGCGGTAAATCTTTTCTGTGCCTGAGAGGTTTAATGCGGGATTTCCTACGAAAAGGCTTCTTAGCTGTGAGTAATAAATGGCAGCTCATTATTTCACTCTAAAGTGAAATAATAGTGACTGACTGTGACTGAAGTCTGTGTCTTGAAATAAGAATAAATTAAAAACTCATCTGCTCTACCTGGCAGCAGGTATTTGAGGCAAGGCAGCAGAAACTTGGGATATTCATTTATGTGATGCAGAAGAGCTGTTCTGTGATGATCTTAAGTAACCAGTGCTCTCTTAGCAGAGGTTTGGGTATGAATTTGCTGAGGATGTGAGGGAGCTTTGGTCTTTTCAATAGAACCAATCAATACGATGTCATGTGATAAAGTCCTGTTTCAGGTGCAGATGGAGGCTTCATGGCTCCTTATTTATAGTAAACACTACAGAACAAGGTGGCTATTGTGTAACATTTGTTAATTTCTCTGATGATACAGCAGAAAATCAATGGAAAAGTCAGTTTAATTTTAAACAGGAAATTATTTTAAAGTCTGTATGCATAGTTTCAGAGTGAAAGGACCTGGGAGTTTTCCAGCATGTTTTTCGAAGTTTGTTGCTCCTTACTTTAATTTTTTAATAGTGATTAAGATTCATTATTTTTGCTGAAAGTGATTAATAAGCTTGATGTTCTTTCCTAGTATACACAAGACCTATTTCACAACATTACAAAAAGGCAGAGTATGATTTCTTGAATATTTTGAGCCTTGCTCCTCCCTCTTTCCATGAATTTGAAGGCAGACACAAAAACTAAGATCTGTATTGTAGTTCCATCTTATTTTCCATCTTTTTTCCCCTTTGAGGAATCCTTAACTACTTATTCAAAATGAAATGTTGAGGGTTCATTATTAGAAAACATTCTGGAGCTTGTCTGAGTCAATATTCAAGACCTATGGGCTGAGACATGAAGCAACTTAAAGGCAACTATTTTGTGCTGGCTTATTATAAAACAAAACAAAACACCTGCTGATTTATTTTGAATCATAAACATGCAGTTCATGCTTGCCATAGAGGCAGTTGCTCTTTACCTAACCCTAAAGTCTTCTTCCTGCCTCAGAAAAAGCAATACATATTTTTTTACTTTTCCTGCAGGAAGATTTCCATCACCATGATTTCTCTGAAAGTAATGAATTCATTCCATACTCCAATTTACATTGTGTCTTTTATTTTTATATATATATAAATTGTCTCATATACATATGAGATAATTGTTGGAGAAGGTTGATCTGCAGGAAAGTCAGGAACATTCTGTGGAGGCATTTTGAAGTGCAAAACAAAAAGAAAAAAAGATCATTTCAATATTGGATTAGTATGAAGAATTGTGGAAGAGTAGTCATACTGTTACTCTACACAGTAATGTATTTTCTCTCTAATACTATTTGGTTTTTTTGTTGTTTGCTAGAAAACTGGTACCTGAAGAGGATAGGTTTAAGTGGATACAGTGTCTGCAAAAGTCGTGATGTGAATTTTTATTCTTTTTCTTTGAAAACCTTTGTAGACATTCATAAATTTCATACATTACGGTTCATACTCCTGCACACCCATAATTTGTTTCAGTATAAAGCAAAGCGGTCTTCTTCTTAACTTTAACGTTCAATGATCATTCCAATGTGAAATAATGATATTGTTAATGTGCTTAAATTGAAGTCTAATGATGAGTACTGAAGCCTTTCAGAATCTAGCCCAAATAGATAATCTTTTAGTTTAGGGAAACAAGTGGTTTTATTTCCTCTTTTTACAGCATTTTCTTGGTCCAATTACTGTAAACACTTCAAAACCAGCATTTAATTACTGATGCCATTATTTTAAGTGTCTTGCTTAATATAGTTTGTTGTCTTACAGCAGCATTGCTGTTAATGATGTTAATTTTGCATTCAGTGCCCTTGCCTGACTTACAATAGATTCATTAGAAACAACTATAGTATAAAGCATTTTTTTTGCCATTCACATTATATTATGAGTGAAATGGTAGTCCAAGGGCTTTGGCATAGAACATGAAAAAAAACCTGATCCTGGAAATACCATTAACACTATTTATTTTGAAATTGACACTGCTCAATTTTCAGGCTAACACCCTGATTTATCTGTGTATCTCAGATAATCCAACATATACACAAATCAGTCTAAAATGTCTTTTCTTTCACCTCTGTTCTGTCCATTTAATTTTTGAAAAAGGTGAAGAAAACACAGATCGAGAAAAAGAAATCAACTAAGGAATTTTGTTTATTATGATTGGACAGCTGCAGTTGGTCCACTAAGGATCACTTCATGTTTTATTTTGATTGTGGAGATACCAGTCTGCCAACCATAATTTGTACTATACAGCTATTACCATAGAAAATAGATGACCTTTTGCAGTAGACAGTGGTACTAATTAAAGTGTCATTGCTTGGCAAAGTTTTCCGTATGTGACATAATCAATGATGTGGGTTTTTTTTGTCTTTTGATTTGAGTATATTCTTGTGTTACCAATTTAATCACTTAGCCTTTTTCAAGAAATGTATTATTCCATCCTTAACTTACATGACGTATCATTCTATGCTTCTTGTTTTATTAACTTAATCGCATACTTAGTAAATGTTGATGTATGAGGACAAACTTGCACACATGCTCAAAGTTAATCATTGTCTTAAGTGTTTTGCTAAATCATGGTTATCATTTACATTTTCACAGTCAGACTTCTTGGAGAAGAAATATTTGTCCAAACAAATACTAAACTTTCTTAAGAAAATAAAGGTATTCTTTTTACACATTTCAATCTTATAGAGTACATTTCTTACATATCACGTTCATGGATCTGCAGTCGCTGCCCAAGTTCAGCACCTTTCCTAGCCTTTGTGCTATCTTTTTGCCATAGGAGAACAGTCACTGTATGTCTCTACACTTCACTTTTCTCAGAAAACTGATTTGGAACAAAGTTTATACTCTCTTGTCTAAATGATAGGTACTGAATCCAGTGATTGGCTCCGTCTTACTCTGCTGCTGTACCATTGATTTTAAATGGAAGAGAATGTTATTCCACAGCTAGAATAGATAGATGTTATTCCACAACTTGGATAGATTATGCAAATTTATTTTAAAATGGGGAATGATTTCACTCAAAGTAATTTCCTTAAATCTGTATTATTTAAGACAAAAGTAAGCAATATATTACTAGGTTTCCAGGTGGAAAGTAACACTGGATTTGATTTACAACGACTGAGATTGCTGTTGTTGGAATAGCTCTTACAATTTATCCATCTTTTATTTCTCAAAAAAACCCCTAAGAATATGAGAGACAGATAGAAATATGTCAATGTTCACTTGTTTTACATCAAACAAATCTCAGAGTTGAAAAACAACAGGATCTAGCTTTTCATGAACAAAAGACCAGTTAGTAACTTGAAGGATTCTGCTTCTGGAATTTGCCCCGCTGGAGCTCAAATTTATTAGTTCTTGGTCATCCTTCAGAAACAATTTGAGCATACATTATGAACATTAGCATATGAGAGCTAATTGTAATCAGGAAAAAAAGGTGTTTAAAGAATAGTAGGATGAGATGGACAGGGTGTAAGATTGATGGGCTTTACTGTCAACTGTAAGGTCATATTCCGTCGTTATAAGACAACTCCATTAAAAAGACTGTATACCATTTAGAGAGCAGCAGAGAGTATTTCTGTGATGCTACATATAGGCCAATTGAGAGATTAAGCAAAAATGTTCTCAGAAATCAGAAACTCCTGAATTGCTGCACTATAGGGTTTTTCTCAGAAAATGTATTGAAAAATACCCATTTTTAGGTGTTAATAGAGCTTACTCCTCCAAATTTTACTCCACCATTGAATTTGATGGAAGTTTGGCTTATTTTTAGAGCATTTAATTTTTACTTTTACTTCAGTAATTATATTTGTTAAATTAAATTTTGAAGTCATTTTAGCTTGTCTTTTAAAATACTGCCTCTAGCAAACTTCTCACTAACAACTGTGAGTTTTGGATCACTGAATACTTAGCAAAATAGAAAAAAAAAAAAACAGATTATTATTACTAAGCATAGCAGAACTTTTGCTTCACTGTATAAAATTCTTTTTTTTTTTCAAAGTACAGGATATACTCTTTGTCTGGAATGTTTACAATTAAATACAAAACAGGGATACATGTTTTGGAGAATGAAGTAGAGAAGAAGCATATGGCTCACAAACATATTACCTGGTATTACCTAGTATTTTGCCCTTGAAACACTGGTCTGTATGGATTTCAACACTGAAAAATATTCAAAAATAGAAGACTTAGAGGAACACTTACTCTCCTTTAGAGTCTACATATTCTTCCATTCCCATGACTCTATTATGTAATTGTATTTGAACCAAATGTGTCAATGTACCAAAGCTAAAACAATTAGCTTTGATACTTCCTGGAGGAACACCGCAGTTTCTTTCTTCAGTCCTTGCCAAGGCCATTTCTAGAGTCATATATGTAAAAATGGGAGTAGCTCCACTGATGTAACTGAAATCAAGCCTGTGTTTACTTGTTTAATTAAACTGGCTTCTAAAGTCATTGTGTTTAGATTGGCAATTCAGACAGTGTAGATTTAGTCTATTTTTTTTTGAGGTATTCATATGATGATAATCCTTGATCCTCTGAGAGAGCCAATTTCAGTAAACTTATTTAAAATATATAGCTTGTAGAAATGGCTCACTTCTGTATCCTAGTTCTGGAGACCACTGAAAAGGAACAAAACAATTACTATTTGTGCAGAATTGCAGTGTATTTGAAACCATTTTACAGTAAAAAAAATAGATATGAGGAATTTCATTTTTTTATTAGTCATGTACTTATAATTCTTCAAGTGCTAGGACAACATATCTTGCATATTACTTCTGCTTATTTTAAGAGGTTATTTGCTGTGATGCAAGAAATAGGACTGACACAGCAATTTCAAATCAGGGACATGCCAACAGTTTTATAACATGCAGAGTCCAGGATTGCCCAAAAAGTATAAAAAGGAAATACCAACCAATGATGAGATTTTCAAAGAGGGAAGGGCAGCCGTAGCTGGAAGCTTGCCAGAATGCTTTCTTCAGAGGACCGCATTGCCTGGGCAGTTGTCCTTAGTTACAATATGTTGCGGGGAGGGTGAATGATTGAGTGACATGTTTCAAGTGTACTATAGTATTTGTGCAACCCGTCAGTTTTTAAAAGTGACTGTGATTAACTAGCAGCAAGACTGGACCCTAAGGTTTTATAGATTGGTTATCCTTATGAAAGAAGGCAAGTTATCTGTGAATCAGAGGACAATGGAAAAAGGGAATTTACAGAAAATTGCAATTTTTAAACTCCACTACATCTATGTAAAAAAAAAAAATCCAAGATTGACCATAATTATTTGCCTTAAATGACCAGGACACAAAGACCCCCCCATGCCGTCCTTCTCCTATCCCTGGACTGCCTTTCCTCACTTCTCCAACTGACCACCACCACAGCCCCATGCATAACAGCTGTGCTTTGGCAGCACAGCTCTCATCAGCAGAGCACTGAAAAGAACTGCACCTTAACCAAACTTTTCAAAATGGCCTGCTAGTAACAACTCACAGCAGTGAGACCTTAAAGATAAGTACAACCTAGGAATGAAGAGAGTGCTCCAAGCGGGTCTCCAGTGCCATGAAATCCATTATCAGTTGTTACTACCACCCAGTTTTCATTATGCACTTGACAATTGCTTATTAGCGTTCATAGAACTACATGCAAGAGTCAAAACCACAGATCATTAGGATATTTATTAGGAAATGTGACTCCTGAATAAGAAATGTGATTCTAATAATCTTATAGCAATATATTATCTTAACCTCTACATATACTTTTGCCAATTTTATAGTGGAGCACTGTTAAATTGAGTGGGTGGTGTAAGCTAGGAAGGATTATATGGGCCAGAGGGAACTGATCCTTCTAATGCTGAGTTCCAGATATTTCTGAGCTAAGGGTTTTCACAGGACAATAGTTTTGGAATAGCACACACAGTACTTGTTTACAGGAGGAAGCTGGACTTCACTGAAACATATGTTCAACTTTCCCTGATTTTTGAAGAAAAATTCTTGTTTCTTAATCCTAGTGTATGTAAAGAAGCTTTAAAGATGTGAAATGAATTATGTATAGGTTTGGGAAGACTTTTGCTCTATCTGAGGCCCTTCAAAGCATTTTCTTCCACAGAAGTGTGGTGGGTTGTGGGAACAGAGGATGGTGAAAGGGAGCTGGCAGACATATATTCACATGGAAAATATTAAGCACATTCCAGTTGCTCCTCTGGGTTTCCCCAATAGCTTGAACCTCTGCATCTCACTTGGTTTTATGACCTCCTGTTGCCCCTCATTCTGTGTTCTTCATGTTCTTCTCCTTCATCATCTCTCTTTTTGCCCACACAGTTTGTTTCCGTAACACACTTCCCCTTGCTATTAGTTGAAAGCAATATCTTTCCTGCTCATATACCCTCTAAGTCCTCTCCCCATGATCCCCACTGTCTTTCCTCAGCAGAATTTCACCATATTAATAATTTAGTGAATAGATATGAAGTGCTTTTATATTTAATATCTTTGCATGTACTTGCCAGCTGATCCCTGACTTATTTTAGAATGTGATTACAAGTGTTATAAACTATAATTGACTTCTCTTTTGCATTCTGAGCTGAATTCATGTTCCCAGATTCCTTCTCTCAGTGTAGGTTGCTAGGTTTTTCTAAGAATACTGAACAAGCCAGCAGCCCTGCGCCAAATGGAAACTGCGAGATGCATTTCAGAATACCATTTGTAATTACGTTTGTCATTGCACAGCATTTGGCATGCTGCTGCTGGTGGCCTACTTGTTGACAAGTAGCAGATTTTGTGACAGGCCACACAATATACCATAAAATACTGAGTATCAACACTGGGCAATCAATCAAACTTGCTTAATAATATGAAGAGGTTATTATTAGAGGAAGAAGAAGTATTCTCAGGCCCTGCCCAAAGATGGAGATGTTTTTGCTGACTCATTTTGCAGTTAGACCAACTAAACCTATTTCTTTCAGTACAGATGTACCAAAGAATGTGTGTGCTTTGTTGAGGTGGATGAAGAATTCCTTAAATAAGGGGATGCGATACAAAACAGACTGGCCTAGTAGTGAAAAAACACATGGAGCAGCCGGCCCTTGAAGAGAACTTACTCTTTGATTTATGCTTTGCAGCCCACTGCTGTTCAAGTTAAGAAAGACAGGGCCTAGGCATGGAAATGTTTGGACTATATTCCCTGGGTGTAGAAGCAGGGTGGGAACAGAGCACTTCTTTTGTTAAATCATTACTAAAGTAGGATAGGAGTTAGTCGCAGTTTCTTAACTAAGCTTCTGCACAACCAATGTATCACCACAAAATACCATTTTTCAGGCAGTTAGCTGATGTGGGAGCCAGCTAGAAATTCACTTCAATCAAAACTTGATTTTAAAAGATGCTTTATTTTACAATAATTACGTGTCAGGAACAGCCACTGACACTATGGAAGTTCATACAGCCCTTCTTAATAGAACATTCGACAAACTGGAGCATGGTACTGTGAATATGTCTAAGCTAATATGCATTGATTCCTTTGCTGCCATTATTGGATGAACTCATGTATACATATCTGCAATGTCAACAATAGTCTTTTTGTAAAGCTGTATGAAATTTTTGCCTACTCAAACAGTCATTGTTCAATAGAAGATTCCAATGTTAAGGTTGCTTAAAAATGGTAAAAGACACAAGAATTTTAAGTTTGTGGATGAAGAAGCTCAATGAATTGTCCCGGTAAATTACTCTCAGAATAGTGTCTAGGGAGGAAAGAGAAGTGTTAACTATGGAAGGAGACCACCGTTGAAAACTAAAGTCTGTCATTTAGTGCAAACTGCAAATGTCCACTCATGTTAGTCTTCGCTCGTACTACCATGAGCACTACTTGGAGCTAAGTCCCATTTCTCCCCAGTCAAGGCTTCCCAAATGACCAAGAAGCAGTTACATTGTTCAGCTTTGGTGGAAATACTCCAGAAAGCAGCTGTCATTTGAAAGGAAACTACTGGAGGAAAAGACCACAGCTTACAGCAACTGAAGCAGTAGGAGAGAACTTGGGAGGTAAATGACTGAGGAAAGGAGAGAGGAAAATGAGAAAGGGAAAGGCTGGTGATGAGCAGTGTTTAAGTGTACCATGGCCTAGGTGTTTTTATTTTTGTACCTGTAACAGTTTTCTGGGTCAATGTAGACAGCCTCATGGACTGCATTTCCTTTATAGCTAGACCACTGCCCCCCGCGGTACTGAAGCAGTTAATGTTTAATGCTTCATGTTCAAAGAATGCTTAGTGGGGCCAGTTCTGGTGAAATGGCCTAGTCTGCTACAGGAATGTAAAACAGACTGTAAGAATGTGCACGGCATTTGAGACTCCAATGCTCTGGTGCACAGATCCGGCAAGTTACCATTTTTATTCCAACAAATGAAAAGCCTTGTGGCTACTTTTTAAAAACTAAAAACTTAACCTGTGGGAGCTATTGTCGTCTGGGCAGGAATGCATGACATTTTCAAAAGGAGGATGTACAGATTGGGACCACTGCAAATTGCTACCCAGTCCCATTACTGTTGCAGTCTGAGACTGGAAAGATGTTGTCAGCTAGGATGAAGAGGCCAAAATTCTCCTAACATGGCAATTTCCTACGTTCTCTTTTGTAGTGTCCACATAGTGCCCACCATGGTCCCCTAGATGCCTTTCCATTAGCATTGTTACAGTCCTTTGGGAACTGGTAGATACAGGCCGGCACAGAGCTGTTAGAGACAGCTAGTAAGCCCAGCTGAACCCTACAGAAGTATGGTATGGATGGAGCTGACACACTAAACATGATGATATAGAAACTATTGGTTAAAACCAGTAAACAGGAGCCTGAAATCTGACAAAACTACTAAAAGCAACAGAAATATAGCCGAGAAGATCCTTTAGTGACTCTATTTGACTTGTTTGTGAAGTTTGGACACTAAACATTTTCCTGGGATTTTTTTTCTCCAAAATTCTTGTCAGCATTTTCAACTAGGAGTTTTGGAGAATTGGTACACTGTGTTGCTAGCAACCTAGCTTTAGATTTATGGTTAAAACCAAGCCCAGATAAATAATACCTGTTTCAGTTCTTGCTTAACTAGAATGGATTCAAGGTGGTATTGAGAAGAACTTTATGAAATTTCAACCTTTTTAAAACTATTATGTGTTAAATTATTTGAAAACTCAGCTTCTTAAGTTAAAATATCTCTTATATTGAAATTAAGCAAAATGGAATCTTCAGAAATTCCATCTTCATGGTGGTTACCATGAAGTGGTTACTTTAAATATGGAGATCTCCATGGAATTTCTGCTTCAGTTTTCACTGAAGTAAAAGCAGTATCTCCTAAGGGAGAAAACAAGGTCTGACTCATTTATGAGTACTTCTGGCATGCTAGCCAAAATCTTGGGGTGTTACAAAAATTTCAAATAATATTATTTATTTTTATATTTTTAAAATAATTTTTATGACAGTATGAATGTTACTTAATAAATGTTTGGCAGTTGGCATGGAAAAAAGTCTGTTCTATTGCAATTACAGTCACTCAATAATATTAATAGTTTTTGGCTTTGAATTGAAGAACTTTTTTTTTTAAGGAAGAGTTCTAAAAATTAAATGAGTATTTATTGGGACATTAGCACTTTGAGAAACCTATGTGCTTACTGCAAAGGTCTTTTTTAGAAAGCCTAAAAAGCTGGACAGCTCTTAGACTACCATTTTTTTTGGTGAATGTCTTTGACTCTCATCTCATTTACAGCTTAGCACGGAAGGCCCTGTTATGCTAGTATAATGGTGTTTACCTTTTCCAAAGCTAGTGTGAAAAGTGTGACTACATTTGTCCTGTTGTTTCGGTGGCAATCATCTGTTAACAGAGAAAACAGAGGTCACCCATGGGAAGGACCATAATAAAAGCCTTTGATAAGAACATTTCAGGCTGGAGGTGCTGAAAGACGATTCTTTTAAGAAGTTACTGCTACATGTTTGCATTTGCACAGAAGTTTTATAAGATAGAGGAGCCAGGTTGAGTTTCTTCCTATGAGATTACCCTGTTTCTTAAAAGGACCATTTTCAGAACCTCTAATTTGTCAACCAGTTAACAGGTTGTCTTGTAAATACTCAGGAAATATCCTCTCACAGGAGAGGTGCTATCATATTGTAAAAAAAATACTGAAGAAGAAAAGTACAGAGATCAAACCATTGCTACCCTAATCAAGCAGTAGAACTCTGGTTGACATCTCAGTAATTGAGAGTTCTTTTTTTCACCCTGATGCATGAAGTTTTGCATTTATTTCTGAAAAGAGTGCAAATGAAACCAATAGATGTTTGGCAACAGAGAATGCTACTCCAAATAAGTCAGAAAAGGAGATTTAAATTTTTGATTTGTATTTCATGTGATTAGAAAGCAAACTGTCTCAACTCCTTGAAGTTGTCTACTCTTGAGATTAAAGCCATTAATATAATTATTAATAAACATATTAATGATATATTAATACTGTAATAATATATGAATAAAGATTAGCACGAAGAAAATTGTC
This sequence comes from Crypturellus tataupa, assembly GCA_034781795.1. NCBI lineage: Eukaryota > Metazoa > Chordata > Aves > Tinamiformes > Tinamidae > Crypturellus > Crypturellus tataupa. The sequence continues at coordinate 218,571 of JAWLRI010001009.1, forward strand.
AAGATCTAAAATATAATTTATTGTTGAGCTCTCATTAGAGGTTCTTACAAAGTGGTGACTAGGTCTTGGAGAGGTTAGACACTCCATGGGCAAAACATGGGGTCAGAGGGGAGAGGAAGAAAGATGAGATCAGTCTTGACTTTTGCTACCAATAGTCGTTGCTCAGGGGGATTGTGGAGGGCATTTGCCTTAGTGAGGCATGATGCTGTTGTTAGTCCCGTCAAAGAGATTGCACCTACCTTGTGTGATGCTTTCAGATAGCCTGGCCTGGACTCAGGAATGGAGGAAAGAACTTCTAAAATTTGCAAAACTCTGATTTTATTTAAAAATTGGAACTTCTCTGAAGTGACTAAACAATTCCTGTAAAATACTAGAGAGGGTGGTGGGGAAGAAGGTGGCAGTTTAGGCTGTCAGGGCGACATGGATTTATACCTTGAAATAGCTACCAATGCTATTTCTTCAACATTTCACATTTCAGTTAAATTACTAGTGACTTCTCATCTTAGTGCCAGAAATTCTAGACTACTTTCCCAACTGGAGATGAGAAAATTCAGACTACTGTTCTTGAGACTTTTTTCCCCCTCAAGATTATAGCACATGCTCTCATCACTTGTAGCCTCTTGATTAAAAGTAATTTGACTTTGGCAATTTTGCTTTCCTCTTTCTGGGACTGCTGGGTGTTTTGCGTGCTCGCCAGGGTTATCCACTGGAGGTTTGCACAGTAGGTTATTTTGTTGCCTGATGCCTGTACACCAGGGGTGGCCAAGCTTTTCTGACATGTTGGCTGCACAGTGATTTACAGACTAGGCTCTGGTCTGCAGCAGTGCCAGCAAGGCTGCTGTTCTCTCTCGCTGACACATTGCGCTGCTTCTAGCCGCAGACTCTTTGCTTACTCTTTCGGTCTCATTATAGTGCTTACCCACATTTCCTCTTGGCGCCAAACGCTCCCTTATTCCTGCTTTATGCTGCACTCCCTGCCCATCTCTTGTCTCAAGCAGGCTTAAAATGACAGGACAAATAGAAACAGGTGGTTGTGACCTACCTTTCTTGCAAAGAGGCCACACAAGGGGCCATTTCTGCCATGTTCTGGAGTACAAAACTGGGCCAGATGTTGTCTCTAGGTTAGAGGGTGGCCACCCGCAAAGAACTCTGTTTAGAGCAGGTGTTCTTAAAGGAATGCAGCCGTGTTTTCTCTAGGAGATTGCATGGGCATGAGGATTTCCATTTTTACAGATTAAAAATAATTTGGGGAAAAAAAAAAAACATATGGAAGCATCAGCATTTCTGTGGGTGTGGTGTCCCTGAGTTTCATGGAGGAAGACCTGGCATTATATGAAAGCCTGAAATGAGAGGGAATGTGCCTTACTATTTATTTTTTTCTAATTTTACTCAGCAAGTGCTAAGGACAGCTGTACTGGTTCAGACCAAGGAGCTCATGTGTTCATGTATTTCAGCAGAAGCAAGTATTTCAACAGTATTCTGTTTTTTCAGCTATGAGCTGTGGGATAAGCCGCAGGAACAAGGAAAGTATACGTGATACTTTCCCCCTAATACTCTCCCAGCTTCCACAGATTTGTCGCTTGGGATTTGTGAGCTTGATGTGAATTGTCTACTTAGTTACTTTCAACAGATCTGTCTTTCTAGTTCTTGTCCAGTCCCGTCTGGCAAGGAATTCTGTAGATTTACTACTCACTGCATTAAAAAAAAAAAAAAAAAAAACTCTTCTTTGTCTGCTGTGTTTTGCAAAGGTGATTTTTGATTTACCTTGTTTTGATTCATTTTTATCCTGAAAAGAACTGTGGACTATGCTCATTGTTACCTAATTTCTCTCACTGGTTATACTTAAGTACTTAACCTTTCAGGCTTAATCTAAATACTGGTGTCCAGGTAATAAAGGCTGAATTATCACAGGAGTTTGTAATTATTTTTTTTTTAAGTAAGATGATATATATGTAGAAAAAGTATTATTAAATCAAGTGAATAGAAAGAGTCAGAAATTTTGGCTAGTGGCAGATTTCTTTTTCTGTATTTCTGAATGAAAAATGGCAGGATGTGTGGGTGTGGGTCCAGGTGAGGCTGGTCAGGGCCATTCAGACCGTTTAGTACACCCAGAAACTTGACATATTACATGCACAGTGTGACTGATGTGTAAACACTAGTGCCGAGGTAACTCTGCAAATACATTTTTGTCTTAAGTGAATTAGGAAAGGGTGAACTGATTTAGAAAAACAAACAAACCCAATCTGTTGTTTTAAAATGTTTACAGGCTAATTCCAAGCCTTTTTCAAATGTTTGTACTGATTCAGAATTGTTTCTTTATTTTATTTTGCTCTGTCCCTTCTGTTTAGGTCTGTTGCACTGCTCTGGTGGTCTTATGTTGGTGGCAAGAGACAATATAATATCCACCACCATGTCTGTCAGCCTGTCTCTGTCTCCTCAGCTTTCCTGCGGAGCTCCTGAGCTCTTCAAGTTTCCCTAGAAACCCTGCAGGAAAGCTACTTAAATGGTTTAAACACACAGGTTTTGGAGAGCATCTTCCATCCAACATTCAAATCCAGCCTAAACCTTCTACTAGCTTGAAGTGGGTCTAGTTGAAACCAGGAATAGGAACAGTTCCTTCTCCACTAAACAAAAGAAGTCTCCTTTCAAAATATTAGTGCTGGCTTATTGGAAAGGTGGTGGTGGCAGCAGTTAGACGTTCCAAGTCCCTAACTTGCGAACAGTTGCATAAATGCTTATCATTAGGTACAGAAGGTAAAGGACTATCTGGCTTTGAAATTTCTCATGTGTACATATCTGGTTACATACCTGGTTGCGTTAAGGTCTAGGGCTATGCAAGAGTTCTGTATTGGACCTTAAAGTCCTTAAGTGACAAATATAGATGCTTCAAATAAAGGCATAAACCATACCGCAGGGTGAAGTTTGCTTAATGTTCTGTCTACCTCCATTAAAAACAGTCCCCTGGTTTTAGTGTGTGGCCAAAACCACAGAACATCAGTAGATGAGTGGTAACTTCTGAGCACATTAGAAAGAGACATCTTAAAAGTGATTATGAAGCAGTTGTATTTGGAGATTCATTTTATGAATAGTAACAAAGGATTTGGTTTTCAGTAGAGTACATTAAAGATGTGTGCACTGTGTCTGACGTGAAGATCTGTCTGAAACTCATCCAGGAGAAAACATAGGTGAGGCCAATAACGACCTAATTTACCTCCTCTTAAAACTCATGAGTGCTAGTGATTTCTGGAGAGAATGGAAATAAACTTGGAAAAATGCGGTAGTTATGATCACATTTTCTGAAAGTATATGGTTTAAAGTTAGCACGAAAGGAGTCCAGGAGGACAGTAAACAAAACCATAAGTAATTAACAAGCACTGACTTAAAGCTACTGTAAGTGTATTAGATTTAAATTTACTCTTAGGAATGATAATGTGAAGAAGGTCTGCCTTTCATGTATGGCCAGAGCCACCGGTATGATAATTCCTGCCACTTTGATGTGGGCACCTGGGCTACCGATTTTGGAATTCTATGTGGTTTTAGTCAAACCAGTTTCTGACAGGGCCAAACTGGAGGGGAAATGTGCTATCCATAAAAGTCAACCACAGAAAAACTAGTCAAATAACATTAAGAGTCGCAATTAAACCCGTGAAAGGCAATACACGTAACATGAAACTACTTCCTTAGCCTGATCTGTTGGGCCTGAGTGTAATGCTCTAACATGATTTGCAGAAAGTTTTCTTGAGTGCAGGGGAAAAAAGGATGGCCAAAGACATTTGGTCTTGCTGAGCTAGGGCATCTACAGCAGTTATCTTGATGGAGGCTGCTATTGTTTTCATAGGAGGGAAACAGTATTTTGTGGCTCCCATTGTTTCTCTTAAATTATTATTTCTGTGGTGCTATTTTGGGATGATAAAATCCCAAAGACACACTGAATCATTATAAAATCATGTGTGCTTTCATTATGGTTTGTAGGTATCTACATCTACACAGACCATTCTAGAAACATACAAAGCCCAAGGGAAATTAGAATGGAATTGTTAGGCAAGGGTATGTTCTTGGGTACGAGTTGCAAGGATTTTCAATCCCAAGTAAATATATAATTTAAAATGCAGTATGATAAATTAAAGATCATTTAATAATGCTTACATGGTGCTGCTGAACTCTAGTTATATGTACCCCTGTCCTCAGTTCTGGAGTCATCACTGGAAGTTCTCTGAAATCATCGTCTAAGTGTGCGGCAAAAAAAAAAAGCCCGAAAAAGCCTGAAAAAACCCTCTCAAGCAAGGGGATAGAGCGAAGTTGAGGAAGGTGCATAGGAGGACTGCTAAAATGGTGAAGAGTTGTCTCAAAAGGTTGTGGAGACAAGTATCTCCTGTAGCTCACAACACTGGGCTAAGATGGGCCTGACACAGTACAGGGTTTTATAGTCTTGTAGGTATAAATAAAATAACTAAAGCTGAGAAAGGGTTTTCAGAAGAATTCATGATCTTATGTGGCAATTATTGATGTTAGATATGTATTTGCTATGGAATATGCATGATTCATAGCAAAAACACCCATTCCCATTATATCCAATTGTCACCTTTAGCTGCTTTTTATTAGCATGGTTATATTACTCTTAGGTACGGAGGAGAAAAATGCTCACTGAAAACAGAACAGTTTTAGTTGTTCAGGCAATTCTAAGACTGGAGGGAAAAAAACAGTTGCTTGTCTGAACTCCTAGGCCTTTCCTCTGGAATTCCTGTTCCAGGGTGTTCCGCATGCATTCTGGCTTCAGCCTGTCAGGAATATCACTGATAGAGGGTCTCTTGCAGGAATGTGATACTTCTGCTTCCAAATGAGATCAGAAGGTGTGGAGAAGTGTGATTTTTTGCTTGTTTGTTGCAGTTTTCACTCACCTTTCAGAATGATTGTCATTATACTTACTTGAAAGACCCAAATCGGGTAATAATTGTCATTATACATACTTAAAAGTCCCAGTGATTGTTCTCCAGTGGTGTCAATATTTTTACAAAAAGTATACACTGTGGAAGTAATAAAGTTGAATAAAATACTTGTAATATTTTATCTGGATGTAGCCATATGAAACTGCATTTCATATGGTACCATTTATATTCTCTGATCGTGATCTACATGTCTGACATGACTTTATTAATATAAAATATATTTTTTTAATATTGAGTTTCATCTTGCTATCTTCTAAATTTATTCAAGTATTTATTCATAAGAAGTAAGATGAACTGTAGGGAGAACAGTCAGTCTGGTTGCTGGACCCTGCAGGTCCCTTCCATCTATATGCAAGAAATAAATTTCTAATTTAAAACACTTCTGTATCTAAACTATTTGAGGTTTCTATTAGAGCAGTAGCTCCCAAGAAGTGAGTTAGTTTTGCTACTGTGTTAATTTCAAAAAACACAGTTGGGGCTTTTGTGGGAAGAAATAATTTGAAGGATTAAAATAAAAGCAGTTATTTTATAGCATTAAAATAATGAAAAGCCCTTTCATTTTTTATTTTCTGCTAAAAGAAGCCGTTTCCCTTTTGCCCAATTACAAGAATCTGTGATTTCCTTCTTCTGATGGGGCATTTCATTAAATAGCCCCTTAATAAGTGAAGTGATTCTTGATCATGGCCTTTCATGCATTGGCATAGAAAAATGGAGTTTATTTTTATATGGTACTGTGACAAGCCAGTGACTAAAATTTCATTTGGTTTGGATACAAAGATCTCAAAGAAAATTGGTGAGTTTTGGCACTCCCCAGGATTATCATCCATAGGGCTTTTTTCTTTCTTTCCCGTCTTGCAGCAGACTGCTGATCTTCCTGGATGTCATCCAGTACATGCCTGAAAAAAAAAAAAAAAAAAAAAAATTAAGGTAGTTTGCAAGGTTAGGAGATATTTTATCAGAATATATTACTCCTCAAAGTCATCACAGTGTTTAAGTCTTCCTTTAGTATTAAAGCCCATGAAAATTGCTAATAGCATGACAGGTTAGGAACATTGTAGGTGTTCTTCATGGAATATGCTGAGAGAGGGCACAGAGAACCAATAGCTGAAAATTCAACTAAGTGGCTTTTAGTCTTTTGTCACTTTGTATCTTGGTCACAATTTGGCTTGTCCAAGGTAGCTATAAGCTCTGGGTCTACGCACCTTCTGCTCTTCTCCGTTAGCATAGATTTGCTTAACTGAGTGGACTTTCCCCATTTTTCTCTACCTAGATGTATGATTCAGTGTGTGATACCTAAGAGTTCAGGAAGGCAACTTAGTTACATGGTTTTGAGCAATGTTTTTTTTTTTTATATAAACTTACAAATTTTAGAAAGCAAAGGGGTCTCCTTAGAAAACATGACACACATAACTGTTACGATTTTTTTTCACTGCAGCTCAGTAAATATTTGTATTTTACCTTTAGAGATACAGTCCATCTTCTCTTAACTCTTCCTTAGCATTGTAACCAAATGCAAAAGTTATTTAAGCTTTTCCTAAGTGGTGCAATCAAAACCTATGAAAGGGCCACAGTAGAGCTGCATTCTTTTTACTTACTTCCTCTCACCTCTGACAGGAGCAGCCCAAGGTAACTCTAATGAATATACTGCGATGGTTGTGTATTTACTTAATGCCGTTGTACTCACGACTTACGTAGCTCTCCCTGATAGCCCAGGACCTGTCACACAGACTGGTGATTTATTCCTCATTTCTACCTTTCAGTATGACAAGAACGTATGTGACCTCTGTCTCCAGAGCTGCAAGGAAATTGGTATTTTCATTCTTGCCACCCCTTGCACCCAGTATGGTGGTAACACTGAAGTATTTTGCTTCCCAGACCCAACAGATGAAGAGTCTGACTTCAGGCTAAGAAACATATTTGTCCAGGTGGCTACTATGAGCTTTCATTGCTGAGCACCCAGCTAAAAAAGACAGCTGTCAGGGATTAGAGATTAATGTTTCTGGGTTGTTTTCTTTCTAACAAAGTGATTGTTATACAGAGAGCAGTGAGTGATTGAGGCATAGGAGATCTCTGCATAAATGATTGTCTCTTCAAAGATATTATAAGGCATCACTTCAAGGTAAAAGAATATAGATGTTTGCAGTTAACCATAAGTAAGGGGAGCTTCCAGTACTCTTATCCAAGTAAATATTAGGACTTGATGGGGAGTGGCTTCCTGTCATGTAAAATATTGAGATTATTGAAGAGGTATTTTGCTCCTTCTGTATATTGGGAGGGTAAAACAGCTGTTCTTTTATAGTTACATTGTTACCTTTACCTTTTCTTAATTAGCTTGACTATTCTGATAGCATAGTGCACTTAGAGTTTGCTGTGGAAAAAGAGATTAAAGAGCCCTGTCTCACAATAAATTGTTACTAGCCATATGCACTGAAGGCTGCACTGCCGTGCCTGGTAGAGTCACTCCTGGCTGAATACTGTACTCTCTGATTATTGACTTAGGAGCTAATAAGCAAGCAGCAATAGAGCAGTGATGGGAGCATAAGCCATCCCCAATCTGCCAAGTCACAGTGCTTCAGGTTCTTACGATAGCTTCCATCTCTTACACTCCATCAGAAGTCTTAACCACAAGCATATTGTATAGTTTGATGTAGTGCATATCTCTTCCGCTCCAGTTCTGAGCCAGAAATTCTGTTGAGGGCCTGAGGTACCTTCTGCCTCTCCTACCAAAACCACTATATTTATATAAGCAATTTATGTTGTAGTTGAAAAATATTGTGTCAAAAAATTACCGGTTACTCTGGCAATCACTTATTCAGTCTCTGTGATCCTTACTCACATAACCCTTTCATTGACTGCTCTTGGTAAGCTGGGTAAAGACTGAGGGGAAAGAGTTAAGGAATTTAGAAATATGGTAAAGACCGTGTATGGCTGTAGATGTAGACAGTAGATGGCTAAAGCTATCTTTGTTCATTAATGACTTCTTACAGGATAAGCAAAATAATGGAAAATCATTTAGTAAAACCTTGGCTCTCTCAGACATAGATGTTGGGAAGAATGTTCTCATAAATAAGGAATCACTGTGTGTTTTATCATCCTAAAATGATGCCCAGTGATGAATATCATTTTTTTTTGCTGGCTTAGTTTTCTCCCAACCTGTGTTAACTCCCATCTGGTTTTACCGGATTTTGTATATTCTAATGAATTCTTTAAGTGCCACAAAACCAAACTTTATCACCAAGTTTTAAATGTTTGTCCATTAACTGTGCCTATGCCTTATCCATTCCCAGTACTTACTCAGTATAAAGAAAAACAGTAACTGACAATATGAAATGCTAGATTGGTTAGAACAGTTTTATAATGCTTAAGATATGTCCTGTTGCAACAGAGGCTCTAATGTAGGCAATAAAACCAAAATATTTATAGAACTTTATTTAAGAGGTTTTTACAGTAGGTTCCATCTATTTTGCTATCTCACAAGATTAAAATGAGTAACACTGCTATCAATTTATATATATAAGGTCTCTTTCTTACAGATATAAAAAGCATGTTGTCTTGTACACTGAATATGTTTATGAAAAAAATACATGCACCACTGCATACAAAGAAGGTCTGTGCAGATCTTGAGATGGGCATGGTCTGACAAAATGCTGAGTTTTGGTAACTTGCACTGACTTCACTGGAGCTTTCAGTTCCTTTACACATAGTTATGTTTACAGTCTCAGTGTGCTTTTCTATGAATGAAACAGATTGCATAATCATAATGTACAACTTGAAAATGTTTGGATGTCTTCTCTTCTGACATAGTGAAGCTCTCGGTCCTTCTGGGTCAGTAGAAAGCAATGAGCAGCGGAGCAGTCTGTAGATTGCAGCATTATTGCAGTGTCCTTTTCCACCTGTGGTAGGTGTTCAGCAGAGACATTGCAGGACTGTGTGCATCTCCAGGGCCGTTCGAACTAGTGGGTAGTGAGAGCCCAGTATGACCATCATGGCCTTTGCAGTCCTATCACGAGACTAGCAAGTAAGATGCTCTAATCAATATGGCACTTCCTGGAGTACTGTAAAATCTCAGCATTGAATTGGAGCCAAAATGTCAGTAAACAAAGTTGTACCTGAGGACATTCATATCCAAACATACACATTTTTATGATCTCTGTTACTGCATGAATCTCACAAAGATAATATAAATCTTACTCAGGAGAGAGATGCTCGTTTGCATTTCACTTAGTCTGTCAGAGATTAAACCATTATCATGAATTGTTGATCCCAAGTAGACTCTGTGCAATGTTAACTTGATGCTAACTGTTGAAAAAGCAGAAATTTCTGAACAGATGACATTTTCTTTGCAGTCACTCCTCTGGCTACTTGATATAAACATTTTCCAAAAGCATTTGCTACACATCTCAGTTTGGTTGAAGAATAAGCTGCAATTCCTATACCTTTAAGGAATCCTCATACAGTATCCAGTGTTCAATTAAAGGTTATGTTGCTCTAATGTGGAGAAGAAAACATTTTCTGTTCATGTTTATTATTGTTCTATTGCACTACTATGAACATACTGCTCAAGAAAGTGAAATAAAGTTCACCTAGTACTGTAACATGCAAGCTAATAACTTGTAGTTCAGCTCAGCTAGTAACTGAGTTGGATTCTCTCACTTAAATGAAGGTGTGACTTAATGACTTCTTGAATTCAATTGATACTGTCAACACTGAAAAAAAAAATTATCTTCAGATTTTTAAAAAATCTGTCTTAAATGTGCCCAGAGATTTAAAGCAGAATCTTTCTCTAAGCGTATGGGCTATTTTCCAAAGGTAACTCCAGCTTCTGTGTACATTACAAATCAAATACTCCTTGCATCAAAAGAATAACTGAATAAAATTAACAAACTTTAGGTTAGATTCCTAATTTCATTTCCAAGTTCTTGTGATTTCAGTACTGCCAAGAGTCATAGGCTTCTTAAAGGAGTTAGACAAGCCGTTTCTCTTAGGATACTGACAAAATAAACCTCCCTTGAACTCAAAGGATTAAAATCTTACAAGTTCTAATGATACACCTGCTCATACAGTTTGGCTCTGGATCCAGCTTTTCAGCAAATTCAAATGGGATGAATAAAGTTCTGATTCAGGATCGTGTCTGCTTATAATTTAACCATATAGTAATATTGTAATCCCTTAAAGGACACATTAAGGGACTTAAGCAGGAGGACAAAGTAATCATTGCCTGGTTGTCTGTCAGGATAGTTAGCAATAGATAAAAAGTTTAATCAATAATAGTGAAGGATACTATGTTGAATCAGTTAAAATGTGACTTAGTGGAGCAATAGCACTTTCTTAAGACATATGCATCAAAATTTAGTATCAGTGCATATATGTGTATATATATATATATATAGGATCATAGAATATTTTAGGTATGAATGTCATCTGGCCCAATCCCCTGCTCTAAGCAGGGCTTGCTTCTGTGTTGGATCTCGTTGCTCCATGACTAACCCAGTAAAGCTTAGAATACCTCCAAGGAGGGAGATTCCCCTGCCTATATGGATAACCTGTTTCCTGTGTAGCCACCCCTTTTTTGAAACTGAATCTCATGAACCTTGCCTCTCTTCTTTTGCTGTACACCTCTGAAAAGAGCCCAACTGTCTTTTATATAGCTGCAGTGGGTGAGCACAGTTACAGACCCCCACGACTTCTCAGACTCAGCTCTCAACCTTTTCTCTTACATCATGTGCTCTGAGTACTTACTGCTCCTTCTCTGGACTCCCTCTAGTTTCTCAGTCTCTCTCTTGCTGGAGACCCTGGGACTGTCTGGGGATTATATTCTTTTGCCTCTACAAACTGTTCAATTAAAAAAAAAAATGCTTTCTACATTGGTAGCCTTCTAAACAGGACTTTTCATCTTTAAATGATTATACAAAAGAGAAACTGTAAAATTTCTTCTGAAATATTTTATACTCATTTGAGAAATGGCTAAACTGAAGTAAACGACTATCTTCAGGTTGCTAATCTGACACTGTCAGAAATCTTGCTGCATATTTTCCTTCCAACAGCTGAGTAAAGTTATTCATTTTCTTTTATGATTCCAGAAAAACTGAATAAATGTCTCAATGTGTTTGTCATTATAAATAAAGAAATTCAGAGACATCCAGTAGAATTGCTCATTGTTATTTATTTATATTTTTATTATTTGTAGGTGTTTTGGAGGTGTTTTGATTTCTTTTACATAGTACAACTGAAAAAGGCTAACTTTTACTTCTTTCACAGCATTCATTTTATTCTCCTTTAGGTGTATCCATCTCTACCTCCTAATCTGGAAAACATTTCGCTCTCCCAGTTCATGTACCTGTGTACATAATTCAAGAAGTGCTGCACCCACAAATATTCTTACACTGAATCACAAAACTGTAGGAATTTTAAGCGACTGTTTACATGTAAAGCTCACATAAAACATTTTCCAACTAATTTAGGCCCTCCTCTTTGCTACAGTTCCCGAAGTGATAAGATGATCTACTAAGGAAGACCTGGCACTACTTTTGTTGGCTTTAGAAGGTTGATTTCAGTGGAGGTTGGCTACATTAAACAGCCATTTGCACTTTGTTGTCAAGGAGAACTTGCCAGGGGACCTAAAAGGTCATTAGCCTCCACTTAGCACCATACAGTGCAGCAGATGCTTCATGACATGTGACAAAAAAGGCTTTAATGGTGTGTCAAGTGATACTAGCCTCACTAACTTTAATTTTGGTACTCTCTTTACTCTCTGCTGCTGTCTAGCAATGAGTTGCCATTTTATTGATATGTGGATATCTACTTATATGTGTCAGCAGTTAGTAGGAAATTTAAAGAACTGTTGTGACATAGCATATTTCAATCATGCTCTTAGCAACGCAACCTTTTAGGTATAATGAATTAACTCTGAGATGTTTTAAAACTTACCTTAGAAATACAAGAAGTAACATAACTGTCAAGTTGCTGTGTGTGCTACAGATATAAGTGCTGATCCATGGGTATTGGAGGTGACCTGTATGCAACGTAATGATCAAAGGGTCAAAGCTGGCATGTGGTGTTTTGGGAATGGAAGGACAGTAGTTACAGAGAACAGAATCTGGAAGGACTGTTACAGAGAGTCTTTTGCCATTGCTGTCCTCTGTGAGACGCTTTTTTTTTTTTTTTTTTTCAAATACGCAAAGCACGTGAGCAAAAAAGAACTAGCTACAGCATGGCTTACCTGAGAAAACTCTAAGTAAAATTTAAAAACTTAAAAAAAAAAAAAAAAAAAAAAAAAAAAAATCTTATAAAATCTGATATGCAAGCTCTCTTAGAGCTGACAGGGCTGACAGGAAAGAGATTCACTGGGCTGACTTTTGAAGATCTCAGGTTTTACTTGTTAAACAGACCAAATTTTTACAAGTTTGAATTTGGCCACTGTTTTAACCTTCATGGTGGCCCTACAATGTCATTTTCCATTCTCTCTCTCATTTAGACAACTATGTCCTCAGTGCTATATAAATCATCTTAGCTAATCTGAGAAGTGAAGGTTTCCAAGAAAGGGCAGCCCCACCCTGCAAGCATGGCATGTGAGTCAGAATACCTTCTATTTTAGGGATCCTCTATTCAGGCAAAGAAAATCCCTCAGGAAGCCATGCCTCACCATCAGAGCCCCCTGAATAAATGGGAATTTTTCATACCATCTTGATACAAGCAAATACTATCTCCATTCCATCTAAATGGGGTTACATAGTGGCTGATGGTACCTTGTATCCAAAATTGATGACCCGATTTCACTGCCAGGTAATAGTTAAAGAGAGGTTCTTTGTCTCAGGGAGAACATCTATGCCTATTTCTTACTTCCTACATACCAATGAGGCAACTATAGTAATGCCTACACTGTGAGAGAACATAAACTTCTGATGTTGCTCAGATTAAAAAAAAAAAACAGTAACAAGTAAATTAAGGTTAAAATCAGGGAACGTATTTATTATGATCTTTGGTAGTTTGCCGAATGAGATCTTTGAGATTACTGATAGCTCCTGTTCAATCCTTGTGAACCAAAGTCTGTGCACAGGCATCAGGTAGAACACATGAGAGCCCAGCAAGGTCAATATGTACTATGTCGACTGCATGTCTACTACCTAGGGAGTTTGTTCGTACGCAGATCGGGGCTTCACCCAAGGCTTCTTCCCTCCTCTGGATGTCTGTAAATCCTCGACTAATGGTCAGAGTCTGCTTTGTCTGCTCAGACAAAATTTACACCTAGAAAAAGGATGTCATGACTGGAAGCACTGAAATACATAAGAGAATCTCAGCTTTAGGCTCACCATGGAAAAATAAAGCAGAAATTGGCACTTTTTTTTTCCTATCACACCAGAGTGGCCATTGTACCACAAATCAAAGCAATAACAGAAACTCTTCTGTTCTTTTTCTTTTTTGAGAGAGCCATTTCTTTCAATAGAACTGTATTTTAATTCAGCCCAACTGAAAATGCTTGCAGTTTATAGGTAGATTCTCCGACCCAAGGTTCCCATTTTGGCATAGATTACATCTAAATATAAATATGGTGATGCAGGATCCTTCATTTTCATGATCATTTTTTCTCCTGATTCCTGATCAGAGTGAGGACCCTCTAATTTGCATCTGTGCAGATAGACCCTTCGATTTTGACCTGTGATTTGGCAGGCAGAAATGATAAGGAAATGAAAAACATATAACTGAACAGAATTTGTGGGACCCCATGGAAAAAATGATCTGTGAATTAGCGGTATCCATAAAACAAATTTTGGAAATTACTGGGATAGTTTGATCAAGTTTGATTTTTCATAGCTTTTATTTTGAGGAGATGGAGAGACTTGGCAAGTTGAAAGTGAGTTTTCAAGAATGAAAGGACACTAGAGTGCTTCCTACTACACTGTGATTTGTGTTCCTCTTTATTTTTCTATATGATTATTTCATATTCATTGACATCTAAAGAGCATGAGTATTTAAGTATCTTCAGATGTATCAAAGGGAGATTTCCTAACATTTACTTTCAAAGTAATACTCCCTTATAAAGTGGAACAATTTTAAGGAAATGGCTTGAAATATCCAGCTACCCATAATCTCAGTGAAAGATTTATCATATTTTATAATAAATAATGTGAAATAGTCATGGCATTTGAAGAATTTGAAGGATATATTTTGAATATAGACATAGACACACATAGACATGTCTCAATCCCATACTTACCTTGTCTTCATTCTTGTTCTGGACTGAAATTTTGTCCTGAATAAATCAATTATTTTTATTATTTAATTCACTTTGTCAGAATTTAGCTATTATCATGTGAACCAAGACTGTCCTTCTCTAGAGCTGTTTTATGAGTGTTCACCATAACATAGAAAAGGTCTAATAATTTATAAGAATGTTTTAGAAGAGGATAGTAGCTTTTTGCAAATACATGCATTTTTTAATTAAGAAAGAAACACTATATGTACAAAAAATGAAGGAACCTTCTTCATTATAGGATCCATAACATAATTAGAAGCAAGAAGATAACAAAAATAAAAATCAATGAAGCAAAAGATAAGGGGATCTGAACAAGCTTCACAGTCATATTACGAAGTAAATTGTTAGAAATCTGAGAAATGAAAAGATCAAAATATAAGAACCCAGAGCAGTGCCAAGTTCCATACTATGTGTATTTGCCTGGACAGGGAAAGTAGGAAAAGTAGAGCACTGATCCATTAAAAGCTCTATTAATGGTAATAGCTTAAATTAGGGCAATGATAGCTGAACTGAACTTTGGCAAAAACCCTGGAACCACGCGGATCACAGAGTAAGAGAACGGACTTGAGCTGCAGACTTTAAGACTTGGAATGCATGATTTTCTGGACCACCTCTGTTTGAGCTATTGGAGTAACATGTAAGCAGTAGAAACTGGATTGATCCCTTTAGAATAATATTCAGAAGCAAAGGCAAAGTAGATGTGTTCTGTATTTTCCTTCTCTGAATAGGCCTCCCGCAGTAGAAGAAAACTGGGAAAAATCATGACTAGAACTCCATCCAGCTGACAGCAGGTCCCCAGGGTGTGTTGTCAGATGACATATGTTTTCTTATTACCTAGGGGTTTAGCTTTTGTTTGGGTTTGATGATTTTTTATTTGTTTGCTTTTTGCTCTGGAATGCATAAATAATTTTAAAACTGGTTTAAAGAAGGAGTTCGGTTTGAAATATCTGGATTTTTCTTTTCTCTTTGCAAGAAAGTCTGTGGAATTTGGCATCTTAACATAGCCTAGCCTGATTTGATCACCAACACGGTCAATTTTTTATTAAAATGTTTTGGATCTTTCAAACATGATATTGATAATTGTACTGGAGCAAAGAGATAGTAGCATCTGGTTTTAATGAATGTGGTCTGCTTATACTTGAAAGCAAAACTGTGCAGAAAAAGCCTGGAAATTCTTGTTCAGGGAGTCAGAGCGCGATAATGTTTTTCAATACCTGATGTCTGTATGCTTAGAATGACCTGGGTGACTTTACTCAGATGATTGTTCATACTTTTTTAGATTAAAATTCCATGTTTTAAACTTGTTCAATCTGGTATATAGGAAACCTTACTTGCGCATTTAGTGTGCATGTTCCCATCTCACTAAATGTTGGTTTAGACAAATAAGGGAATGCATTGTGGGGATATTTTTCTCCTATATCTACCAGTATCTGAAAGAAAGGATTGAACTGAAACAACCTCCTAAACTGGAGATGCATATAAATGCCGATGTAAGATGTTCCCTATCTTTCTGGAAGGAAATAAGAAGGACAGCAGCAAAGCAAATTCCACACTAAGACCTTTCCACCCCACCCACTGTCTTCAGCACAAGCATAAGAGCAGCGTTTCAGCCCAGGCACCTCATGGGCTGCTAGTGAAGCTTCCCCCATCTCTTCCAGGTACTTGTTGAGAAGGATTGCTTGTCTGGGGTAGATACATTTGTTTGGAAATGCAGCCTAGACATCTGTATAGGTTTTACACTGTGAGTACTGCCTAGTCAAGATGATTGAGCTGGATTTTTATTCCCCAAGCCATTTCTCTATCACTCTCTTCCCAGTCTTATCCTGTCTCTCTGTTGGATCCAAAGAAACAGTCACAAAGTCTATTTTTTGTACCTAGCACAAAAATGCATGCTCTGAGTAATAACATGGATGATATAGTGGCCACTTTTCATACCACAGAGGAATTTCATGCCTGGTAAACGCATTTAACTGTAAAGAATACACCAAGTACTTTAAAGGTCATTTATATTCTCGTGAATGTATCAGTGTAGTATCATCTTTTAACTAGTATTTGAATTAAGAGTACTAGTATTTGAATTAAGAGTAAAGATTTGAAAAGATTAAATAATTTTGATCATAAGCACATACCTATGGCTTATCTTTTGAAGTTTTAACTCTGTTTTTTTCACATAAAAGAGGGAGGATAAGTGCCCCAATTAGTTAGCAGTATCTACATTCCTAAAGTTTTCAACTTTTAAAGTGGTAGTAAAAGTGGTTTTCACCTATCACTAATAGCTTCTCCAAATCCTTTTGTTATAAGCTCAAAGCTGAGAAATCGATGAAGTTGCCAGTTTGATTAAATAATTTTCTTAAGTCAAACTATTGTAAAGTTAGCTTTTAAAAACAAATATGCTGCATTGCCTTTGACCATTTACAGTTTTTCTTTGGCTCCACCAAGCATGTGGATGTCTAATCAGGGGATTATCAAGTAGACTAGAGAAATATAACAAAGTTCTGTGCTCTGGTAAATATTTGTATAGTACAAGCCTGGAGAAAGTCCATGTTATATTTTACTGTTGATAATTTAATAACTCTATGGCACGCCTAAAACTGTACAGTAAATGTCAGGATGTGTCAAATGAGGTATCATGTAAAATATAATAACTTAAGATGAGTTGCATGGGTAGGTAACACTATCATTGGAAAATGCATTTCTTAAATAGTGTTTGAATCATTTATTTGAATTTTGCCAGGAAATAAAGTGAACAATGGCCATCTAGCGTATCATTAACAAAGAGGACAAAATAAGTGACAAACAGAATAACTCAGGCAGAAATGGTCCAGTCTATCAAATGATGATGAGACCAACCAACAGATTTCATATAATAGTCAAAAGATCTGTGATTTCCTCTTGCTACAGAAAATAGACCACAGTGTAAACAACTGATTAAACTAACTAAATCTGTGTTCCTTGTGTTTAAAGGATAGCATACGGCATGCTCTCTGCCACAGTAGTTTGTTTGCACTGAAATTAAGCAATAATGATTGAGACACAGAGCATTTCCTGGGGATTAATGACCGCTGAGAAGAGTTGATGGCCCAAAGAACAGCTCCTGGCCATTAACCTCAACCGGCCATTAATCCAAAGGAAATGCCCTGCCCTAAGGTCTTTATTACTCTTAGAAAATGAAAACGAAGAAAAACAAACCCATGAGGACCTAGGTATTTGTTCTGGGTTGTGAAGTTTCACATCATTTTATGTGTGCAGATTTTGATAAAACAAATACCTCACCAATTATTCTGTTGGACTATCTGGGTCTCTGTGCAGCATCTTGATATCATCTAGACCTACAGAGTTGACAAAAGGCTAATTGGAGAAACATGATCTTATTTCTGCTTTTATTAATTTATATCTCATTATGGCATGCAACTTATGTCTAATGTGATTTAAGAAAGGTGAATGTGTACTTCAAATAAGTATTTTTAAGTAGTCAGTATTAAGTAAAATATTTAGAGTAAATACTGGCAAAACACCAAGCAGACCTAGATATTGTTCTTGTTGCAGTTTAAACTCTTCTCTTCCTAATCTTGAGATCAACAGACCATCTATATCTTTAAAAGCAAAAATTTAAACTTAAAAGGTACCCAATAAATTATAATTTAGCAAGTATTATGTATTGGATTTCTTGAAGTAAATTGCGGACCTTTTTTTTTCTCCTCAGTACTTTCCTGAGTTGAAAAGCACTTCAGAAAATTTTTAAAAAAAGTTTTTTTTTTTTTAAATCATCTCTAACATCTCTGCTGTCAAGCAAGATAATCTCTCCTTTATGGCCTTAGGAAATTTGTAAAAGTTCTTGTTTTTAGAAAAGGTACAAACTTATTTCCTTATGAGGATCCTTTTGCAGAAAGGCTTAGCAATAAATGTCATCTATACACATTAATTTGATGTTAACATAAAATAGGGCAAAATGTCACCTTAAGTTTGTCCTTTACTGACAGACATTTTATTTTTATTTCTAGACTAAAAATAAGATTAGAACTGTTAAACTTATTCTTCATGTTTGTAGCATCTCTGAATCTGAGCAACTTTGATCAGTTAGGACTGAAGAGACCTAATGGTCTCTTACTTTCTTGGTCCTTCTCTGTTACAGTACTTCCCTCATTTACTTTCCAGAGTGAGGTTCTCCATGGCCAGGAGAGAACCATTATCTTCAGTCACCGCTTAAAGGAGAGGAAATGCAGGGAGAAAAGTTGTGATGAGGAAGCTCAGTATCATACCATAGAGGACGTCACGTATATGTCATATACAAAGTAGAGATCTTCTGTTCTGTTTTCCATTTTGAGGGAAGAAATATGTAAACACAGTTGAGTGATGAGAGATTTTTTTCCTTTTGTTTCATCAAAAGGCAAGTTTATTTAGTCAATAGGATCAATAACAATTCATTTATAAATAAATATCACTGTGCAAGTCAATGTTATGAGTAAGGCAGAAATTTAAGGAAAGTGAATTGGAAGGTGTACAAAGATGTTAAGGTGTTTGGTTTTTATTTTTCTTGATATTTGTATGCAACTCAAATATTCTTTTGGTATGTCATTCATTTCACAACAAAGTAATGTGTATGATGCACTATTTTCAAAAATGATTATAGAATTAAATTTAGCTATACTTGTGGAAGGATGTCTTGTGAACATGCAGGGACAGTGGCTTACTAAAAATCAATCAGAAGACTGAATTTCTCTTGCATTTTTATCCAAGTAAGAATCTGTATGTGGAACAGGAATTTATATAGAGCTCTTCATTCTAGCAGGGAAAGTTGTGACAAGTCATTACAACGGATAACTGGAAAAAATCTAACTTCAACTGAAGTGTTATTTTGAATAGAGAAGGTAATTAACCTTTGGAATAGCGTAGGAGCAGTTGGGACAGATTATCTCTCAGTGAACATTTTAAAGTGATATTTACATTTCTTATTCATATCCTTCTATTTCTAGAAGATATATTTTATTTTAAATAAGATGAACTGTAGAGAGTGCTATGACCTGTGTTATTCATGAGATCAGTGTGGATGATTGCAGTGGCTAACTTGTATAATACTAAGCAAATTTGTTCTTTCTTTCATATCTCCATTTCTAAAAATAAATGTTATTCTTATAAGAATGTTATTTTGTTTGGAATTCTTCAAGGGAAAGCAGCCATATAATGTAAAATTAGATTATCATCTTAGATGATAAAGATGATAAAATGAAAAAGAAAACATCTCTATTTAATTTGAAGAGGAAGCAACTGGCTTCGTTTTAAGCTCCTCTTCCTCTCTTATTCAGGATAGAATTCATTAGGGAAAAAAGCCTAAAAACAGGAAGTATATGAGGAAAGATAGTTTGGCACTTGTAAATCTAAACAGCATGTGCTATGTTTTAGAAAATGCCCAGACACTAAGATTGAAGAAGTGTCATTCTACACTAAGACTCACAGGCTCATGCTGTAATATGTAATTTTCATGTATGTAACCAGCACAGTAGGCTAAAAACAGAAATATACACAGGGAAAAAATTGCCTTGGGATGCACCAGAGCCATTGAGCATCTGCAATTACTCAGCAGAGAGTGATGAAAGCAGAGGTGCATGTTGAATCCTGCCTTAAATGTTTGTGAGGTATCTGCTTGTTTCTGATACCACTTGACAGAGGAGGTCCCTCCCCCAGTAGAGCTACATCACAGAATAAAGCAAAAGTCAGTCATATTTTTTTATTATTTTTTTCCAGTGGTTGTGACTGCCTCCAAAATTAATAAATTGATTGTTATCGGTACTTGTGGGAAACTTGTCCTGCCTTCACTGTGGAGGATTTGATTTTGTCCTATCTTAGGAACTACTATTGGCCATGCTTGTGTTGGAGAGATAAAGGAGAAAGTGCTTTTGAATTTGAACTGCCTCAAGGATGAACTGCCTGAAGCAAGTATGAATGCTCTTCTCAGACTCCATATTTAAGCCTTCAGTCAGATACTATGACCTTGGGAGTGCTGGAGTCATCAGTTTATGGACTCATTCAGTTTCTTTTTCATGTAAAATAAGTCGATTGTTGGTGAAGCAGGAATCAAAACTTCAGTTCTTCACCTTTTTCTGTTGCTCATTCTCTTTTTACTCCCCACTGAATCTTGAGGTTTCTCCAGCTTCAGCATCATCCTGTCTACATGTGCATATGGCTTTCTTTTCCACCCTGCAAGGGCAACTGCCCTCACAAGTAAGGAATCACAGTTTGATGGAGCTGACTTCCTAACACATTCATGTTTGGAGGACTCTGTAAGTGCTGAGCTATTAATAAGAGGAAGAAGTGGCCCAACCCTTCGCCATGTCTGTAATTACTGCTGAATTGTTTCTGGAACTTCATCTAGAAGATGTGCAAATTGCGCTGCCCCCGATCCTTGGGGTACCAGTATTAGGTGGGAGCTACGGTCTGAGCTGCTCAGGTCTGTAGGTTTAAAGGCAAGCATGGAGGTTTGTAAAGTTACTCAGGATTTTAAAAATGAAAAATGAGGTGCTTGTAGCGTTTTATATATTCAATGGTAGCTGAATGGTCTTTTCAGCACTGCCTGAATTCTACTTAAATTACAATTAGGTTCCAGGATCTTTTTTTTTTTTTTTTGCCCGAGACCATGGCTTTTCAGTGAAAAAAGATCAAAAGCACACCTTGTAGAGTTACCATATATGGCCAAAACCCACTGCCTTTGATTTTCCATTTAACATCAAAGCACTAGAAAGAGCATCTTAACTGAGTTCACTGACGTTCTTTAACAGGGTGGTCTGTAAATAGTCTAGAGCTTTGCTTACTATATTAAAGTACAAGAAGACTCCATCTAGCATCACTTAAATGGTATATTTCTATTCTTAACAGAGAATTGCAAGGTATTTTTGGAAAAGATAGGAAATCTAATTTACCTGGGAATCATTTTCTTTCTCAAAGTGAAAATCAGGGTTTCTGAGCTGTGTCTATCTGTGCAGAACATACTCACCTGAAAAAAGAGCATCACTTTCTCTTTAAAAATAATACATTTTTAACTCATGTTGATATTTTCAGAACATGTGTCTCACTTATGTCAGTCATGAAGACATGGGAACTGCAACTCAGAACAAAAAGAAACCATAGTAACTGTAAAAAAAAACACGTATGCTGCATGTGCAAAATAAACTGGCATGATAACCTTTGGAAAAAAAGAGATTTCACTGTATTTGTAAGGGAAAGTTGAGATAGTCTCAGGAAGCAACAACTCACAAGCTTATCTTTTTGCATCCTGAGAGAAATATGAATTGTATTCATTTTAGTCTAATGATGATATAGGGACCCTAAAGTAGAGATATATTTTATTGTAATATGTTGTAGCTATTTATCAAGGCCAGAATAAAACTCTGCTTATCAAGTATAACATTTCCAAGGACAAAACTTAAGAGCTGTAGAAGTTCTCCTGTGTTCAAGCTAAGCTGCCCTTTAGAATCATCACAAGGTATAAACCTCAGCTTTCAAACTGAGATAGGTGTTAGGAATGCAAGACTATCTCTTTTTCTCTCTATATTAATTCATGTAACATAATTCTGTAAAATGGCACACATTTACTCATGGGTAAAGATTATAACTGCATTTCAAAGCAGCTCTCTCGAAACATTCTAAAACAGATTATGTTCTTAAAAACTCTGTTCTTTACTTTGCATGTTTTAGTACCACATCCCATTAAAGCTGTGTTTGAAGTTACTAGGATTTGTTAAAAATTTGATAATGCCTAAGCAGATAAGAGATTATATGCTTTATGTATATATTAGAAGGATTTGTTCCAGCTTGGATACAGTCTATTAATTGGCCACCTACAGTGAGCAACAGTGTTTAATATTTAGAACACTTTTTCTCACTGTTTTGCAGGCAGAAGAGCATATGAGTATTCTTTTAACTAAATTTGCTAACTTTCTGGAACACATTTAAACAATGTGTGCTACTTGTGTCATATTACATTAACTTCACTTCTACAGACAGGTTGTATACATATGTAATAAATAGCCCCTCAGGGATCAGATCTAGATTAACTGAGAAAAACGTACTCTGCTGTACGTTAAGTAATTTACAATATCTCAGTAAACATTAGAAAAGACATGTTTGTCTCACCAGAACAGGTTAACAGTGCCTGCAGACGCAGTAATGATTGTAGAATGTTAAACTATCAAGTGGAAAGTTATAATCACTTTAAATAGTCTAATTTTTCCCCTAAAACCTCGGAGTATCTGGAGTTTGATACCATGATGTCTGTAATAACACTGAATGTTTATGATACAGAATGAAAGTAGTAAAGAAAGACACCAGTTCTGCAAAGGATCTAAACAGAGTGACTTAGAACTAAGAGAGGGAAGCTTTGCAAGAAAACTTAAGTGGGTAATCTTTTATTTAAATATTATTCCTTTTTACTTAAATTGTAATATCTGCAATTAGGGATGAAATACCTTTTAGGTGTGCTTGTTTTATTTACATGTCATAAAATCCCTGTAGCCTCTCTCTTTTTATCTATTCACTTCTATCTGGTAATTGCTTAACTACACCTATGGTAGCCATGGTTTCACCACCTTTGGTCTTCATCATCCCACTCCAAAGCTAATGAACAAAGAATGTGCTAAGTAAACCCACTCAGGTTATTTCAAAAGACTTTGGATGTTTAGTGTGAATGTTCATTGTAGTTCCAAAACATTTATCTTGCATTTGCCAGGTATTGAGGAAAGGAACATATAGTACAATAGTTATTGAATATTAATAAATCTATTAGCTGCATCAACTGGCTGTGTAGGCGTAAGTTTTCCCATAGCAAATCACCACATAGCATTCATTTAAGCTTAGGATAAACCATTTACAAGAAATGGAATGATTTCAGGATTTTGCTGGTTACCTTTTCTTTCATATACAGAAGAGAGTAAAAAGTAGGTTAATTCCATGTGAAGATGCATGTCTCGAATTCTGCTTTAATTGATCATTTAAGGAGAATCATCCTAATTCTTTGATTACTTTATTTGACTGTCTTAAAGTCAGGCAAGAGGCCCACCAGCATGGAGGAATAACAAACTGTAGTAGAAGAGTGGCTGGAGCAAACTATCCTAAGCCTTGGATTCTGGAGAAGCCATTTAACAATGTTTGCTTGTCCTGGACTAGAAATAATAAATACTTCATTATATTCAATTATTTGAGATCTTAAGACAAGAAGCACTGCATTACAAATAATCATTATTTCATTATATTTTAGTTTTGGAGCAAAAACAACCAAAACCTTTTGTACAGAGAGTAAAGGTAATTTAATATACATTATGTAGGGATGATTAAAAATATGCAATAATTGTATACAAAAAACAGTTGATGCAAGTGTTCATAAACATTGCAACTATCTGTAGAAGAGAT
Organism: Crypturellus tataupa; assembly: GCA_034781795.1. Lineage (NCBI taxonomy): Eukaryota > Metazoa > Chordata > Aves > Tinamiformes > Tinamidae > Crypturellus > Crypturellus tataupa. Next base: position 242,169 of record JAWLRI010001009.1, read on the forward strand.
ACAGTTACGTTCAAAACCAATGTTTCATATTTAGTTGGTCATGTAGTTTGATCTTACAGAAAAAGCTTGATTCATTGTACATGGACTGTTTGGGAAAAGGGAAAAATATTTAAAAAATAAGAATCAAAAGGACTGTGGGCCAAATTTTATGTTCAATGACTGGAAAGGTGGGTGGCATATAATACTGTAATATTGCTATCTGCCAGGCTCATAGTCAGTGAGCACAGTTTGTTTCATGTGCGCCTGACTCTAAATGGCATTCGGTTCAATACATCTATAAACAATAAAGGAAAAGTCAAGCATAATAACTTGTTTTTCAGTTGAGGACTTGACATAATGACAAAAGCATACTTGGAAAGATGCTTGAAATTTGAGTTCAGTGGAATTTTACTAGCAATTATGCCTTGTGCTTATCCTCAAAAGAGGAGTGAGTCCTTGTTTACGTATTTCTTCCTTGTGTACTACTCCTTTCTAGCCAAGGAAAAACTAGAGTCCAAGGTACAAGTGTCATGCAGTGCCAGTAACTCAACATACAGGTTCATCTATGCATAAAAAGAAAGACAACTGCATTTTTTTTGGAGGGGGGACAGGAAGAAATTAGTAACTTAAAACATAATAGAATTGATTTTTAAAGCATCCTGAGTTGTATGAAATCATACCAAAAATAAGAAAGTAAAATACAAGCCTACCATGAACCCAAGAATTATGTGGACGCAATCCCTGTTACTTTAAAGTGAGATATAAATCCAGAGATTTCTCATGCCATCATTTTGTAAATAATTACAGTTCTGCTGAATCTGTTGTATAAAGTTTACATGGGAGGTTCAGTGCACCCTCGCTCTTGTTTAGAACATTCGGAACCACCAGAGAGATGTTGACATATGGCTGCACTGTTTTAGTGCACGAGACATCTACTACATGGGAGCATAATAAACAGGAGCATAAAGACAGGTTTGTGCAAGCAGTTTGGATTGACCTTTTTGGCAGCTGAAATCCATCTTGAGTACATGGTGCTGATGTGGACAGACATGTAAACTTCATCTTGTTACCACAACTACTAGTTTTACAAATATAGTCCAATGCTCAAAATGTATATCATTCTAAGTAAAGTGATTTTAAATGGGAGAGGTGATGCAGCAGCAGCAATTCAGAGTAATACACAGCAGAAACCATCTCTTCAATTTGTGGCAATACTCCTGTAGAGAAATAAAGTTAGATTTGACGCCAATAAGATTTCTCTTGATAATTTCAGGGAAATGGCTTATTTCATATATTTTCACCTAGCAAAAATTTGATCAACCGATATGGTATTTTAATTTTAGCATTAAAAATGCAATTTGTTATGCGTTATAAGGTGCAATTCTCAGACCAGCATTCTTAAAAATAAGAATATTTGTGTAATAACTCTTAGTCTGAGTAAAGGCCTCAGAGTCTGTTCTACAGCTCTACCTTTTGAGGCTGTATTAATGCAATTGTATTATATTTTGAAGAAAAACTTTTTAAAGATGTAGCATTTTCTGTCTTTTGATGAGTATCTAGCATAGTCAAATCTGGTCTTGTTTGAACAAGTCTTTATCTCCTCTTGTATGTCAGACTATGATAGTCTCTGCGTATAGTAGCGTTTGGATTTAAGAATGTAAAATTATCACTCATTATGGTAATAGATTATAAGGCCTAAACTGCTTGGATGCAGGCAAATGGCATTTCACAGTGAATCTCTATGATCCACATGTGCTCAGCATTTTGTGTGGAATTAGTAGAAACACTCTGTGGAGAGTGTCCATCAGTTTTGAGTGCTTATGAAGGAATGAAGGAATACACCTATATTATAGTGGGCAGCGTGTAGCTCACAGCTTTGCTGGATTCATCAACTCACCAGTTAATTGCGAGCCTGAAATCAACCCAAGTAAGATGAAAGAAGAAGTCTTACTCTACTGCTCAGAAAGGTAGTGGCTGGTGAAGGTGCAGGGCAGGGTAGCAAAAGAGTAATTAAACAATAGGGCACCACGGGGAAGCTGGGTAGCATGAGATAATCATTGTCTTGGGTATTGTGACCTCAGTGTAGAGGAGATATCTTTAAAAGAACACTGGCTGCTATTATCACGTTGTAACCACCTCTTAGCCTCACTGTTGGGTTTTGTAAGGGTTTTTTCTCTAGAAGTTTTGGGTTGAAATTGCAAAGGTATTTAATATCACACATTCAGCCTGGAAACTTGAAAATTTCAGGAGGGTTTTCTCAACATAATCTTTTTTTCCATGCAATTGTTTTTTGTTCATGGCCTTTGATCAATGAGGGTAGAGGACCACGTATTAACTCAGCACAACTTCTCCTGGGATTTGCATAATTATGCCTTTCTGTTTATTATTGTCATTGGTAGAGAAGAAAATGGCCCAATACTGTAAGTTTAATCTTGAATCCCAAGTTCGTATGCAAAGATGGAAATAAGGATATAGGATGGACATCAGTGTGATTGCTTTGATGGGTGTATATCAGAGCCCTTGCTATTTTAGACATTTGTGTGTTATCCCAGTAGTACACGTAAGGGATTATGCTTCTAGTGCCACATATTATTGAGGACTAAATCATTTATTCTGTGTTTGTAGAAGAGCTAATATACAATATGTACTATATATTATATATATATAGAGAGAATTTCTGTATTCCAGAAATGGCAGAGCTAAACTCACTTGAAAGCCTGTGCTGAGCTGTGCACACTCTCCTAGAACAGCAGGCAGGCAGAGGAGGAGAGCAAGAGCGGGAACTGCCCTTTTCTCCCTCACCTGAACTTCTTAGGCATGTGTAACAGCTGCAGAGCAATTTCCCTGCTGCTTGCCTTGAGAAAGCCTTCCTTCCCCTCCGGAACTGCATTCCCCTCTCTGGGGTTCATGTACTCCGGCCAGATTCTAGGGAGAGGATTTGGCTTCGGAATATTTGCATTGTGTTTGCCCGTTAAGTAAGGTTGCTTTGAAAATAGCCAGGTTTGCATCTGTGACTGTCCTTGTATTGCAGTCTTACAAAATGTTTTATATTGCTGATGTTCTTACATATTTGGGCAACAGCTATTTTTATCTGGTTTTCATTTTACAATTATTGAAGTGGTATCTGTGGTTCATGAAGTTAGTGGCGTTTAATCCTACTGTCCTCGCTAGAGCAAATCTCCCAGTGAGATCAGCACAAGTTTTGCCTGAGGAAAGGGTTCAAAACTTGTCTCACAATGTCCAGAAGGAGAAGGGAGTTTTAGTTACCAAAGGTAGTTTAGTGATGCAAATCAATTTGAAATCACAGATTTTAGAGATCTTTTAAGCACTCTGGTTTCAGAAAGGATGCTATATATGATCTGCCTAAAAACGTTTTTTAGTCTTGTGGGAAGCACATGCGCCTGAAGATGTTAAGCACTAGTTCTTCCACTGGAATGAGTGAAATCTTAAATTTTATAAAGTGCTGCATTTCCCCACTGAGAGATTTTTATTTATTGTTATTCTGGTTAAAGTGGTACTTAATCCTTCAGGTAAGAATTCCATGATAAAATTCAGGTTATGCCTTGGGTGACCTGTCAGAAACTGTATATCTTATTGCTTGGAATCTTTTGAGACTTGGGATTTGATTTTTCTCCTGCCCATATGTAAGATGTCTTTGGCAAAGGTCACACAAGTTTTAACCCACAATATTAAGGCACAAATGAAATGGATTTAAGTGGTCTCACTCTAGTCCCTTGTGAGTACTTGCTCACATTCCCAAACCACTGTATAATTTGTCACAATTCGGCATGATTATCTGCCTTTGCTCAGGAGGACTATAATAGCTAAAGGGTAAGTTATATTGCAGGTAAAAATTTGGGATTAGCAGCAGAGCTGATTGAAGGTGCTTTCAAAGCACTGCTCTAAAACTGCATTGGACCCTAGCCAGTTTCTTTTTTTTATTTCCTCTTTCTTGGGGGTTCTCTTGTCCTTTGTTTTTTTCTGTTTTATTTTTTTTCTTTTTCTTTTTTTCCCCTGGTTTACTGTTTTTGTTGTTGTTGTTGTCTTATCCTAGATTGCATAAAAATACCAGCACAAAAAGGGGGAGCAAACAAAGGTCTCACTGACACCGCATAAATAGACCCAGAAATCTTTGATTCAGCTGCCCTTCCTGCTCAAAAAGAGTTTCAGCCTGTAGCTGGTGTAGCATGTGAATGTTATTTTCTAAACACTGCATGTCCAAACCATCTAGGCAGGCTCAGGGAACAGCGCAGGGCTTGAAAAGCTCCCCTCCCACCCCCGCCCACCGCATCTGGGGGCTTTGAAAGATGGGGCATGTTCTCCTTGCCAATCAAGCCCTGCTGTGTGAAGTCTTGCTTAAGTTCAGTGCACTTTTAAAAATATTTTGGCGTTTGGTACATGTTAAAGAAATGCTTGGGCCATGCTGCATAACATAATGAGCTGCACGTATCTTCTGCATGTGATAATAGTCCCGTGCTAATGGCTATGTTTAAAATTCCATCTTATCTTATTTCCTGATTGATGGGAACTTGAACCAACCTCAAGACTTCCAGACCTTGCTCCGTTGCTATCACTTTCATTGGCAGAATAAGTTGTTTGATGTGAAAAACATTGCACGCTATTTGGAGTCCCTGTTCAATGCCATAATGATGTGGTATCTGTCAATATGCATCTCTGCAGTTTGTTGTTTTATGCGAGTATCAGATGAGCTCTTACACTGTATGGTGGCCTTTATTATTTAAAAAACAACCAAGAGTTCTCAGCTTCTGCTATTGCAGCACAGGATAAAGGGATTGCATACTGCTCTTTTTATTTTTCTCTGCTTTTCTTATTCACTGTAGTTGCTTCGGTTAAAAGACAAACAAACAAACAGATCTCTGTGGACTTCAAAGAGATCAAATTTTAAAAAAGCAAATAATTTCTTAAAGCTAGGCAATCTTGCTGTGTTTCTCTCATGTTTTTCTTTTCTTCCTCCCTCCCTCCCCCCTGCTTTTTTGCCCTTTTTTTTTTCTTTTTTTTTTTTTATAATTCTGCAAAGAAATAGCAGGCTGTAGGAACAGCCTGTGGCTTGCTAGCCTTGCTTCTTGTGTGGTCTCTGCAGACTTTATGATTTATTCAGCTAATGGGAAAGGAGCATGACCCCCAGTGGCCACAGAAAGAGAGCTGCATGTGGGTTTAATGCTTTCACCACAAAAATGTCTGCTATGACTAAGCTGTGTGGCTGAAGTCACTGTCTGAATGGTGCTAAAAAGGAACTTAGGCATTAAGTGTGCACTATTTACTATAGATTGGCTCTTGGGATTAGGCCAAGGGTTTCTTACTCAGTTTCAAAGAATAGCATGGAAGCTGCTAGGAAAATTAAAGCTGTGCAATTTATTTTTACCAGTCTCCCCAGTGAGTGACCCAGTGAAGGATTTGCCTCATAACACTTTTTTTTTTCTTCAGTTACCAAAGAGCAATTCAAAATGTACTGGTTTGTTTGTGAGTTTTATGGGGCTTTTTGTTTACATTTTCCCATCTCCTACTTTTCTTCATGTTAACATGACTTTATAATATTGTTTTTCTTTATATATGCTGAGATCTATAAAGGCAAGCTGATTTGAACAAAATCTTAGGCATCATTGCTTAAGACTGGTTTAAGCTTTTGCCAGTGATTTAAAGGATGAAGCTGTGAGCTACATTCAGACTCTGACTCCCTCTTTATTCAAAAGAATGGCATTTTTTTTCCCCAAGGGGAAGGAATCAGGATCAGTCTGTTGTATCCTGATCCTAGCTTTATTCCACCTTGTCCAATTTTAAGGGCATATTATGATATTCTAGGTCTGTATGCCTAATGACAGATAAGTGTGTATGCCCACAAATGTGTGGAGAAAAATAAATGTTTTATAGTCTTTAAAATTCGTTTTGAAATTTTGCCTTCCCAATACTAATAGATTTCTTCATGCTTTATAAGAAGAACAATGGAATGGTAAAAGTGAGTTACAACACTTTGCTAGTGTTTATTTTTTGCTGAAAATGTTCTTTGTTATTTGAAGATGGTGAGGACACCTCATAGAAAGAGATCTGGAATCCAAAAGGAGGAGGGTACCAGGGAGTACAGATTCATCCCATCTTTACCGAGGTAGATCTTGGCCAGCTTGGGTGAGTTGAAGTGAGTCCACTGTAACTGAAAGCAACATTTGGTGTCAGTGTTTATGTGAGTTACTGAGTGACTGACAAGTGGGTATAGGGAGACTAAAATAGAAAAAGTGTGGTACTTCATGTATTATGTCCTTTTGGTATCAACTACACTGGACAAAGGTGTCCCATTTTCTGCCACATGTCTAGGTATGAAAAATGAGATGGGTGAAATTTAACAGACTTTAGGTGAATAGCAATATATATGTGTAAGATGTATCTTGGCATACATTTGCATTTTGTCTTCTAGGCTTGTAGCCCTTTGTCTTGTAGCCAAAAGCTAAATGACAAATGGTAGATTCCTAGAGCCATAGTTAGGCTCCTAGGAATATGTTTCTGTAAAAGCTTAGAATCCATGAAAAGAAGTGGGTAGAGTGAGAGAGTGATGCAGGAGCTCTACAATTTTGAAATTCAGACCATTTTTACTTAGAAAGAAAACTGGAAAAAAATCCATGCAGTTTATTTAATGCAAGTCACATTTCATTTTGAAATAATCTTGTGTATATGTAAAACTTTTTTTATTTCTTTGTTTTTAATTAATTCAGAAATATTGCTTGCATCTTGTCAAATCCCTGAAAACAAGTGGTTTATCTTGAAACAATTTAAAAAAAAATACTTTTTCCCATTAGATAGGAACTAAAAGAAGTTATTCATGGAGTTCTCCTTCATAGTCTGAAGACAGAAGTTTGAAGTTTTTTCCTTGATTCTTTGGTTAAAAGTTTATCCAGCCCATCCAGTTCTTTGTGTCATCTGAAATAGGGTTAAAAGTCTCAAGCAAGAAGATTTCTTGAAGTTTTTATTTTCTTTCTGATTCTTACACACCCAGGAAGCAACAGTGGGAAGAAATTAGCTGAGATGTTGCTACTTTATTCAAATTTCTATGCTTGAGTGAGGGGGTCCTGTAAGTAGAGGATCCTTGTTTTTAACTTTAGAAATGTTTGGTTTGTATTTCCTCGTTTAGAGGAGGGCTCTGACTTTATACTACCCTGTAACCCAACCCCAGCATGATGTAGTTACTTCACTGTAAGTGCAGAATTTGAAAAGTCATTGCTTTGGGTTATACAAGGCATTTTTTTCTGAGCTATTACACCTTCTGGAGAACTTCCCTCTTGAGACCCTGGGGGATGGGAAAGAGAACTAAACCAGAGCAGTGGGAATAATAATGCTAAAAGGCTACCCAGCTCTGTTGCAGAGATCTTCTACCTACAGCACGCAAAGGGGTATGCGTGGTGTGCAGCACAGATGACTTGTCAGCACGAGGCGTGGGATAGGACAGCTCTGTGTATCTGGCATGCAGGTGTTTCAGCTGGCATTCACACTGTCTACGGGCAGATTTTTTTTTTTCTAGTGAAGAAGGAAAAGACAGTGGGAGGTAAAGATAGAAGACAGATCACCCACAGTCGTTTCCCAGAATGGAAAAGGAGAGGACCAAGACATCGGTTCAACACATTTACACATTTAACTGACTCAACGTTACTTTTAAGTATAAATCAAATGGTACAGTCTTGGGATATTTTCCCTCCCTTGTGAAGACAGCCTCTTCATTTATGGCTTATGGGACATAGTGTTAATACTCCAGGAGTTCTAGGTTGCAAGCTGTAAACTTGACCCTGATCTTTCATGACTGGAAAAAAAAACATTTTTTCTCCTTGTTAGGGTTTTTTTTTTCCCCCTGGGAAGTCAGGCAGTGACTGTTTTGGTGACATGAAATGGCTTTAGATCTTTCCTTGGGAGCATCTTTTCTGAAGATCATGTTTCCCAGCATCATGACAGCATCTACCTTTCATGTCTAGCATTGTGAAGGGCATGGAGAACTTCCGAAATTCTTTGTAGTGACTGACAGCTGATAAAAGCTAAAGGAGCTCTTGGGATTTTCAAACGAATTCACAGAAATTGCATGCACTTAAATTCTGTGATCTGCTGACTTCACTTCACTTTTATGCACGATTTAAGCTTTTGATAGCCTAAGGCTCTAGTATAAATTACTGGGATCTGCTTGCCCCCATATAAATATGAATGTTGCAGTTAAAAAATGGTTTTCCTCTGTTCTTATTTGTTTTTCTCATATAAATGTAACTGTTGGGAATAACATTTTACATCTATATTGGACACAGGATATTTAGTGCTACATCTGTTCTCTGCCAGTAGCCAGTTTCAGATGCTTTAAAGGGAAATGTATAGAAATGTAAATTATTATTACTGTTATTTTATTTGCTATAGAACAGGATTTCTACCAGATGCCACTTGGGGGTTGAATCTATCCTCATTTGGGATATATGTTATATGAAATCTCATGAGCCATTTTTCAGTCTGGTCAAAGCTGCATTGGTTTCTAAGCCTAATCCTATAGTGCTTGCTTATGCAGACTATAGAACTGGATAAATAATTCAGGGCATACAGAATTTGTAGGACAAAGTATGCATAAAAAATGGCCACTGGGTTGCCTATAGTTAGATGGTTCGCTTTGCTGCCTGCTAGTTCTTGCTGCCAGTGTCCCTACACATCCTGTCTGCTCTTGCATCTTCTTGGGCCAAATTATTGTTAGCAATGTATTATGCAAGTCAGAAATAAAGAGGGTTTTTAAACAGTTGGAATTTTGCTCTCTACAGTCAATATGCTGAAGTATTTAAACATTTTAATATTATTATCTTAGATATTAGGCAAGTGATCTGGGTTTAATTTTTGGCTTTTTTGTAGAATATTCTTATAAAAGTCACATTCTGTTTGGTATTTTTTTCTTATTATAATGTATAAATGGATATTTCCTAAACAGACAAGACATTGGTGCAACTTAATTCTTTGCTATTTGACTAACAATTTGAGCTCCTCAGATATAAGACATTGTGGAAATTAGGAAAACTTTTTTTGTGGATTTTTACTTAATTTAAAATTTCTTTCAAATTTAAATTCCATCTTTAACATGATCAAATGCTACATGGGGACCTTGATCCTTTTGTTTCCACTCATAGCCTCCTTCTGCCTTTTTTCTATTTTCTATTCACTGCATCAATTCTTGCCTTTACCTGTGCTTTTCTGCATAGACATCTATCTCCCATATGGAGATTTACCAGGTGCATCCTGTGGTCTCAAGACAGGACAGTCACTTCATTTCCCCTCTCTGCTGTATTGAGACGCTCTGCCCAGCAATATGCAGACAGTAATCCCAGTCTGTGAAAAGTCGATTATAAATAGTCCTGTGCAAAATGTTCTAAGAATTCAGCTTGTAGCTACTCAGGTCTTCCTGTATCTAAGAAAATAGCCGTCTGGCAGGGATCAAGTGCTCAGAAAAATCTCCCTTGAATTAGTCTTTCTAATCAAGCCCATCTTCCTTTACTGAAATGCATTATTCCTACGAATCAGCTCATTCCTGTGCTTATCTGCATGCGCCTCTGCTTGTCTTGCCTCCCTGATTTCCTGGTTGTTGCATGCTCGGGGCTCGCCATTTTATCTGACCTAAGGTACCCCCCCAGCTGCCGGCTGCCACCAGAAGGGTCATCCGGTCTCCTTCCTTTTCCTTCTGTCCCCTGCCTTACATGACGTCCAGCACTCCATGCTGCTGCCAAGGGTCAGCTCAGCAGATGCAGTTCTGCTTTAGGCAGAGGAAGGAGTGTATTTTCCATGGGTCCAATTCAGCCTGGGACCATGGGATCACTGCTTCTGACTGGAGGCGAGGAAAGAGGATTCGCCTCATGTTCTGGGGGGTGGGAGCAGGATTTTCCCTTTTGGCAGCCAGCTGCAGTCATGTGAGATTATGTATAATATCAGCCGCGTTCTTAAACAATGCACAGTGTTTCTGATCTGCTGTTTGATGTGCTTAGTGGAGATCTGACTTTTCAAGTAGGTCTGGCAGCAAGTACTGAAATGCAGGTGTCTTCCAGATTGGCCTGTGACTTACAGAGCCAAGGGAAGGCTCTGCAGAAGAGCAGCTACTAGAAAAAAAAAAAGGCATAAAACAAATAAGACACCATTAGTTTAAATGGGCAAAAGTTCACAAAGGAAGGGACCTGGCAGCTGACACTAATATTATTCCTGGCTGAAAAGACATTCAAACTTTTTGGCAACAAATGTCAGGGTGTTGGATTTGAACAGGTGAATTTTATTACAACCTTTACACACAAGCAGTCAGAGAAAATCATTGTGGTTGTTCAAGTGATGAGTTTCTACAACAGTAGGTAAAGGGTAAGTTCAGAATATAAAAAATCGGAAAGTACATGCAGGAATGAAGGCTTTCCTAAGAATTTAAGTGGCACAGAAAATCTGTGGGACATGGGTGCCTTCTTTTCTCTTTTGGAAAAACACAGGCCAAGCTCCTAGAGTACAGAGAAACTGTGATTTTTCCCAGCTCTTCTGAATGTAGTTCTGTTTGAAACACAGGGAAGTCATCATGTTTCAGGGCCTGAAGGGAAGTGGAGAAGGACAAAAAATAATCAAAATTTTAAAGAAGTGCTGGACTGCTGTTGTCCTCCATAAGCAGGCACCATAGGTTTAGATCTCTTCAGAGGTAGATGGTTATTTACATGTACACCATGATCTACATTGAGCTTACAGTATATGTGGCAAACTGTCAGCTGAGACTTTAAAATGACATTTCTTACCTGAGGCATCTAGATATTTATGAATCCAATGGCATCTGTAGTAAGAAGAAGGCTTTGCCCTTCTTTCTTTGGTGAAAACTGTTCTGTTGCATGTTGTACAAAAATATGCCATGTGTAAACAGCAGTTCCTGCTATTTTTTGCTTCAGAAAGGAACAGAAATAATATATATATTCAGAATTACATGCATAACAATTAATGCTATCTAATAAATATGCTCAGCACCCAATCTCAGTAAGAATATTTGAGAATTAATGCATACATTCATACAAGCTCATGTACCAAATAGAAGAGCATACGATATGTAATCACTAGATGTAATATATTTCAGCTGGACAGCATTTACAATTTCTATTCTGAAGAGAATGCAGTGTGCAGCTGTTTTTAACATGCTTTCTGTGTTCAAATGTGTACTCATATGTATTCCTGGCTTGCTTTTGTCCTGCCCTAGGACATCACTGGAGATAAAAGATTTTATCTCAATGGGCCATTTCCTGTTGAAATATTTTAAATAAATAAGGGGGAAAACTGCATATCTATGCCTAGGTACTGTATTTGCATATGACTAATAAACGATCACAGTTTGTAAACTTTTGTTTGGAATGGAATGGAGATTGCAGTATATGGTTTGCTTTTGAAGTAGGATCTTTTCTGGAAGAAGGGAGCTTGGCTTGGATATTTTACTTGAAGACATCTTTATATTTTTTCCAGCTGAGGGTGTGCACGTAGAGAAAAATATGTCAAGTGAGGTAGGGTTTAATAAAGAGTTTAATAATTTAAAAGTGGCAGAAAGATACACAAGTCAACCATGCACGCCCTCCTAACCTGATAGTTGACTTGCAGAGCAGCAGTGAAAGTTGGGAGGACAAGAGCACGCATTGGCAAGCAGGTGTTTCCCATATAGTGAAAGGATTTAAATACTCTTCAAAATGGAGAAAATATTCAGCAATTATATCTTTGTTTAGTGTGTTACTTGCTTTTCCCTGTGTTTTTAAAGTTTGAAGGACACTTCTTTCAACAACATCCAGTTTTCTCAGTTTTACTGAAGAATGAGACTTATTTTTCTTAAGCGCTGGAAATGCTACTGTATGTGGGTTAGTGATGTTTCCAAAGCTGCTGACAGTCTCTGACGTGCATAGATCCGTTGAGTGAGTCATAAAGCCCAGTCAGATGTCTCCTGTGCTTGTTCATAGGTGAAATTTTGTATGTACTGGCTGAAAATTTTTGAAACCTGGCCAGGACCTTTGCCAACAAGCAATCCAAATGTTGCTGCTAAAAATCTAAAAATAAAAAAGCATTAAAAATACCCTTAAAATTTAAAATGTAATTTTTCCTGCAAGGAGGTAAAATGATGTTATTAGGAAAGCCACTTCACTAGCAAAATTTCCAATTCATAGAAAGCTGTTTTTTGAAATAGAATTACAGAGACATACATGAAAATGTGTTTAAATCTATATATATGGTAAATTGTGCATATAATAATAATGACTGTCTGGAGTAAGTAAACTTCGAAGTCATCTTTTGTGTGTTTATTTCCTAACTTCCAATATCCTCAGCCTGGCTAAGTAATCCATGGCCATGACCTTTCTAAAGAAGCCCCCCAATGCACCCACTTTAGTTTGATCTCCTATAGAAGAGCTTCATTCCAACATTTTTCTATCCGTTAGAAGGAATAGTTTACCTTCTGTGATTGGGAGAAATCTTATAACCATCTCGTAAGAAATCTGTGGCTCACTCTGCCTCACTAGATTGATGTATTTCACACAGAATCTCACAGAGAGAGATTCTGTGTGAAAACCCTAAAAATCTGGGAGGGGAGTTTTGTTTTTGTTTTTCTCACTTTTCGTCTCTGTGGCTGTGCTACTAGGAACTTAGCTGGAAACATCAGTAAAGATAAGAGTTTCCCATGAAAGCAGAGTAGAAACCTGGGGAATTCAGTTAGTTCATATAGATCCCAGGAGTATGAATTTATTCTGCTAAAGATACACTCTGTTTCTTTAAAGCTTATAGATGGACTGTGTATTGCTTGTAAATGGAGAGGAATGTAAGCTATCTATATATAGGCCTCTTACTGTAGACAGTCTCTTTGAAAGGCCAATTTTCAGATGCTCTCAGTTTTGAAACATTTTAAGTCATTTTCTATGGTTTTGGCTTTTTTTTTCTTTTGTGTGGATTCCAAATTTGCTTGTATTTTACACTTTGGTAAAATGAGTGAAGATTAAAGCTTTGTGCTTAGTGTTAAGAACTTCATTCCACAGTTTGCCAGCCTTTACTTCTGTGAACAATTAAATTATGATTACTTACAGAAATAACCTTTTTAAAAAATATTGTCTATCTACTAGTTTTTTGTTTGTTTGTTTTTAAAAATAACTAAACAAGCTAAGATCATAAATCTAATTGATTTCAGTGGAAGCTAGACACCTAATCTGCAAATTCTCCAAAGCCGCTATTTATATCTCCAGACAAAATGTTAGAAAAGCTGATCTTATGACTCTGCTATACCAGTGTATTGTAATGGAGCTATAGATTGGCCTTGCAAGGAAGTGAAAGGGCATACTAGTGTAAAAGAAAATAGAACTCAGTTATTTCTTCAGTAGTATTTGCTCTTATTTTAACATGGCCTTTAATGTCCGAATGTCACCTACACATATCAGTAGTTTCTGAGTGCCAAATATCTTTGCAGAATAAGAATGCAGGAGACAGCTAGAAGTTCAAGAAGCACTGCAAAATAGGACAGGGGAGAGAGGACATCATTTTCAAGTGCCTCTTGGTAAAATAACCAGAGAAGACAGTAAGCCATTCATAAGGATTAAGGCTAATGGGTGAAAGTAAATTGTTTTAATTAGGTTTCTGAGTTTTAATCCAAAACAAAACTTGCAAGAGGCATATTGTAGATATCAGCATTTGATCCTACCCTATTAAATACATTTCCAGCATCTCGAGAAAAAGCAGCAATAGGATCGTCATCATCTCTCACCTCTCATAATATCTGTAGCACTCTTCTTAAATTATCAGCTGCCTCCCTGCCTGGCATGAAACTGCCTTGATCTTGATTTACAATGGTGGTAATGCTTTTGTTTAGTCTCGTGGTTAGCCATTTAGTAAATATTTTTAAGACTACATTTAACAAAGATACAGAATGATAGCTCTTACGTTTACTGAGACTTTATTAGGCTTCACAGTGAATAGACTACTTCACTTTTCATTGATGATAGTATTTCCTTCACCTTTACCTGTTTTAGGGCAAGGTATTTTGGAAGCACTGCTTAAGGAGAACCTAGAGTGGGTGTTGTATATCCCCTGCTACTAGCCACTCTGCTAGGAAGGATTGCCGGATGACAAGTTCTTTGCTATGCTAGTCAATTAAATCAATATATAGGAGTGTGATGATTGCATTTTATTTTTGCTATAGCATATATATGACAGCAGATAACAATGCCCCAGTTGAGTTTAGAGACAGACAGGGACAAACTATGAAATTTTGGTAGAGATGGCAAAATAAGCTCACATTATTTTTACAACTTCCTGTAGTGCTCCTAAATAAAGGATAGTCAAAGAATAGAGCTTATTTCCCCCTGCTAGTACTGCCAAGGATGCTGTTGTGTCCACAGGAGAAGATATGGATGAGGACGGGGCAGTTGTCCACACCAGCAGAAAAATTGTCCAGGTGCAGAAGCAGACATGCCATTTACCTAACTGAAAAACAACAGAAGCCTCTTGAAGTGGGCAGTCCTTGAGACTCCAGGAAAAAACAAGGATTTATTCCTTTCCTCATCTATTCTTGCTGTATATCATTATTCAATGACAATTGGATTAGGTTTGTTTGCTCTCAGTTCTGTCACATTTAGACTAAACTCCAAATGTGCATGTCCTTGAGCATGATCATAGAATCATAGAATCATAGAATCCCAGAATGCCTAAGGTTGGAAGGGACCTCTAGAGTCATCTAGTCCAACCCCCCTGCACACGCAGGGTCACCTAGAGCAC
>JAWLRI010001009.1:257004-321321 GCA_034781795.1 Crypturellus tataupa
TTCTTGGCCACGAGGGCACCCTGCTGCCTCATGGTCAACCTGTCGTCCACCATCACGCCCCGGTCTCTCTCAGCAGAGCTGCTCTCCAGCAGGTCGGTCCCCAGGCTGTACTGGTGTCTGGGGTTATTTCTGCCCAGGTGCAGGACCGTGCACTTGGCTTTGTTGAATTTCATGAGGTTAAAATGATAAAAAAATGGTATTGAGAAAGTAGAGAGTAGTGAAAATTCTAAACTTTTTCAAAAATAATTTTAATGGAAATGCCATTGCTTCTTCCAGTGTGACAGGAGCAAAAAGTGATGGTCAAACTTGTTATCTGAACCGTAGATTTATTAATTTCAATTTTTAAAACATTTTAGACAATTTTGAAATTTTAAATCATTTTATTGTGGAAATAATATTGTAGACTTTTAAAAGTTGATATATTTAAAACAGTATTTTCAGTGTCTCAAGGCCTTTTGATAGAACTCAGTTTTATAAATCACACTGTCCAAAGTCCATCTACTTTGCAGAACATGTGGAATCTGAGTGTCATTCTTTAAACAAGGGGAATATAGAAAGTCTTTTTAAACTTGGAGGGATGCTAATGAAAATCATACATGTATTCTGTCTAGCTTTATGAAAAGATTATTTGAAACTAAGATCCCTACAAATAGGGTGGTTTCAAGCTCAAACATCAAGCAAATATAGGCTTACTGAAACTATCCTTTAGAACTTATTCCTAGCACGGCTTCTATAGTTAGTGGTTCTTAAAAGAGAGTGAAACTCTCTGCCTCTGTTCAGAACAAAAAGGCAAACCATGTTCTTTTTATTTCTTATCTTTCAGCATTATTAAAAGAGAGCAAGTGAGAGGACACATGCTAATTTTGGATGAAAGGAATCTTCCCTCGTCCTGTCGCTCTCACGCAGGCAGCCTGCACAGCTGTTCCAACCAGGCACCTTTTCCTGGCAGGAAGGAGAAGTAAAAAAGCAGTGGGTTCTTCAGCATAACTTCCTCTCTTCCTTGAAGTTCAGCCCCTGGTCTAATCTCCCAGAGTTTCTCCTGGCTTGCCTTGACTTGTCACTCAGACAATGAGCACTGTTTTAACCTGTCAGCAGTGGAATTACTTGGCTGGCTGCTGGGGTGACAGTGACAGTGAGAAGCGCAGTGGACACGTATCAGCGCAAGGGCACTTTCTGCGAGTACCCCAGCAGAATCTCCTTCAGCTGTTGCCTGCTTAGTGAGTGCTCTAGGAAGGGAGGCTCTTGCACTGCGTTGTGTCTTTTGCAGGAGTTTTGCGGTGGCATTTTTAGCATAGGATGGCTCCATTGGACTGCACGTGCTGTCCAATGCAAACCAAAAAAGAAAAAACACACACTCATCTTGCAGTTATGGTTTTGTTTATGTTTCTTCAGTTGTTTAAAGTTGTTCCTTGTCTGTTGATGATGCCCTTTATCACTGGTAGGTCTGAGGACTGTTTAAATTAAGCCAGTTCACATAGACTGGAACAAGCCAGAGGGCCCAGCTGAGCATCTCTTCTGACAGATCCTGGGGTCGAATTAGACCCCTTCAGGGGACAGTGATGAGGAGCTGAGAGCCCCTCAGCTGGCTCCGGGAGCCTGGGGAGGGCTTTGTATATATAACCCCTGCGTTATTAGTTGTGCATGCTGCTTCTGCTGGTCTTCTGGGTCAAGCTCTCAAGCACTGGGGGCTGGGGCAGGGGGGCAGGCAGGAATCATGTTGGATTGACTATATAAGCCTGATGTTTCCTGATTTTTCTCTTTTTTTTCCATAAATCATGGCATTCCTTGTTTCAGTGGTCTTAACCATAAATGCACACATATATACATACAGATTTACATGTACATATAATACTGACTCTGTGACTAAAATTACTGACCCCTGACTAAAATCTGAAGCACTGTGTGAATCGATTTGGGTTCAGACGGTGAATGTTGCCAGTAGTAGAGCTTCACTCAGAAGGTTACATGACACTGCGGTATAACATGTTTAATTCATTGCACCCTTAAAGAGATGACAACACAACCAGATCAGAAAGATACTGCAAGCAGTGCACCCAGGCCTCCTGTATATCCAGAAGTGTTGTGTGGGTAGTGACATGCATAATAATTATATCTAGTATTTGCATTGCACTAAGCCTCTTGGCTGCAATCAGCATCTGGACCCTATTGTGTTCAGCATTCTCCAAACACAAAGGAAAGTCTGTGCTCCAAAAATTTTATTTAACATTATTTAGATTTTCTTCTCATGTTTATATGTACTTACTTTGATTTTTGTGTGTTTTTTAACCTCTCAGTTGGCCTGTCAAGAACAATATCTGTTGTCATATCTGTAGCAACACCTAAAAGATCATTTTTCCAAGTGGTGGAGGTTTTTTGTGTGTTTGTCTCGTGGTTACAGTTGATTTCTTATTTCACTGGTGCCTACTTTTTATGAAGACCAATTTTAAAGGATGATTGCACTAATAATGCTGTTTTGACATGTGTCCCACGAACCTCCCATTTCCCGTTTGATGGCAGCTTGTGGGATTGGGCCCATGCTGTAGAATTTACACAAAAAGCTCTATGAGATTTGCTGGGCACAATAGTGAAAACTGTTCAGTATATCCTGTTTTCTAAATGTCAGCTTTTTTTTTTTTCCTTTCATAGTGGGTGGGCTGACTAAACAGAGCCTTTTTTACATGGTACTTTGCTGTTTTCTAAACAGAGCAGCTATGTATGCTATCTAGTTTATATACAGATTTTTTTCTTTTTTTTTTATTTTTTTTTCTTAGGGTACCATTATAAATATGTTAGATTTAAAAGAAAGTAGTTCTACAGAAAGTGCTTTGTTTGTAATATCTAAACGTTTTCTTGATTAGGATTTTTTGCATATTTTATTCATTACTTTTCTGTCTACCACTTTCAGTGTGTTTTGAAATAATTATGCATAGGTCTTACAATACAGTAGGGCCAATGTTTTTGAGAGTTTTTGTTCTGACACATAGCATGGAATGGAGCTAATCAAAACATAAGTGTTTACTTTGCACCACTCACTGCAGATTTTAAGATATGTATTAAACATTATTTTGGGCCTTACTACAGCATATGACTTTAAAGCATTAAAGAAAGACAGTTCCAAATTAGGAAAATTAGAACAAACAACCATTCTAAAATAAATAATTTGTATTCTTAAAATATATCGTATATAAAAACTTTGAGGGTAATTCTACCACTATGTTGTTGTTTCTTTCTGGCTTGCTGGAGAGCCAAAGGCAGGCATGCAATTGCTGCAATAAATGCCTCTAAATGGACCACATACAAAATGATTATCCTAAGTAAGTTGCATAGCCACTGCTTGGGTAATGCTGCAGGCAGCAGATCAGATCAGGTCCAAGGGGCAGAATTCCTCTTCCGAACAAAACTTTGCCCCCACAGAGCAACTGACATCAGCGCTAGGAAAGTCGCCAGAGAGTTGCTGCTAGGGATATATTGCCCAGTATTCTTCACTCAAAGTATGAAAATGGGATCCTGCACATCTGTTGGAAGCAGGGCTATGTTGGTGGAGATCTGATACTGTGCATGCAGATCCCTCCTCCTACAGCTCTGCCCGGTTGAAAAACTTCATATAAGTTCTACTTTGAAAAAAGATTAATTCCTCCTACATTAGCTGTATCTTTCATTTCATAATACATTGCTATTTCTGTGTAACCAACATGATACCAATGTTTTACACCTAGGTACTACCCCTGGATTGAACTGAGCATGATGCTAGGAAGCTTCCAATACTCAAGTTGATTCCCAATAGCAGTGAATATTAGCTATATGAAAACATCCTGCAGATTAATGGTACAATTCACATGTATAATTCAAAATATCAAATGTTCTGTTTCATAGATGAAAAGGTCCTTCTCAGGAAATAAGCACTGCAGGGAAATTTCTATTTGGTATGATCATTTTAAGCAGCCTGTTTTGATGTGGAGATGGTCTGTGATGCCTCATTTGGTCATTTGCACTATAACAGAAGTGTTCCTGGGGAGCCACTGAATTTCATCCTGAAGAAATTAAAAAGGCAGCTTGTTACGCTTGCTTCCCAGGTTCCAGTGCCCACAAAACAGCATCACTCGGTGGGGAAGTAGGAGGTTCTAGCATTCCTTCGGACGTGTGGGAAATGGCATGTCTGTTTATATGGCCGTGGTTTCACCTTACACATGGACCACCAGGTTTTAATGACACACTTGGCCACAGGAGGTTCAGGCCACTGACCACTATGTTTATTCCAATGAACCAGCCTGTTGGCACTGGGAAACCTTTTACCCCAGTTTACACCAGGATATATAAATCAGACAACAGATTTCTTGTCTATAGTCACCTTGTCAATGTTGGCACGGGGGTTTCCTAGGGAAGACATTTTTTCCGTGTGCAACAGAACCTGTTAAAGGAACATGTCATGGAGGGTATTTTGTCCAAAGGATATAGCATAGAGTCAGGCTGGAAAAATAAGTTTAGGCAACAAATATTTAAAGAAACTTTAGAATTATGAGGAAAAACAGTTTTACTCCTCACCATGTCCTGTCTCTAATATCTGTTTTGTTCCACATCAGATTCTTGCTTTTCAGAGTAAATAATGCAGGATGTTGGTATTTTCCTTAGCAACCTCATGCACATTAAATCAGTTTGAAAAAAAAAAAAAGAGAGAGAGAAGATTGTAAGGGAACTGATCTGTTCATTTTTGAATATTCTTCATTATTTTTTTTAAATCTATTCTTAAAAACATTGGAGGACGAGAGGAATGAGATGTCCCCAAAATTGCAAGCAAATGCTTCTGTCCTCGAAGAAGGTCCCTTCTTGTACCAATCAATACTGAAAGGCTCTTGGCTATGGCAATATTAATGACTGACAAACTGATTTAAAGGAGGGATTACACTGAGGTGCAACTATGTGGATCTAGTAAGAAAGTGTTGTGTTATCAAAGTGTTACAGAAAATGATCTTATGGAATTGGTTTAAATCTGGATGTGTCTTGTAGTAGAGTTATAAAGCTTAATCTGTTCTTGATTGAATCAACTGACTGAAATATCTAGGTTGGAGGCATTTGTATATTTGTTAATGAAATCAACCCTGAAAGCTTGTTGTGGGATTGGTGAAAGCCTGGTTGTGTTTGGGTCAGAATTTTTAACCGTGCTGACCACAGACTACCCAAAATATAAAGAGCCTCCTTTTTACTCAAACACTTTCTGATGTAAAAAGTATTGGCTGTTTGGCAGTTTGACATGATGGAATTGCCCTCCTACTCTCTTATATGGGCTGCACTTGTGCAGTAGTGGCAAGTTTCGATTAAATGCTTCACAAGCTGTTGTTTATAATTATTTGTTTTAAGAGGTCTGAAAGATTGTGCTTGCCAGATTCTAGCAGTCTTAGACATTTCCACAGTAATGAGGCTTTAGTTTTCGTAGTGTGCTATCAAATTCTCTTCTTTCCGTATCGGTCTTTCCCAGCTTCTGTTTAGAGTGCTTGGACCAAAAGCAATTAAATTCTGCCTACGTATTGTATGTATTTATTTTTTCATTCTCACTTTATCACCAACAATGGTTGAAATATAGACTGCTTACTGTGAATACACATATGATCACAGAAGCATTTGCTGAAATCCTCCTATTGACAACAAGCACTATTTTTTTGTACCAGTAGCTCCTCCTTCCTATCCACAATTCTGCAATGCAAGAAAAATGAGACAGCTTAGGAGGTCTGCAGCCACATTTTTGTAACACAAACTAATTAGTTACTACATAAGATATTAGGCAATCTCCACTCCCACTAGTTGCATTTAGTTTAGTAATGAAACATTCTTTGGGAGTGCAGTGAGGATTAATTAACATTCAGTATATTGGACTTATAAAGTATGAAGGCCCTAATTCAATGCTATTTTACCATGTGATCAACCATAAGCACATCTGCTTTATTTCCATTGGAATCAATGGAATTTAAGCATGTGCTTAAAGTTAAACATGTACTAAATCACTTTCCTGAGTACAAACAAACTGCTGATTTAGAGCTTATAAAAGCTATCTTTTTTTTCCCCCTCAATCTATCGATGCACTTCTTAATCAGACTGAAGATAAGAAGCTGTATTTTCTAAAAGTCCTGTTCCATTTTCTTTCTAAAGTAAAATTATGAAAGAATGTGATGCTGAAAAGCTTGTGCACACTATTACAAATTCTTATTCATTTGCAAGGAGAGATTCCAGGCTATGGTGGATAAAAAGCTGCAAAACAGACAAGGGCCTTCTTTATGATTCATATTTAAAATGGCATGCAATTATGTAAAACCATCTATACAATAAATAGTTTGCGTAGTAGTTAAATAAAAAAAGTTCTTTAGTTCTTAGTAGGTCTGTCGTTTGTGTACAAAAAAGACTAGTTCATGAGTTGTTAATCCATGACAGCAAATTTGTACTTGTTTCTTTCAATATGTATAGTTACATTACATTAATCATTGTCCTGGGGAACTCTGGACAATAGGTAGGAAGAGATAATAACAGAACCTACTAGATTGGGGCTGATGCCTTGACTGTCTTTCTTATATGAAGTTCCCACCATTGCCTTACATCAGAAAAAACTTATGACTAAAACATTAATGTTAAGAGACTTTTTCTTGAGCAAGGAGCTTACATAAACTTACCAAATTGAGCTATGTCCTGTCAATCTATAGTGAAGCAGTTATTATTTTACCAAGAACAGGCAAATTCCAGCTTGGCTTAATTTCACTAACTAGGAAGTGTAAAGACTTGGTCTGCTGATAGAAATCTGTGATAGCGCAGGTCTTCGATAGCTCCAACAAATGCATGTGAATAGTAGAAATTTGTGCAAGAGCCAACGTGTCTTTTCTTTTCTCCAGATGTTAATCCACCCCAACAAAATAGGAAATCTGGAAATGATCAATCTTCTTTGTGAGAACTCTAGTAAACATATAGCAGCTTTGTTTCCAGATGGTGAAAATTGCATTCACCAGTCTGCCCACCAGACACTAAGATTCACCTGAATGAGCCTCTGTGTGTTCTTTTTCTCTCCCTTTCTCCCTCTCTTTCCATCCCTCTCTCTCCCCCTCTGTCTCACACACACATTCCCTTTCTTCTCTTTGAAATCGTTCAAGTCTTACTCGCAATCCCTACCCTAAATGTGGGCCCATTGATCACTGTCGCATCATATCATATTTTACCTATAATATTGTGTACCTGGTGAACGATGGCCCAGCTGACTGTTAACTGTTTCACGCAGCTCTGAGAGGTACACCTTTTCCCAGCAGCCATTTTTAGCCCTGGACTCATTTTGTTCCTTGTACTTTATCAATCAAGAATTTTTAAACATCTTCTATGTTTCATTTTTTTAGTAATATTTGCAGTAGGTTTCCAGCAAGATGACATGTAGATGATAACTGATGAGTAGATGACCAGTGGCCATATAGCTTGACCAAGTGTTATTATGGATTAGTCACTTTGACATAGCCCCAGGAATCCCTGAGCACAGGTGAATGGACAGAGGTAGAGAAGAGCAAGGAGACAATTCTAGGAAGAACATTTCAGAGGACAGACAATCTTTAGCTATGTTCTGAAAGCGGAAAATGAGTGGTATTTTAAATATAAATTAATTAGCTTATAATAATGTACTTTAAACATCATCCGTTTGCTCTCAGTATAAGAGCAGTTGTGTTTAAAATGTGTTTACTTGGTCACTGTCATTATTAACCAGTACTAATACCTTAGTTTAATGTTTTAAAAGTTAGCTAGATTTTAAGGTATTTTTTTCTTCTTGTTATCACTTGGCAATGTTGAAGTATTTTGAAGGTTTATCTAAAATATCTAAATGACAAATGAACTTCTCAGTTGCACTTGAGTTCTTCAGATTCTTAAACACAAATCTTTTGTAAGTAACCACCAATTGAAACTGCAGAAATCTTTTTTCTGTCCTTAATGTCCTTTCATGAGAGATGAGATGCTACACCTTCCGTAAAAGACTTTGTTTTCCAGAAACAAGGGGAAAATATGCTTTTTTTTTGTCATTGCAGGCATTGCTGCGTTAATTTTTAATAATGACTTTCATATCACATCAGCAGGGGTAAAATTTGACTCTGAAACCTCATATTTCAGACAAACAGGACTAAAAAGGATGTGCTACGTAGTGCCATAAAAATCAAAGGTGGTCAGTATAATAGTCTCAATATATTCTTCCATCTTTTCTCTAGGAGTTGATCATCAATGTATTGTGTCCAAAAAAAAAAAAAAAATCAAACCAATCATCTAGGTTTCCCTATATGCCTCACTGTCTACGTCTGTTTTATTAAAACATTTTGTGGATAACTGAAGTTTACCTATGCTAGCAGGTACTACCATTGTGTAGTGCTTGTGAAGAAGTCATAAATGCACCCCACATTCATGACTGTGATTACTGTTACTATGAAGAAAGCATATTTTATTTCAGTGTGAAATGTTTTTAAATACTAATGTTACCAGTCATGAAATTATGCACAAGAATGTTGTAAAGTGACCTAATTTTATTTTATTTATTTATTTTATTTTGTGACATTTCAAATTGAAAATGTACATTTTATGCTCAATCTTCTTCATCAATCAGTAATCGAAAGTAATCGAAAGATTACATACTATGAAATGTAACATATGGAGTTGTCACAACAGGATGATTAGACGTTTAAGAGTAGTCTTTATCTGACTTGGCTTTGCCTATCTAGAAGTTAGACATCTCAGCTGAGTTAGTTACCAAGAATCTCTATAGCCTTGGGAGGAAGAAGTGTAATACTTAACAAATTTCCATCCCATCATAAAAATGTAACAGAAAGAGATAAGATGACTTGCATCTTGAAATATTCATTTCTTCTACTCATTGTAGTAGGAACCCAGTTGACTGAGGTCAGAGTCCAATTTTGAGTTGACTAAAATTAGGTGAGATGGATCCCGTTCTCAAAGACAGTTTGGTAACCAAGTGACTCACTTCTTTAATGTTTATTCTTCTCTATCAATTGTTGATTATTTTAAAGCAAAATTAAAATGCTTCATGTTGTACTGAATATCCTTCTTAAACATAATGAGCAGATCCTCTTCCAGCACGATTTTTCAGAACTTGCTTGGCTTGTCCAAGTGATAAGAATATATGCAATGAGAGCTATCTAGTTAGGTTCTGATCTCATATTGATTTCAGCAGGCACTGACTCAAGCTCACAAGTCATTAATAACACTTGTTCCAGATGAGGTTTTAAATGAATGTTGTGACTGCCTGTTATTTTCTCCAAAATGGTTTACCCTTTTTCCTTGCATCTTTTTTTTTAAGTTAAGTAGCATAGTATGAGTTAGTGCTGTGATGAAACAGATCCAACAAACTCAACTTCTAGCCACCAGTGGTGCTGATAGTCTCAAATGTTGTTTAAATAAATATTTAAACAAAGTACAACATGCTACTGAAATAATTAAGTTTTATTGTGGCAGAATCGGTGATTACTAGGAGTTATAGAAAACCATCCAGTCTTGGCCACCAGTTGGATCAATGCCATGTGACAATGTATTAGACCAGCAGGGTGCTCTCATTAAATTACTCTCATGTCTTGGGTTGAGCCAAATCCATTGCTAGTGTTAAACTGCAATAATAAATCTCTACTACATTTTAGAATCAAAGTTCATATACTTTTTATATTAGTCTATGGTCTAGTTATTTTTCTTTTATGCCCAATTTTAAACTTAGCTGGCTTTTTTATAGTCTCAGATGCCTGTTCACAGTTCCCAAGGACTTCAGTGGATATTATATATTTCAGGTATATGAAGGCAAAGCGGAGCCTAAATTATTGAGCTACTGGCTATCCTTAACTGCCGTGGGAATAATTAAATGGAAAATCATTATATTCATAGAAAGTTTATAGATTCTCCCCATTATTCTCTCCCCGTTTGTTATCTTTTCTGCCCTTGTTTTACAGTTCTATAGTACTTCTGTTTAAAAGTCTTTCTAGGTTATTTCTAAGCCTTAGTTGCCTATGTGCTAATTGGAGATGCAGGGTTTTGTTTGTTTGCTGTTGTTTGTTTTTGTTTTATTTTTGGAACTTTTGGAGGTGATTTCTTCTGATACTGATAATTCTCTGATAATTCCCAATTTATTTTTCAGGACTGGGGCTGTGATCTTTATTTCAGTTGTTATTTTCCAAGTTTTGAGAGAATTTTTAACCTTGAACTGACTGAAATGTATAAGGAGTTGCTTTCCCAAAGTAAAACTAACAATAAAATGGATCCGCTTAAACATGTATCTTCTTAGGAGCGGTGAAGAGCAGTAATTTACTACATGATCTCAAAACCCAAACTAAAATTGCTGCCCCACTGTACCACACACTATAAAATGCCAGGTGAATGGTTCCTGGCCTATAGAATTAACAGTGTGAAGAAACAAAGGAGGGGAAGAAAGTATAATTATTCCCATTTTACAGCTGTGGAGACCAAAATTCAAAGAGATTAAAGCCCTATCTAGACTAAGAAACTAAAATATGTTTAGCAGATACATTAGCTATCACATTTAATTAATCTATTTTAAACTTCACTTGATGATTAGAATGCATAAACATTGCGACATTTGAAAACCAACCTTGATAAGCCACTATTTTGTGAGTAGCTCCTTTCTTTTCCTTTCAGCTGAACTCCAACAGCATGGCAGAAAGTGTCCAGTTCCTAGATCTGACAGAATTATGTGTTCTTCATTATATGTAATCCTGGTTTTTGCAATTCAAATGTTTGAAAGGACATATATTCTGTATATATGGAAAGGACGTATATTGTGTTCGAGGTATCCTTCAATTAATGCTAGGAAAAGTAGGAAAGCTATAGCACAGATTTAGGTTGACTTTAGTAGAGATGCATCAATATGATTCAGAGTGTCAAAATGAAAAACGTATTAAATGCACTTGACTGATAGTGTTATTGAATTAATTAGATGAGTTTAACAAAGGAGTTCAACTTTTAGAAATGTTACCAAGATCTTACTGAGAAATGGATAGCTGTACAATTTTTCAGCACCTGTGTGAATTACTTACAAGTGGAATTGTTTTTCTCTAGAGTAACATAGTGACTTGGGAGCCTATTTTCCATTGACTTTTAAGGAGTCTCTGTTTCAAATGTTTGTGAACTTTTAAAATGTGTACTAAGGAAAGAAGAAGGATTTGCTATTAGATTCCAGAAGAGTCAGTCAGCAAGTGTGTAGTTGTTGGAGTTTATTCCAGAGTAAATTTCTTCCAAAATACAGCTCTTGGGAACTTGCTAGCAAAGTTTCTTGCTGTTTCCTGGTTTAGGTGTTCTCTTCTTCTAATCAATCATAGTTTGCATGAAAAGCCCTTACTCAAGTTGATATAATTCCTCAAATAACTATACCAGAACCTGTAGAAGATTTCGAACATAAGGTATTTCTGCATTCAGCAGAAGGACAGTGAACAGACAAGCATACTAAATGGAGTGTCAGATAATTTTTTATAATCAGATACATTTTTATAATCTTCTGGCATACTAGTTTTTGGTGGCAATATCTGAGATCAGTGGTCACTCTCCATATCTATTTTGTACATGTTAGTCACTGCCCCGAAGCTCCTGCAACCAAAATTAAGGGAAACAAAGATACAATTTACAGATGCAAAGCCGGGAATTAAGGGATTTGTTATAGACTTTAAATGGGAGCAGATACTAGACTCTCAAAGAGGTCATTTGCAAAGTTGCAGCATGTGAATGGGTAGAAGACAGAATTCTAGAAGTGGCCACTATGCGTCTGTATCTGGTCTGTATCTAACACATATGACAAAATTATGAGTCCTCATGGATCAATAGGCCCGTGGCCACTGATGTAAGTCAAACAAGATTTCAGGCAAAATGGCATGTTTAGAATCATCAGTCTTAGGCAAGCATTAAAGGTAGAAGAATCTACTTCAAAAAATGATCAGATTCCTTACCTACAAAACATGCATTTCATTCCTGCATTTGCTCCTTAGGACAACTGTTAAGAGTAGATGTAACCTGAGCCAGCCAGTTGCATTGTTAGATACCTGACCATAATTTACTGATATGTTTCAAAACAGTAAAAACTTCAGGCTCCAATCCGTAGAAGTTCAGTGTTGTTTTCAAACAAGGTTGTACTTTGATTACTACTTTGGTGTCTGACTCACTGGAATATAACAGTAAGTCTATTTTTCAAGTTGTTAGGAATATAACATATCAATAATAGCATAAAGTAAGTCTTTGCTAAGAAATGTCTGTCAAATGAAATGCGTAATACCTTACTAGCAGCTTAGTATAGTCACTACTACGACAGGATCAGTGTCTTGTGCTTTAAAAATAAACTTCTTTGCTCTGAGTCAACATCTGCTTTGCCTTGGCCTTCATTTAGCAGCAGGAGACCATTATCCTGTGATGACTTTCTATTCCACTGACATCTCATCTGGTGCACCGATATTCTTAGTATTTTACTCCCCTGCTGTGCCCCTTCCCCTCAGCCACACACACACAAACACTCTTTATCTCAGCCTGTAGAATGCAATGTTCTGCTATTTCTGTGAATAACAGATTACACATAATGTAATCAATCAGCTGCTTCTGCCACTAAAGAAAAGTGTGTCCTTCCAATTAACTTCTTATATCCTAATAAGCAAACAGCAACACTCTTGGATAGATGCCTAAAATAGTGAGTGTTTATCTGAAATGGGGGACTGCACCATCTGAGAAGGCAGACGCCCTTGCAAAAGTTTCAGATCTAGTCAAATTATTGCCAGGGAGAGGAAAATGGAAAGCAATAATGATATATACCAACTAAAAATTTTCAAAGGCTTGACTTGTTTTAGTTTTGAGGCCACGATTTGGAGGCATACTGGTTTCTCTAGCCTTACTTGAATCAAACTATAATTTAGATTTACTAAACTTAAATTTACATTTTTGGAGTAGTTCATTTGTAATGCTATGTCACTTCAATAAAAGAGAGTATATGAAAGCAGGAATTTCTTCAGCTTGACTTCACAGTTTTTCTCCACAAAGAAAAAAAGAAGACTGTAACATGAGAATGTAACAATGTCTGTGCTGGGGAAGTCCAGAGGTCCGTTTAACATGAGATGTCTGCAAGAAGATGCTTAGGAATGACTGTAAGAAACAGGGCAAGAATTGTGTGATTCTTTCCCTTGTATATCCTTCCTGCAAGGACTAGATGGACCCTGCAGGCAGGGCAGGGAGGGAAATTGCTGTTATGCTTTGCAGAGCTTCTGGAAGCACTCAGTGCCTAATGGGGTGAGAAGTTTCTTCCTCTTTCTCTTTTCCTTACACAGACATGCATATCCCCACATGTGCTAAAGTAATGGAGCACTATTATGCGGTAGGAGCCTGTGCAAACTTTCTTTAAGCTGATTTGATGGCTGCACCTAGAAATCATTCCGGATAAGTCAATCAAAACATAGCGTTTTCCTTGTGTGGCCTTGTGTGAAATGCCTGCCGTTAGTACCAAAGTCAAAACCTATATTTTAGCATTATTATTTTTAATCTAAGTAAGGCTAAAAGAGGATGTGCCACTTGATGGGCTTAGAGACATGGTTTGAACCTGTCACTTTCCAGCAGCAAATTATGTCTCACATTAAAATATAACCCCCTCAACGTTGTTTATTATACCTGAGTGTAAGCTGATTGTGATGGACTATGATTGTCAACTGATGCGAGTAAGCAAGACAAAGATGGCTTTGTTTGGTTTCCTTTTTCCTTCGAAAGGATTAAACTAATGTGGCTGTGTGTGATCAACTGGAAACCTTTCCCATTTACTTTTTTTTTTGTCTTTTTCAGTGTAAAAGTATGATAAGCGCATTTTCCTTGCTTTCCTACCTTTTTTGAAGAAACCCTTTGGGAACTTGCAAGATGCAACTGCTATTGCTGCCTCCTGCTTCAGATTATTTAGTGCATACTGCAGAACCACGCTGTGTATTTTTCTTGTTCATGGGTTGTTTCACTGCCACATACCTAAACAACTAGAATGAACTAGCATTCAGTATTTGTAACTTACTCTAGGCACAGTTAACATATAAGTCTTTATAGTAATTTAAAAAGTAGTTTTCATTTAAACTGCATTTTCCTAGGACTGTTTTTTGCCTATACTGAGAACTCATAATCTTCATCTGTTGTAGAATGTAGCTGACATTCTTGAAGAGGTAGTTAGTTAGGAGGGGGAAGGAGGAAAAGAGTGCAGACCTTTTCACAAAAGTATCGTGGATTTGTTTGGCATGTTTTCAGAAATGATATTTTCTTCTTGGAGTCAATTATTCTGTGTTTGGGGATATTTGTGATTGTGTCATGCTATAAACTCTGCAAGATTAGTGGGGATGACATCAGGAGAATGATCACCCTGATCTTGTGACTTATCACTCCCAGTGCCTTTTTTTATTTATATGTTACTCTAGGGTAGTGGCAGGTTCAGTATGTGATATCTCTTGAGATGTCACAAGAGATATGTGAGGAAAAAAGAATTCTTGGAAAATTATGATTTTTATTTGAAAGAGTGTGAAAATGTCATTTGACTATGCTAGAATACTCTGTAGAGAAATATATATAATTTTCTCTAATTTTTGTCCGATCTAGAGGCAGTCACAAGTAAAGCATTGCTTCTGTTGTCGTTGTCTTTGTCTCTTTACTATGAGAAGCAAACAGGTTAATATGCCACTAAGAAAATTATTTTCTTATGTTTTAAATTATTTTCTATATTTTCTTAAGATCTTTGGCCATATTCATAGAATCATAGAATCATAGAATGCCTAAGGTTGGAAGGGACCTCTAGAGGTCATCTAGTCCAACCCCCCTGCACACGCAGGGCCACCTAGAGCACGCGGCACAGGGCTGCATCCAAGCGGGTCTTGAAGATGTTGAAGCATAATTGTTTCCTGATCTTAACCTGGATGTTTCAGAAAGATGGACTGCTTGAATTCAGCTTGGCTAAGATTCGAATATTTCCCTCTCAGGCATCCGGAATGTACAACTGCCATATTTGCACCTGATTTTTCCTGAGCAGGAGTACAAGCAAATGCACATCCTAGTGCTGTTGAAGTATGCTCAGTGTGTTTGGTAAGTATTTCATCTGCTGCGCAGACACAGCAAAGATATTGTGCACAGAAGCACACGTGGAATTTGTTAGAGATGCACTGTACTTAATATACGTTCACTAAACCCTGCTTATAACCTTTTAATGACACGGGACAATAGATCCAGTACTTCTAGAAAATGTCAAGTCTAATTCCCAGGTACTGCGAAGCAGAAATGCTCAATGACAGAAGCACCAGCTTTGCCGCCAGCTGTCGAAAACTCACAAACAAAGGTAAAACATCTTAAAATTCCCCCTGAAAAAAACTCTTAGTAGAGAAAAAAAAGTACTAGAAAAATCAAAATCTGACTTATCTTTATCCTTATCTGTATAATGTTCTTTCAAATGCAAAACTGACTCATAATTAGTCTATCCTATTAATTTTATGCTTCTACAAAAAAGGAAGACTTTGAGAAGATTGTGCACAAGGTGGGAAAATCAACAATATTCACACTCTTGCAGCCTTTCCTGAAAGTTATTGTAAACATAGCTGTTGAATCTCACGCTTTATGCAGCTGTAACTTTCAGACAAAAATTCTAAAGCTGTTGTTGTGAGTGCTTAATTCTATCAGATGTTTTCAAAGGCAGTAGGATGATTTTATTTATTTCTAAATATTAAAAATTGCTTGTATGAATGATGAGGAAAACTAAATAACTTCTGAAGTACTTTGTGGTTTTATTCAAATGGATATTTGTAAATACTTCTTGCAAAGGGTTTCTTTACCCTGTATTTGCTCAGCATTACTTCTTGAGAAAAAAAATCCAGTGTGGTCAATGAAGAAATCCAGTAGAAAATTGACCTGCTGAAGTACTTCGCTCATGAAGTACAATTTGTTTATACAGCATACTTCTTCAAACTGTTTTTGAAATCACAGAACCCTCATATATAACCTATTCCTCCAACTCTATGTCTATGTTCCTTCATATCCTATGTTTACTTTCTTTCTCTATCTCTACATTTTTTCTATACGTTTTTTCCATGCTATTTGCTGAACTGGAACATCAACTTTTTACGCATGTGGTTTTACTACTTCTCAGCTCAGCTGACAATCTAATATGCATTGAAAAATACAATTTTGCAGTATCTTCCCTTACTGAGTCCTTTCCAGGGTTGACAGTACTCTAAAGAGGATCTGTAAGCAACAGCTCTGCTGGGTCATCTCTGGTTACAGCTATGTCATCCCCTGCCCAAATCACTCACAGGAGTTTTAGTCTTGTTCAACAGTCAGTCTTTGATGCTTGAGGAATGCAAAAGATTCATTTCTAGTCCACAGAACATATATTGCAGAGTATGTAGATGTACGGAAATCAGAGCTTAGCTGTTTTTTTGGAGACTGCCAAGGTT
This sequence comes from Crypturellus tataupa, assembly GCA_034781795.1. NCBI lineage: Eukaryota > Metazoa > Chordata > Aves > Tinamiformes > Tinamidae > Crypturellus > Crypturellus tataupa. The sequence continues at coordinate 273,456 of JAWLRI010001009.1, forward strand.
TCACAACTTTACAACTTCAAACAGAGCAACTTTCTCTAGACTTACATTTATCCTTGAATTTCACAGTTTGTTTTCACTATGAATGTGCTTGTGGGAAGAGTCTGTTACACTCTAGACCATTTTTACCATTGCCCAGAAGTTGGTTCAGTACAGCTAGGTGCAACTAGACTCTTTGGGCAACATAACCTGTTCTCTCTGGGTTTTATTGGAATATGTTGGCACTGGATTCAAGCCCAGAAGGTAAACTTGAAAGTTGGTGTTATAAAGGCTTGCTCCTGCTGAAGTCTTCAACCGAGTAACTGTAGTGGTCTGTAAATGGCTGAAACTTTTAGCAACTTCATCTCCTGGAAACCTATCTTTGCTGCACTGAGAATTCCTCCCTTGCAGTTTTGTCATGACAGCATTCTTCAGGAGCTTGGGCTGCCGTCTCATCAGCTTGGAACAGCCTGTATTTGTGAAGCTCCTGGCTCTGTCACTCATCACCATGAATCTTCATTCAGGTTGCCCTTCTCTCACCTGAATATCATTCTTATCTGGCATGCTGTGTTTTTCATTAAGACTCAGATTGGAACAGAGAGTCCTTTCAGCAGGTTGAGCTCTTGGCCTCTTTACGCAAAGAGTAAACACAGGCAGCATGTTTCAATCTTGGTTGAAGATAGGTTTGCAGAGATAGTCACAACACACCTGAATTCCCGGGAGCTCAAGATTTTCATCTAAATCTTCCTTTCACAATCATCATCATTAATCTTGATAGAAACTTAAATAGACAAAACAAGACTTGCATTTTGTCCAATCCTATTACTCAGATAACTGCCAACAGTCAGGCAATACTGCATTATCCTAGAATTAACAGATAAACCTTCCCCATGCGCTAATGCCTAAGTAACTAGAGTTTTAGCAGAACAGCTAACGTGACAAGTCTTATGATGTTAATTGGGGCAGAAAATGAAATATTTCTACTTGGTAGAAAAGAACAAATGTTGTCCTAACTTAGACAAGTTTCTGACTTACTTAAGAACTTTAAAAGTTCTTAAAAAGTTAAAAAAACTTTAAAAATTTAAAAAGAACTGTGTATGGCCATCTCTGTTGTTGTACGTGTTTGATATTGCAGTAAGTTGTCAAAACTGCTTTCCTCAGCATACATATTTAAAAGGAAGAAAATAATAATTTCCAAGAAAGATTTTAACCTCATGCAGTGCTAGTTTATCTGAGCATTTTGCACATACTATGATCTGTCATTCTTCTGAATCGTCTGTAGATCTGAAATTTAAACTTCTTGCACAAGTACAAATTCCTTGCCCAAATATGCATGTGAATGTCGGTACATAAAGTTCATCCATGTAGTATGCAATTTTCTGCAGATGAACACTGGATAGTTTCACAGTAAAAATACATATATAACATATAACCTATATGTGTATAGTTATGAAATAGATTTTTTTTCTATGAATTCTTTTAAATACAACAAGAAAACATTTTGCTTTTAAGCTAAGTAATCTTCAGAAGAACTGGAGGTGCTGATAGAGTAATTGTGTTTATTCTTCCAGTTTCACAATTTCTGTCTTATAAACATTGTTTTGCATTATTGGGCTCCACGTTTCCCCTTCTCATCTGATGTTTAACAAATATTTTTCTAATTGCTTGAGACAGTGTGGTCCAATAAAATTACATCGACTTTCTGCTGAACTTGTTTGTCTGATCCACTGCCAAAAGTTGTAGGCAGCTAGGCAGCACACTCGGTCTCACTTTCTTTCCCTCCCCCTTTTTCTAAGGCAACACTTTGAGGGAGGCATATACACTTAAAACAACATGTATGTGGTGCCTTATAACTGTGAAGCAGTTTACATTTCTAAGCTATTCACATGCTCTGGCAATATATGGAGCACGTATATTTCAGCTCCTGCAATATATACTATTTTCAAGACAATTGTTTCTGCTTTTCTGTAGATTGTTGTGTGATGAAGTTAATATAGGTAAGTCATGGAAAAGTGCATTACATTTTAAAGCAGAAGTAGTTATCTTGGCTCTGGGCCCATTCATGTTTCAGCGTGACAGCTACTCTACATTTCTTCATACGGTCATTAAAAAATGTATAGCTGTCCAGAAGGTGAGGTACTGTGTTTTCTAATCACTTCTAAAGCCCTCAGAAGGAAGGCACAAGGAGGCAGACCAGCTGACAAGGCAGCAGTGTCATGTGCTTTAGTCTTAGAGTAACAGAGGGAAATTCAGAGGAGAGATATAACCCTCTGATTCTGACTGCCTGCAGGAGCTAACAGAGCAACCTGGTATTATTCCTGAGCCTTGATAACCACGTGCCATATAATGAAGGCTGAATAGCTAAATAGCTAGCTGGAGACTAAATATATTCCCTTCCCTTTTCTTGTCCTGGGTACTTCCCTGTTTATTGGTTTGCCAGGCACTTTCTCCATGATTTTGTAGCTATTCTATTTTCTTTGCCCTTGTGCAGTAAGATGTGTCTGTAATTTCTTTCCTTACAGCACACTGGCTTCTTGCTTTGTGATTTGGAATGATCACGTGTACATTGTGTACCTCATTACATGACTATTTTTGAGCATTTGCCACTTTTTGTGTGATGGAACGCGATCATATCCAAGATCTCCCAGAGCAACTCGTTGCTTGGTGTCTGGAAGCATTTTTAAAAGTACCTCGAGGAAAATAACAAAGCAAATAGTGCTGGTTTACCACAGTGGAACAGATATGGTATGTGATCCGTTAGCTGCAGCCCACAGAATAGCATAGAGAGGCAAACTAGCGAGCGTGAACAGAAACTGCAGTATTGTCCTGCTCAGACCTAGGGCTTCATGTTTGCTAAGTGATTTCTCAGTCTGAAAAGCAAAATAAGTTTCAGGTAAGGACAAATTACTTTGACATCATTTGGTATTGGGTATCTAAGCATCCTTTTATTATTCAACATCAACCTTTTCTTTAGCTTTCAGTCTTTTTCTGCAATAGGTTGATGAAGGCCTTGTGTAATAGATGGCACTTACCCATGCAACCTCATTTCTTTTTTGAAGAGCTGTATAAACCATAAACATCTCTATCTGCCTTGATCAAACTACTTAACATCCTTAGTAACATGAGAATAGCTAGTATTCATTTCAGAGAGAGTTTGTTGAAACCTCTAGAAGTCAGGACTATGTAAGTGTAAAGTGTTATTCCAGAAGTTTCTCATAATAACAGTACATTGGATAGGAGGGCAGAAAAAAATAATTAAGGGCCAAATACTTCCATCTTTAACTAAACTGAACTCTCACTGAAGTCTATGTGAGTTTTGTTCAAATAAGGATTACATATTTAAATGTGAGTGAATGCCACAAATAACTGCCTGTTGCAAGACCCAGTTATGTTAACAGTGCTCTCAGCATGAGGAGACTCAGTGTAGCTTTACAGTAAACAGAACTGAACTTACTTAAGTGCTGTTCAATGGCACTTTGAAATTCTAATCAAATGCAGGTGTTTAGAATGATTTTTGAACTTATTTTAAGCATAGTCAGTTATATATTCAGTGTAGAACTTGCATGGGATCTTCTTTGTTGTGCAATCAAATCCTGTAAAACACTAGGTTTTCTTAATATAATAATATTATGCAGTGTACATGCCATACATAGTCTTCTGAAATGTTGCACAACAGGTAGATTATTTTTGGCACCAAACTTTTTGAAAGCTTCAATACTGCTTTTCATCTGCATATGTAACACAATGTTGTAGTTCAGCATTGGCATATCTGTTTATATGCATGAAGAACAAAAAGAAGGCTGATACTAGCAAAACACCATTTTCATTCAAAATTTTGATTAGGGTAAAACAATCAATCTGACATTGTTACAGAAAATAAGTGTCAAAAATACTAATCTGCCTGCTGGTGAAAGACAAGCCTCAAATGGCTGTGGTTTGGTTCATTTAAGCACCAAGAAATTAAAATGTGTTCATGAACCTTCTGAGATCCACTCTGTCTCCACTTGTTCACACAGGCCTTAGAGTCCCGAATCATCCTTTGTGTCCCTCTAACTCTGATGCAGAGGACCTGGGAGGGATTCAGCTCTGTTAGCTTTAGGTGCCAGTAGTATAGGGCCGGTATCTGAACTAATCATCTAAACTCTCTTTACAATCAATGATAAAAAAGCAGCTATTGCTTGAGTGTAGTTCATCAAACTCGTGCAACCTTGGTACAAGATATTTTACACCTTAGAAGCACTGGTGCTGATTTTCTCCATAGATGGTAAAGGCACTCAAAATTTTGTTTTTTTGTTTTGACGCTAGGAGCCTTATTGTGATGATGATCAACAACAGGCAAATAATTTGGAATTTTAAATATACGATTTGAACCGTTTTTTTTTTTTCATATCTCTCTATTTAATATTTAATGACATTTGGAGCTTTTTTTTTTTCTAAGTACTCCATGCTACCCTATGTTGTTTAGTGCAAGAAAATAAGTAGGCTGTCAGTACTGTGTTTCTATTTTTGGTGGATGTGTGAGTAAAAATACTATTTTGCCTACATCATACTCTAGAAGACATTAAAAACTAGCTGGATAGAGATGTTAGCCTGATCAATTGTAAAGCATTTTTGAGTAACTCGGAAAAATATTTGAACCACCAGTTGATTCAGTCAACTGACATAGTCAGTTGATCCACTCAACCAATAGCTATTTATCCAAGCCAAGGATCATCTTTTAGTTACCATTAGGTTGAGAGGACTTGCATTTTCTTTGGAAAAACTGTGGTCAGTGACTTCCTGTATTCTTCCCTAAACTTCATGGGTACATCACCCTTGCCCATTTCCTCTGAGCCATTGTAGGGCTTTGTATACACGATAAACATTATAGGGCTACAATTTAGGAAAGATTTGAGTCCTAGAAAGCTGAAATAGCTCTCCTTACTAAAGAAGTATCTGGAAAGTTCAACTACTTTCATGAGAAATGCTGGCAACCGTAAATAAAATACCAGACATGATCAGATATAGTAGAAAACTCATTGCAAATTTTGGTTTCTTAACTTCCAACAACTGAAAAATAACTTAAAATTGGTAAGACAGATACATGGAGGCAAGAATGATTTCTTTTTGCAGATCTTGAGTAATATTTGTAACATAATTTCATTTTACTCATTTTCAGATGATTCTCATGTTTCAGATGTTCATACTGAAAAGGAACTGGTCTCACAGAGGTGCAATCAGAAAACCTTTTGCAACTGAATTGCAAACATCCTTTTTCTGATCATGCAGAAACCCCGCAGATGGCTCTAGGATATTTACCAACAAAAAATACTGAGCAAATTAAATTGCATTTTGCCTATACATTTAATGTACAATTTAAAAGATGAGGTGTTAGCAAAATCTAATGCTAAATATGATCTTTATGGTTTTATAAATAAATTTTCTCAGCCTGTACACTAGACTTTCTTAACCAAACTACTTTACCATGAAGTCAATAGAAGAAAAATTTTGCAAGGAGACATCAAAAATTGCCTATGTGAGGTACCTATTTTGTGATAGCATTAATAGACAGCATATTAAAATGGTATTGATTTACTGCTTACAGGTGGCATCTTTATTTGTTAGTAAGTCTTAAGAAATGTCTCCTTATGTGTCAGTTACTGTCTGTGACTCACCATTTCTTGCTACTGTATCACACTTGCATTATAAACACTCTGTGTGTTCTGCACTGCTATTAATTAGCTCCACACTTTCAAGTCTTGAATGATGATGATGCTGTTGCCTATGTCTAGAACTCTGGATAGATCCTTCTAGGTCAAATAAAATAGTTTCTATTTTAAAAATATAATAATCCATTCCTCTTAGAAAAGTTAAACCAACAAAACATACTTAAACATCTGTAAAGTAACTTTGTTTAGCAAAATAGTGAATTTTCTTGTGTGAGAACACTCACGTGACTCAAGAATGGCCAGAGAAGATACAGAGGTTGAAAAGACTTGCTTTGTTTTAAAGTAAAAAAAAGTATTTCTTGCTATGAAACCAGGATTAGAAGTTCCAAATTGTTTTTCTCCACAGAACTAAAACTGTGGTCACTAGATACACAGAAGATTCTATTTGTACTTTGACTAGAGACCTGACTAAAGTGTCTTCTTCAACTGGCACTTGAAGATGTGTGTAAAGCTAACGGTAAATAGCAAAAAGATTTTTTATTACATTTTTATGCTTCAGTGCACTTCTAGGGCTTATAGCACTCAGAATTTGGTTGCATTTCCAAATGCCATGGATACTGGCAAACCATTTTTTTCTCTCATTTCTCCCATTTTCAGCCCAACTGCTATTAGATTTGTCCAACAAATCTAATGTATTTATTGCTGAACATAAAGATAGTGGTCAGCTGAGACTTATTTGAGCTACCAGTATTTTCCATTTTTGATGATAATTGAATTAACCAGCTTTTTCTTTAATGCAGTTTAAAATAGTGGCTCAAAAAATTAATTTATTAGAATTCCATTTGTGTTTTCCTGAGAACTTGCAGGAATCATGGCAAGGAAAAGCCAGTGTTGTATTCTTCAAGACGGGTAATATTTTAGCAATATAACACCAGAATCTCAGCCACATGAACCAACAATTCAGAACACAAGCCATCAGGCCCACAGGAGAGGTTTATTTTATCTGAACTTTGAAGAAATGGACCTATGAAAACAAACCAATTTATTTTCCGTCCAAATGATCAGCTAAAGGGATTCTTCAGAGAAGACCAGAAACAGATGTTGATGTCTTTTCTCCAGAGTTGTAAGGCAGTCAGTTCATTTTCCAGTTTTCTCCTTTATGATCAAACCTCAAGTTCTCATCCAGATCAGGCAAAGGAAAGCCTTGAAGCAACTTGATACTTGTTTGATTTTCATCCATCTTCTGTAGATACTGGATGAGTTACCAGCCATTTTTATTATGGAGCATGCATTTTTGATTTTTCCAGTAAATAAGCTCAGTGGGGGATATTTCTTTCCCTGTACAAAAAGCCTTTCTCCATAGAGATTTTAGAATACCATGTGAGGGAGGGGTAACAGCATTCAGTATCTGACACAAAGGTGGCTCATGGGTCAGCTTGGTAGGGCTTGGTAGGGTACATCCCTTGATTTTACCACAGCAGACTTAAATTCTAGACTATGAAGTGCAGAGTCTGTACTAGTGTACAGACTGGGTTTTCGTCTTTAAAAAAAAAATGGTAAAAAGACACAGCTTACTGAAAAGTTGAACTGAAAAGTTTTCTTTTCTCTATTACACGATATAGCACAATTAACACAACCACTAGACACTGCTGAAGAAAGATCAGACTATAGAAATAGCTTCCTTTCAAAATATGCCAAAATCTCTCAATATTTAAAAGTAAATAATAATAATAAGGAGATACTTATTTGATGAAATTTTAATGAGTCGAAGACCTGAAGTTTTGCTAACATCCTGTTGCCGACAGTTTTCATCTTGCTTCCTAAATCTGTGAGTCCTTGATATGGTGTGCATATTCCAAATAAAAAAGCGATCATGGACATCAGAGCATCAGAGCACAGTTCTGGTGTTTTGGCATTGTAAATAGCAAAATACTCTAAGTATTAATTAAGTAATTAAGTTTTAATATTAATGTGATATGTGCTTCTAGTGAATATTTTTAAAGTATTGGTGTGGGGAAAATGTCAAAAAAGGAACGTTCACCCCCAGGACATACCAGGGAACATATTAAACTCAATTGGAAATTTTGGTATTTTCTCTAGTAATGCAGGGTTCTACCCCACATGTCCAAATGCTTGAGTCTGCTCCTTATCTCCTTGTCCTGAGAACATGCATAAAGAAAACCTAGATAACTTCTAGGGACAAGCTTTCTACAGGGAGAGTACAGAGAATTTAAGCATTGCTGGATGGGAAGAAAACTCCTACATTGCTTCTGGTAGAGCTCTACCAGTCAGTCTGAGGTTGCATAGCAGCTAGCAATTCCTACTGATTATGTGTACATTACTGTGTTTGGATAAGCTCAGCAGCTGTTGGTAAACACCAGGACTAGATTTTCAGCTAGGATATGCTCCTTTTTCTTTAGTTAGACAGTTTGTGCAAATTGAATACTTGATACCTCAACTTTCTTATTGTTTGTACGTGTTCCTTGTGTTCATACTCCTCAGAGAATAATAGTGCATTAATATAAAAACTAACTATGTGAATGTGGTCAGAACAGAATATAGACAGAAAAAGACATAGAGCTTTTTACCATGCACCATGGAAATCTAACAAAAATCTCAGATTTCTAGTGTAAGATATATGTACCAGAAAACACATAAAAAAAAATGATACATTTTCTCGTGTATGTCACTAAGTACTCTAAAAGGACAGGAAGGTGTTACTGCAAATTCTTGCTCTGAGGCACAAAGAAATAGAGTAATTTTCCAAGGCTGTTAGGATAGCCAGCCCAAGATAGCCGAAGATCCAGTCCAGTACTCTCTGGACTCTGCCCTGTCATAAAAGCAGTCAGTTGTAGTGGACAGCACAGAAAGTTTTAACAGAATGCTACACCAATCTTCATTGCATCAGAAGATCAAAAGTTAGTGTAGCCTAGGAAGAAATATCCTGACCCAGTCTACTTTTGAATCTGTGGATGGTCTATTGGTGATTTGCAATTATTTTCATGTTTGGGACAGGTTTCTCTGCAGTTTTCTCCCTCTAATTTGTTCAAAGCACAGCACATTATCTATGGCAACTTGTAACTACTTTAAAATAGCCTGGAAGCAGCAAATTATGAGAAATTTCATGCTCTTCAAAGTTTATTTGGGATCAAATATTTTTGGTTGAGTGATTTTTTTAGAGTTTTCAAGTAACTTTTCTTAATATCAGCATTCATCAGTTTTGTGTGCTCTGTCAGAAGCATCTTTATTGTTTGGATAGATCTGGCAGTAAAATAACCAACTTTCAGAATCTGACTTTTCCCCTGATATATTATGACTTCTTCTGTGGTCAGAGTTATCATCCCTCCTTAATTGACGAATTTTCTGTCTGAAATGCATGTGTCATTGTATTTTCGGGAGATGTGAGATGTCCTAATCACAGGAACTCCCTGAGGCAAATGTATATGAACATGTACATATGGTATTTTTATACAGAGTGAAGGAAGAAGGCAGCACTGGTGAAAGCCTATAAACTTCAGTTTCTAAGGCTTTAGTTTTTTGAGAAAAGCTCTGGAGAAAGCAAATCAAACCAAACATCTGTCTATATAGTTGAATTTCTCTAGAGTAAGCAGTAAATGATAGACAAGTTATTACTCCATCCCCTAAGCCCGAGGAGGTATAAAGTGAGGACAGCTCTGGCAGAACTAGGTTGTCTGGTGCTATCAAATACAGGTTAGGCAGTGACATGGATGAAAAAATGCAGCACTGAAAAAGAAAGTGAGGGAAAGAACTGTTACTTTGAGGAACTAATCTACAAATCGGTCTTCACCAGGTCCTATCTTAGCAACATCTCTAGAGGAATGCACTAGATGCCACAGAGAGTGAGATTGCTCTGAGAGTTTTCTCTCTTCTGTTTCTGCACCTTCCCCAAGATATTTCTGGATTATTTTTCCTTCACTATCCCCTCATACCAATGCTTAGGTATTTTGAGAAAGAGATGTTTGGAAGCACTGGTACATAATGTTTGGGGGAAGACTGACGTATGGAATGTCCTCAGCAGGGAGCTGAGCTTTCTGTTTAGAAAGGGCTGGAGATGATAGGAGGGAGTGCAGGGGTGCCCCAGCAGACAACTGGGGGAAACACTGTTTCTTCTCTGCCTTCACCACCTAACAGTCTCCTTGGTCTTCCCAAGAGTCCTATGCCTAAAAACAATAAGACTTGTCTGTTAAAAATCTAGTATAGAAATGAAAATATCTATCTCCACTGAACGCTATCCTTCAGTGTTTAGCAGCCCTGCTGTTTACTGAAGATCTCAACTGAGTTAGCAGGACCTGTCATAGTTGTCATCAGCTTTTATTTCCTATGCTAACAGAAATTTGCTTTTAATTAAAAAGTGAAGGCATGTTCATAGGAGCTAGCTACACCATTTCTCTAAAGCTGTATTGCTCTGCTACTTTGCTTTTAGTTGGCTTAAGTTTTACAAACATGGATCTTGCCCAGCATACGATTTTTCACAGTTTACAATTTTGTACCTTTCTTGTGTGGGCAATAATTATTGTTGAATGCTTACAATTTTGGATGTTGGTGCAATGTAGTAAACTACCTTACCATTTCTAGCCTGATACTCACTATCTTCACAACTGTGAACGTCATTCCTGTAGGGTACTTATTTTTTGTTTCCATCCATCCTATAGACCAGGATGTCCTCTCAGCTATTTAAAAAGGTTGAACCATATGAGCAATTATCTCAGTAAAATCCTCAAAATGAGAAAGAGAAATGTATGCACGTGTTAGTTGAAAAATATTGGATATATATTCAAACAAGGACATCTTTGTATCTACCCTTATTTCTCTTTCTGAAGAGACCTGCCTAAAGCCAGCACTGAAAGATGTTGTTCTGGCTGTTTTGAAAGTACTGGAATCATTTATCCCCAATAATTCTCATTTTCTGAAACTTACTTTACAATGAATTACTTGAAAAAATCTATTGTTTCATCATGCATTCAACCACCTTTTGGGTCAGCTATGTAAAAAATAGTAAAATAATAGTGAATCAAGTGATACCTTTATGGTAAATATATCTCCTATTTTGCAATTGGTGATTCTGATCAGTTCTTATAATTTTGGATTCAGTTTGTTTTAATTAGAATTACAATGGAAAGATAATTTGTATAAGAATTCTGGTATCTTTTCTGATGAATTAATACCATGCACTTTCAGAATATATGAATAACAGAGTCTGTAAAGATGTTGGTTTTATGTTTTCTCGCAGTATACACCACAGTGTAGTAGTGAGCCAGTGAATGAAATATTACATGTCAGGACACTTGATAGGATATAATTCTGTTACAGAGCTGAGTTTAAACTCCCTTTGGCAGATCCATTGCTCATATTGTGATACAGTAATCTATTTTTTATGCCATCTTTGTGTAATCTAAAATAGAAATGTTTGAATCTGTGTGTGCATTACCTTCCCATAAATTCCCTCACTCTAGAAAGGTGACCCATATTTCACGCTCTTTTAGGAGGCTCAGGCGTGTCTCTGTGAGATGGGAGATGCTTTTGGCGAAAGGGAAGATTTCAATTCTTACAATAGCATTGTTTATTGACGTTTCAAACGTCCTCTTGCTGAGAGGAAAGTAAAGACTATGGAAGGCCCCTGCATGATGCCTGCTTTGTATCATAAACTGGTTTTGCAAAGACCTTCTCAAATGAGGAGCTGACAGGATAAGAAAGGAGAATGAGGTGGGGAGAGAGAGGAAACTTCAGTGCAGATGAGATTTCCTTGCAAGCAAGGAAAATAAGTTCCTCATAACACTGTCTACCAGAGGGATGATCAGGGCAGCCTCTGGGGAGCCACCATTGACTCCCGGCTGCAAACCTTTCCCTGAACTCCCCCTCGGATCTCGGAGGTGTCTGTCCTGTAGCTCTTGCACCTGTGGAAGTTTGGATTGCAGAGTGAGGACTGTAAGTTTTAAAGCAAATTTCCTTGTAACTTTGGGATCTCTCCTCTCCTGCCCCTGCTCCCTGGCTACAGTTTGTGGCTCTCTTTTCTGTACCTTAACAGTGTGGACCTTTTCTCTTGCCTGTTAGCGTCCTCGCTCTGCTCTTTTCCTTCTCTTCCACTGTTTTATCCCCCATTCCATCTATATTTTCCATCCTTCACATTCCTCAAGCTTATTTTTTGAGGGAAGGGGAGGAGTACGGAATGATGCATTTTTCCGCATAAGAAAGGAAGCTTCTGCTTCATTTTCCTCTCTTATTTTTCAGCTTTTCAAGCTGTCACCCTGATCTCCTATTGTCCTGTGTTGCATTTCTTTCTTCATCATGCACCTCAGCATCTCCTGTTCCCAAAATTTGTCTTGTGTGCTCAACTTCTCCTTTTCAGGTACAGGATGTGAGGCAAGGCATAGGGCTGTCCACATCGCTGATTCGACTTTATTTGTTGTTGCTCAGCAATCCTTAATCTTCTCACAAAAAAAAGTTCATTTGGGCTGACATTATGTTTTCTATCCCTTGCTTCAGCAATACTAACTCCAGAAAACTCTTTGCACCTATCTAAAATTGAGTTAAATGAAGAACGTGAAAAATGGCAAATGTAGCAGAATAGAGAGCAGAAAAGATGAGTAACGTGGCAAAGCGTTGGCAAAGAGAGGAATGGAAACCAGGAGTCCTGGTTCTCAAGCCTGTGTTCAAAACAGTAAACTATGCAGTTTTTTCACAGTGTTATCTAGAAATTTCAAAGACAGAATGACATACTGTTGTTAAACAGATAATAGAGAAGTACCATCAGGAAAGCACTATTTATAAATGAGAGAGTGGGAAGGCATTCTCTATGCTGAATGTCATAAACAATGAGTACCGAGGGACTAAGGGAGATATTTTGATGTTTGTGTGCTGTGGAAAGTTTTATTTAAGCACAAACATTGTTAATAAATGTGGATTTATATAATGTTTTCTTTGATCAATGAACTCTGATAGATTTAAAAAATCTTGCATATCACATTCCTGCAGGTCACAAAGGAGAGCAAGAAACTCAAGAACACATTCTTGAATCTGTTATAATCCTATTTTGTACAAGTTTACGCTACATTTTTTTTGCACAAACGCAAAGATATTCTGCTATCGTATAGAGTGACTTTTTCAAACAAAGGCGGCCTGCCTTTTGTCCAAAAATAAATCTAAGGACATTATCTTATATTTTACATTCACAAAATAAAATAATATATAGGTATAGAATGAAGATTTGTTTTAATAAACTGATTTAAAGCCTACTGAAAACAGGGAAGGGGGAAAAAGTTCTATCAGATTGACTGGATTCTGGATTGGGCCCCAGAATAGGTTCTAGGCCAAAAAAATCCACCCAGAAGTTATATATGTTCTATGTTAAAAGCAAAGTGAATAGCTAACCTTTTCCTTTTCCCGTACTAAGTCCTTTTCTTGCTAGATCCATAGAAATGGAAGAATAAGTTTATTTTATTTTAATTAGTCCCTGAACTTTCTCTCATATATGTTTCTGATGATTCCAGGGCAATCAATATTATATCCCAGGGATGTTGTTACTGCTTATTCCATGAGTGTCAGTCACAGGCTTATGTCCTTTCACTTGGTATGCTGCAAATTGCCTGCTGATCTGTGTCCTTCGCTTCCTCCCAGGATTACTTCATGCTGTTTACATAGCAAAACAAGCCATATAAGCTCCCAGGGGCCCAGTGCTGCTGCCACAGCACACCGGTGAGTCTCGTTGACAGCAACGGGATGTGCCTTCGCTTTATAATAGGAGACTCAAGCCCTCATCACAGCCAGCCAGTCTGGAGTGATAAACTCAGGCTGCGTGTTCTCTCTCCATCTCTCAGTCTTTTCAAGGCAAGAATCTCTAGTTAGCAATATCTCAGATTACCTTTAGCCTGATGCCTACCATAAAATGATGAAAATCAGCATTAACGTTTTCACTAAATCATTTAAGCCATTAATCCTGTTGAAGTTACTTTCAACAATTTAAGGTTTAAGACAATTCCTTGCTAATTGCTAGGGCTTAATATGAGGGCGTCACTTTATTTTCACATACTGTGTGCTCTGAAGGATATGAAAGTACCTTGACTCCTTGCTCAAGTCTAGTGTTTAAAGCTGGACCTTTTCGGATGCTTTGCCGTTCCTCCTCTCCTCTATGGATGAGAGGAGGAATGTTGCCACTCTCCTGCGGATGAGGGAAACAGAAGATAGTGCAACACACTGCTCAGGCAGAAAGTAACCTAGTTCTTTCCTAGGTGTTTTGTTTGAAGAGAACTTATTTTTGACTTGGGAGGCAGGATACTTAGGAGCAAAACGTGAAGAAAACCTCTAGATTAACCTGGTGGTGACTACTTAGCCACAAAAAGGAGGTAGCGGTACACAGTGGTAGTGGGAGCACTGACTGTCTGCATGTAGTCACTCCTCAGGCCGCAGAGCGACAAGTTCTTGCCCACACGAGCAGGAAGGAGCGAGGACAAGAGTGGGTGCAGACACAGGCAGTAGGTATCAGACTACACCACTGCTCAGGAAGTTGGCGGCAGTTACTGGGCGGGCATCCAGGCCCTCCCTCATGAGCCCTTGGAGGAAGTCAGAGTCACAGCCTGACAGAATCGTGGCCCCAACTGCACCACTGTTGTCTGGAGATAGTTTCGTTCCCTCCAGCCCTTCCTCTCTTAGGCCTCTATTGCTTCACGTCCACAGACTTGCTGTGCAGCCCAAGAAGCCTGCCAAGTTGGGAGATAGGAGATCCATCTCCAAAAGCGATGTGAAGGATAAACACAAAAGCAAGCAGGCAAGCCGCTCGCAAGCCTCACGGTAACGATTCAGGCAGTGCAGCAGGCCGTGCACCACATACTGAGCAAACAGCGCAGCATGGAAATACCACTGACTCAGCTGTAGCAGATGGCTCTGACTTGCACTCTGACCTTCATGGAAGATCTTCCTTCAGCGTTCACAGCTTGATTCTTTGAAATGAATCAGTGAATCTCCTGGAGCTGACTGTTTTCTCTGACAAAAATCCCATTCACTTGTAGGTGATGCAACAGAACAAATCCATGTAATACCCTCAAAATAACAAAAGTAATACAAATCTTTACCTTCATTGCCGTTGAACTTTTTCATCAAAACAAAACAAAACAAAAAATAGAGTGATAGTAGTGGAATACTGAATATGATCAGTTAAAATGTTTTTCTATCCCACAGTAAGAATATTCGCTGAAGCTCAAGGGTATGGAAGTCTATATCATGCCCTCTCTTTGCAGCACTGAGGGCCAAGTACAGTGTAATGACAGGAGTATCACTGTGTAGATTGCCATGACAGACTGTGTGAAATAAGTATGCCAAGCCTGCCCTGGGAGCACAGGAGCAAGTTTACCATCCAAGTGTGCCTGTGTGTAAGTGGTTTCTGGCTAATGGCATCACTGGGTGAAATGATCATTAGGATGGAGTGGACTGTCCACCAGTTGGATTAGTTTCATCAGACTGAGGCTGTATTTTGATAGGCTTTTTTTCTTTTGACATCAGCCTTGACAGAAACATCCCCTCCTTCCTGTCACTGCTCTCCAGCAGTCTGACACAGGGTGCTCTAGTAGCGGACAGGAACGACCTGGGCAGACTCTGAAGTAGCGAGGACTACCTAATAGTAGCCAGAAGAGCACTGCTACTGAAGGTCAGCTCGGTTCCTAATTGTCACTCCTTCAATTTAGGAGTCTTGAAAGTTGTCGTGAAAATCTTCATGTGAATTGCAACCTTAAAAATATGTTAATCCTTGTGGAGGAAAAAAAAATAGGAAAAAGAAGAAAGGAAAAAAAGGAAAGAAAAGCGTGGTAAAACTGTGTAACTGTTTTCATCTGTTTTTGTGGTTCTTCCTGTTTCTTCTGAAGAATATGAAGTATATTTCTATGAATGAGCAACCCATCTGTTCCACCCTGCTGCCTAATACCCAGGGTAGGCTTCCAAGCGTTAATCTGAGCAGCTGGCAATTAAACTATACTAGTCTGCAGTAGTTCTGAATGATGGTGTCATGATCTCATGCTACATGCATGTTGATGTGTTGCTTTCTTTTTTTTTTCTTAATCAATGTGGTTTCCTGCTGGGCATGTCAGTGATGACAGAGCAGTGGGTCACCAGCGGAAAGGAAGCCATAGAGATTTGGGGAAACTTTTTGAAAATGCTAGCCCCGTCTGTTGGGAGTAACAGAGAGCATGTATCCAGGTAATGGGTCCCTTGGTGACTGGCGCTGGAAATGGTACTTCGGGTTAAAACTTAACGGAGAAATCATTTTGATATTCTTAGGTCTTTTTAATGTAAAAAAATAAAAGTGTACTCTCTATGCCCTCTTTGTTTGGCCTGCTAAGAAAAGGATGGTCTGTCAATCAAGGAAAAAGCTTCCAATTGTGTAGCCTGTTAGAATCATTTCATTTCATTTCATTAATAACATGTGTTTACTACTGGGAGAAGCCGCTCAGTGTGCTAAGATTTTGTTTGTCAGTCATTCATTGGAACCCCACTGTTAATCGCATACAATGGTTTGTGGTTATGCCACAATTTAACCCAGGTTTAAAAATACAAACTAGAGCCTTGGTGGTCTGCTGAGAACAGCGAGTGGAGCAAAGGTATTGGTTGAACCTGCCTTGTGGGCTGCTGGCTTGGAGTGCTGTATGAACTAATCAAATTTATTAACTAGCGTCATGACTAGAATGCACATACTGGTGAGGGTGGGTGGGAGCACCCAGATTAGACTACATTTTGGCTGCATTCTGCAAGGAGGAAGAAAAGCAGCTCTTTGGCTTCCTTTCCACAAAGACAAATTGGAAACAGATATCAACTAGATTTTGGGATCTCTGGCAGTCTAATAAGAAAAAGGTATTTTTGTTGTTGTTGTTTTAGCTTTTATTTATCCGTATAGGGAATGAGTTAGAAAAAAATGAGGGCATTTCAAAAGTGAATACCTATGGTGTTCCAAATTGCCCCCTGCATGCTGCTTTAGTGGTAATATTGCAGGCAGAATCTCAGGCTCCACAATAACGAGGACTGACTGAATGTGGTTGCCAGAAGAGGGAGAGGCATTTGGCTACTTAAAAAAGAAATGCTAGAGAGGTACCCGTGTATCTTTAAATGAATCTTTACCTTCTGGCTGAGCTAGAGAGAGACAGAGTGACTAAACCATCTTTCTTAATTATAACCAGATTATGATAAGTTAAAATGCCTGTTTACCACAGCATTGTGGATAGTATCATTTATAACTGCAAAGTCTGCAGTACTTTGAGAAGAATATATTCATCTCTAGAGAGAATTATATCCATTTTTCCATGTTATTTTACAACACAAGACATTTTGTAGGAACCTCTTCCAGATTTAGAGCAATGTAAGTGATATTTTTAAAAGGCAGTGAAGATATTAGGATAAAGTAAATCACATGCATTTTTTATTCTGATAAAATGACAGTAGTTTTGATTCTTTTTTTATACTATATAAAGATTTCATAGTTTCATTTATCCTTATCACTGCAGTTATAGGTTGCTATTAGTTTGTTCTAATTTAAAAATGCCTAAATAGATTCATTCATGAAGGCAGTGGAAAGTTTATAGTTGTTTTAATTGTATATGGTTTTGTTTATTCGTGTTTCAGATGCTTAGGTTATTAATGTGTATTATCCTTTCATTGTCATAAAAAAAATTCCTTTGTAAGAAATTAAATTAAATGAAGTGAGTTTTGTTGAAGCTATTTGCAATAATGAAAGCATTAAGCTAGTAAATTTTTATATATTCAGGGAAAGGTTAGATTTAACTCTGATACTAAAAGCGAACTGAGACCATGCTTTGTTCATCAGGTCATATCCCACGGAGAATCCTTCCCCTTTCCTCTCCTGCCCTATTTCCATCAGTCACATGATATACTCCATGACATAACTTTTTCTCTGGTTTTATGGGAGCTAGAGGGGAGCTTTGGTACTGAAGAACATCTGGGACTGCTTAAACTGTGGCAAGGAAATAGAAGACAAGTGCTAATAAGAGGTGAAGAGGTGAAGACTGAAACATCCTTATACCCAACTATAAATCTGCACCTACTATAACTATTAAAGTCAGTGAGAATATTATATGTGGTGACCTTTTGGGATAAGACTGCTATATAAACAACTCCTTCTTCCCAATTACCTTTAGAAAAAAACCCTGGTGTTTTGAGATTGTTTGTCTGCAATATTTCTGACTGTTCCTTCAAAGGATATTGAATTATTCTGCACTGTAAACCTTCCTGTGTACCAGCAATCCTTTTTGCTGGCAATATGCACGCAGGTATAATTCAGACCTGTATTGTATACCTCATATTTCACAGGGTAAGTTTTCAGCAAAATGGGGAGGAAGATTCTCTGGGTTAATTACTTTTCAGATTTAATACTGCTTGCATGTCCAGCATTGAGATTACTTGGATTTAGGCCTATAATGTTCCCTGTCATGGTGGCCTATCCGGGCATGATGACAGAAATGTAGTGGTAGTAACTACAAGTTTCAAGTCAGTCAGACGCACGCAGGCTGACCACGGTGTATTTTTCAAACAGGTTGGCATGGGCAGCACCACTAATGGAGGATGACAAGACTGACATGTGGAAAAATTCTATGACTATCTCCAGAGTTAGTTTTGGTACGTAGATGTCATGATACTTGATTCAACAGTTGTTGAGTGTCTCGTAGTTGAAAACAGATGTCTCACTGGTGAGCAATGTACATGATACCCATTCCACCAGGGTCACTCATGCTTTCCACAACTTATGTTGACCATTCTTTTCCTTTTCTTGTAAACAGTATAAAACCATGATCGAGGCAGTGGCATATGAGCAATTGCAGCTAATGTTAAGTAAGGTAATTTCTGTATTTTAAAGTCAGTGTTTCTAGGCCTGCTCATGAAATTCCTCTTGTTTTGCTCTACTAATCTGAGATTTTTTTAGAGACTCTTCTAAGTAAAAAGAGAATAAAGGGTATGAAAGAGAGAGAAAATAAGGTACATATAAGCTTAGCCAGATTTGGAGAAACGTGTTTTCCAAATTAAAGTTAATTATAACTATCCTCAACAATTTTTATGTGCCTATACTGCAAAAAAGCAGTCTTAACTTGGACTGGTTAACTGGGAGAAGCTAGACTGAGGGAAGAGCTAAGTAAAGTCAAGCAGGAAATATTTTAACCAAGTTAACGTCTCTGATTCACCCCTGCATACTTAATAGACTCTAACTTTGTCTCAGTTCTCCATAGATTTGCTTGGTACATATAGCCAATTAATGTAAATGACGGTGCATGTGATGATGCTCAGTGCTTTTAGAGAAAGAATACTTTGTCATTGAGAATCTCTAACTTGCACATTGTTAACCCTTTGAAAATCATCTGTTCCTGACAGTGCGTACCTGTAAAAGATGAGGACGAATGGGTGCTTATCCTCAATTAGCTGTAGTTGTAGGTAAAAATAAAGCATGTTCACCAACATGGTATAATGTATAGCAAATTGGTGCTTTGTGAAATTGAGATTACTCTGTGCACATACAGCACTGGCACAATCTCACAATCTCACAATCCACAATCAGTGGATGTTGTCATCCATTGTTACTGCAGATCTTTTTCTAGTCTACAGAGACATGTGCTTTGTCCATCCAACATGTACAGTCGGTAACAAGGAAACATGAGAAGCTGCTCATTACTGGCACGGTTGCAGATCATACTTCAATGTTTGCTTTATGCTTACTGCTGTTTTAGAAGCTGAGCACAACCCCACTGGTAATGAACTCCACAGGAAATGAATTCTCTTAATTATGAGTCAATAGGTCAAACTCTCATACAGATTAAGTCTGTTTGCCCTATCATCCTCCTTTCCTAACAGCTGAAATAAATAATTTAGGTACTGAGCATAAGAGCAGCCATACTTGATAAGATCAAAGGTTCCTCTAAGCATGTATGTGCTCTGTCACATTGGGTGACATCGGTGTTTGTCAACAGGTGAGGAGCATAAGAGCAGAGCGAGCATGTACCGTTGTGTGAGCAGAGCACTCTCAGTCTCCAGCAGTTTGTGCTCCAGGGACTTCCTGCCCCAGAGATGGAATCTCTGTGTGTAATAGTGTCCTCCTAGATTTTGTACTAGAAGAGACCATGATCAGTGCATTTCCCTGTTCACTTTCTGTGTGCCATTTATTTTATAGGGAATATAAATTCTCACCCTCAACTGCCTTTTTTTCAAATTTGAAGAGTTCTGACCTATTTAATAAATCATGGCATGCAGGCCACTCTCTGTGGTCCATCGTCCTTCTTGTCCTGCACTGAAGCTTTTCCAGTTCTACTATAACATTTATAAAGGGAGGGGACAAGAACAGCACACTGGATTCAAGAAATAGATTTCCTATGGATTAACACAGTGATGTGATTATGTTCCCTGCATTATTCTCCATTTCTTTCAATATCAGTTCTTTACATTATCTGCTTTTGAGCATTGAGCTGATGCTCTCAGCAAGCTGTTCTTTATTTTGTTCAAAGCAAAAATCTCATTCCTTAGTAATAGCAATCATCTCAAAACCCTTCATTTTGTATATGAAACTAAGGTTATTTTATTGCGTAAGCATAATTTTACATGTATCAATTGTTATCTCCATGCCATCTTATCAGTCACTCGGTAAGACTTTTCCACATTTTTTTCAAACAGCCTTCATTTCTGCTACTTTGACTAACTTTGTTTCATCAGTAAACTGTTCACTCCTTTTCTAAATAATTTATAAATAAGTAGAACAGAGCATGCTCTGGCCCAGAGAGTTGCAGAACTCCTTTGATAATCTCCTGCCGATGTTATAACTCACTTGTTGACCCTGACCTTCTCTTTCCAACTGTTTTATCAGTTCTTTATCCATATAAAGATACAGATATGAGACTTACCTGCCACGAAGATTTTTACTGAGCAAAAAAAACCAGGAAGTCTAAGCTCCATGCAGAGATTTATGTGTGTCTTTTACAGAAACATCACAATTCTGGGCATTTTTTCCCTTGTGAGGTGGAAAGGATTAAAATAACTGTGAGTTTCTGTCTGCATGGCTAGGTGAGCGTTCAGTCCGTTCAAGTCATTGCCTCAGCACCCTCCTCTGCTCAAGGAATTGAACAACTAATTCTGACAAAGAAAATTCCATGACATTTTGTGTCTAGAAGTTTTGTCACAATAGATTAACCATTTTTTCACACAGCTTTGTAGCATCACTCAAAGCATTGCTCAAAAAAGCAATATCAAACACCATGGAGAAATTGCCTGGAAGCTAACACTGCATATATATGTGTGTATGTGTATATATATATATAATGTGTTTATATATATATTAACTGGAGTTTTTATTTGTTTGTCTTTTTTTTATTTTATTATTTCATTCTATGAGGTTAGCTGTGTTATATCCTTGCCCTAATGTGACTGTGATTAATACAAACCTTTCAAATCTTTCTAATATCTTTGCCAAACACACAAAACATATATATTTAAGGTTGTATTGTGAAAGAAAAGAGACTGAAATCCTTTGGCTGAAATGTGTATCAAAGCAAATAGGTTTAGTAGGTTCTTAAATGAAATTGAATGTGTGCGTGGGGGAAGTCAAGCATAGTTACTCACAGTGCTAAACTCTGCTTTAGTGTAAACAAGTGGATCATTTTCCATTTGATCCTTAAACCTCTCCTTTGTTTTGCACATTGTATTAATTTTGTAGTTAGTGTTCCTGGAAAAGGATGGAATGTACAGAATTTGGATTCCATCACCAGAAAAAATACAGGTCAAAAAAGTCATTTTCTCAATGCTGTGGATATCTTTCTTTGTGAGTATGACCAAAAAAGTCTATCCATAAAGCACTCCCCCAGTCTGTTGCAACACATGACTTTTACCAGCACTTGCAAGGATCCCATTCAAAGAAGTGGTGAAGAGGCACCAAAGCACGTGAGCCACATATGGAATGGCAACAGATTGCAGGGGATAAACAGCTGGAGACATTTTTACTGTCTTGAGTAGCTCTAAGGTTCAAGACTCAGGTCTATAGCTTTCATAGTATTTAGCACAAGGTGTATAACTTCATATACTTGTGGTAACTAGATAAAGAACGAATCCGGAGAGTGGGTGACACCCGAAACTCAGATGAGCACAGTAGTACGTAGGTGTGCTTAAATACTTGCAGCTTTCATTGCCTTATTATTTCAGTCTGCTCCCAGTATCAGAACTTCCCTCTGTAGGAGTCTTCACCACTAAATGCCTCTGTCAGCTCAGCTCTGGGATGGACTTCCTGCATCGGGCACAGAAAGCTGTTGCACTTGTCCACTGATTAAAGGGAACTGGAGTTCTCATCTAATTTTGTCTCTGTAATTTTAAAATTGTTAATCTGTACAGTTCAACATGGATAGAAAAAACAAGCCAGTTTGTTGCCAGAAAGCACACAGCATATGGCATATTTAAGTGGGCCTTGCCAGGGCTTAACTGCATAATAAATTGACTTTCACTGGAAATGTTGTATAAATGTCCTGTGGCCTGTGCAGCAGCTACAATAAGAGGTAAAATGCTTATGTCCGTCATGTTTTTGCTCTACTGGCATTTCCCTTGTGTCAGAAAAATTTAGGTTAGATAGAAAGGTGAATCAATGTTGGCCCTGCGACCCCAGTCTGTACTTGGAGGTTGCACACACAGAGCAATGTTTGACTAATAATTCTAATTTATAAACGATCAACAATCCTAAAAACAGATTAGCCAGCAAGGACTTTTTGTGACAAATACCATGGCACTTTTCCACGCTGAACCACATAAAAGGACTCTGGGTCAGAAAAATGCATTCATTTAGGATCAAGTCTAGCAAAAGTCCCATGATTGCCAATGGAACAAGAATAACACCCCTGTTGCCAGACTTTTTCTAGGCAGTGGGTGGCCATGGACATAGTGCTGTCCCTTCCCCCACCAACATAGTCTCAGTGTTATAAGTTGATTTCTGTTGCAGTCCAGCAGCTACGCAGTCTCAGGGCAGCTGGATAGCAGCCTGTACTTGCATTCCTGCCTTGGCAGCGGGGCCTCTGACAACGAAGGTAACCATGATGGTTAACTTCACTGCTGGCATGGCACAAGCCTGGTGGAAAACTTCTAACAACTTTGCAGATGCGTGCTGGACTCCAGGAGCAAAGCACGCAGGGTGCTCCAGGCCGCCTCTGTCACCCACCCGATGCTGCAGGGCTCCCCGCGCAAGTCTCAAGTCTGAACAATTTTAATAGGCCCAAATTACCCACTTATTCTGCAAGTCAAAGCTCTTCAGAAATTCAAGCGGCCAGGTTCCTCTGGACTCTTTCCCTTGAACACAAACCAGAGCTACGGGAGGGGAGCTGCTTCTGAGCGCTACACATGGCAGAGTAACTTTAGAGTTACCTTATTCTGCAAGGCTAGCACAAAGCAAGCTAAAGCAAGGCCAAAGACTGGGGCAACCCATTGATTCTCTGACAAGAGATTCAAGTTGCTTACAGGAAAGATTCAGAAAACTGATGTTGTTGGCCCATCTGTTGGGCTCACTAATCTGAGCATACGTGCTCCAACCATGGTACCTTCTTTCAGCGTAACACAGCCTTCTGATCAAGCAAACGTTTTAGGCAGAAAAAGAACTGCACATCTGAAATAGAAACATAATTTGGAAAGATGATGAAAGTTAAGAAAATGGGAAGGGACCAGAAAGCATAAAATATTAGATTTGCCAGGTCCAATATTTACTTCCTTTAGTGCCAGAGCTATATGATGGGTGGATGAAGGTAAATGAGTCTTATTTATAGCAGATTTATGTAAATACACAAGAGCTTTTCCAGGACCTACATATATTCACCAGATATGAAAACTGTAGTAAATTAGTACAGTAAAAATGTCAGAAGCTTCCCTGAGATCAATAAAGTAAAAATCCTTAGTTCCTCCAAACCCGCCACATTGCCCCATCTCACATGCTAATGCGCTTGCCCTCTGCTGAGACCCACATCCAAAAAGCCTGAGATGAGCTTGGTAGCATATCCAGAGTATTGACACCTTTGGATGCTGTACACAAAGGGGGAAGTTTAGGACCTACTCTCACATCTTTTGATGCCAACTTCTGTCTTTTCATTGGCATATTCATAAAGTATATATTGCAGTTCAGTGATGACTTTTCAGTCAAGCTAATTCAAACTTGCCAAAAGGTCCAGTCCCATCCTTTCCTTCCTTCCCTTCCTGATTGCTGTCTTGTGCCAGCACTAGCATTTGTACTGAGACATGCTTCCCTGGCCCACAGAGAACTGATCCATCTGAAAAGCAGTACGTTGTTGTTGCTGTAAAGTGGTTAGAGAGCTGTATCTCATAATCCAGTAAGTCCCTTTCTTCACACGTACCACCCTGATGCGTGCACTAAGGTTAAGGTAGAATATAACATTAGTTTAAAGATTAGTTCGGGCTTACAGGATAAACATTGTATCTTACAGGATAAAGACTGTGAAGACTGCATATCTTGAAGGTACTGATGATGTTGGATCTGCCCCATGGGGAATTCCCCATGAAAGGAGAGTTCTCAGCTGTTGCGGACCCTTCTTCCTTCTTCCTCCTTCCTGCATGTGCTGCCTTGGAATAAGCGATACCTTGGTTTGGGCAGGGACATGACAGTACTGCACTTAGGCCACACTGCACTCCTGTCACGGTGTGCTCGTGTTCCCTCTTGCTGGTGGCTAGTGGCAGAAGGCAGGGGAGGAGAGGGGGGGAGGAAGCCCATGGACAGAAGCTGAAGGAGCCACCAAGGAAAGACACTTCACCCAGTTCTGTGTCCCAGTTTGTGAAAGCCTCAGGCTTGAGAGCCTTGAGCCTCACTGTTGAGCTGAGCTTCCTCAACTTATTTCTTGCAGTGACTCACTAATATGAGGATATGTATGACGAGGGCCGCATTCATATGTAGCTTTGCTTTCTTTCCATGTAAAACAGTCTGAACATGGCCAGAAGTCTCAATGTAGCTTGATATATATCTTTCTGTTTAACGATTATGTAGGATTTGCAGTACATACGATATTGTACAATGGGGTTTGTAGCGCTGCATTACGCTGTATTACACCTTTTATTACCTACACCTTTATTACACCTATTGCATTGCACTGTATTACACCTTTCACTGAACTCATAAAGCAGATTTCCAATAGCTGTAATGGATGCAGTGGAAAATGTCACTTTTGTGCTTTTCTGTATGTTTACAGCATCATAAATAACACACAGATCTGAAGTGTTTTAAGTACACTAATATGCTCTTTTAAACAAAGTAGTGAAAATACAAAACATAGAGTGTCCAGTTGTTTTTACTTCTTTCAAGGGTAAGATTTCTCCTGCCTGCCTAATTTTTAACTTTGCATATCTTAAAGCATTCTTTATGTATTGTATCTCAAAGCAAAAGAAGTTCAGAGTTAGATGAAATCTAGGTGAAGAAAGTAAGCATGCAAAAATGTGGAGTATTGGTGCTTACAGTAGATTTATCAAGTTTCAGTAGACTCCTCACCAAAATTTCAATCTGTAATAGACTTAATATTCAAAATTGTATGAAATCCTTTGTCAAAACAGTCTTTGAGCTGGTATTTAACACGGGAATAAAGTTCAATGTACCAAGAAGACTTTTTGTAAGGTAGGAGTTTGGTTATAGTCAGTCTTCATAATTCCAGTAGTTTTTTTTATGAGATTGTACCAGTTCCATGCTTTTATAAAGTGAACCACTGCTAAAAAACCTGCTCTGTAGTTAGGATTATGTTAGTGTCATGTGTTACATGCATAGTTGATACAGTGTATAGATTTTGAGGTTGTTAAATTTAGTTAATAATGTGGTATAACATTTTAACTACATTTCTGTCTTCTAGAAATGAACATGTGGGTGTATTTTCTCTAAAGAATGACTGTGTTCTAGCATATCATATGTTGATTTCTGAGCACTTTCTGCCTCTTCATACACAGGAGGACTTGGGTTATTTTGTCATAAGTATCACTCACAGAAATGGAAAGTCCTGAATGTATTACGAGATGGTGTGGTCTCTTACTCAAAAAATGCAATTGGTGTTCTTGGATGTTCTGCTTCAGTGAACCCTTCACACACCACACATGGAACCAGTAAAGGAGCACTGTTTCTTTCTTGAAATGGGCCATGCTGTTTCATTTGAAACAACATGTGTTTCTGCTGGGTGTTCTGTGGTTCTGTCTCAACAACATTACTCAGAGCTCAAATACAGCAGGTATCAGCCAAGGAACTCTCAAGTATCAGAGGGAAGAATAAATCATATTTTCAAGAGACATCCATCCCTTTCAAATAGATACACAGTTATACATCTGAGACATATCGTACTTGAAAGAAATAGTTTAATCTTCTCACTCTTCCAAAAAATGAGACGCCAAAGAACTTCCAGTAACAACTTAAATGAAAGTCACAGGAGACAGATTGAGGCCTCCCTCAGTATTATTCAAGATCGTAAAAACGAATTTGTTCCTCGTGTCTGCAGCACTGGCGACCTCTAGTGCCCAATGACGAGAACACTAATTCAACGTTCTCCGAAGATTTTGGTTCATGAATGCATGATACGGCAAAGTCATTTTCTTCAGTGCTAAAAAATTCTATTACTGCCTTCATTTTGCAGTATTTTATATGGAAAAGTTACATAGGTAATTAAGCTCCATTAGTAACTGAGAAATATCTGACAGATTTTCCATGACAGATTCTATGTTATATTTGTTTAGTTTGTTTTGCTCTTATTGGTTTTTATTCAAAATAGTTTTGCAGGGAACGCACGCAATCTTTGCTAATTACAAGAAAATTACTTTCTTTTTTAATGTATGTAACAGTGTGTAACAGTAACAAAGTCTCCAAATTATTCTGAAGAATATACCTGAAAAATACTTACTATGCAAGAATACTCACATTTGGGTTCTTTGTTTCAGACATTTGTTACATCCCCATTCGGTGAAAAGAAACTTGGCCTGCACTGGAGATGTCTTGCTTCGACCACTGCGGACTGCAGCGACACAAGACTTACGTAGGTAATGTTGTTACTAGCCTCTTGGAATTCAGCCAGGAAAATGAGTACCAGCTCATAAAAATAACAGTTAAAGAACCACAGTGGTTCAGAACTTAATGATTTTAGTTACTATGACACCTCTTGTAATATAACACACTGGGACAAAAGGCGAGACTATATGAGATGGAACAAAGGTAGGAAAATGTATCTCGCAGGTTTGATTCAAATACATTATCATTCAAAATAATGTGCTATGACGTTCAAAATAATGTAATATGCTGAGCAGGTTTGAAATTCACAGCTATCCTGTTATCTGTGAAGATGAGCTACAGCTACAAAGGTCCAGGCACTGAGGCAAAGCATCTTGGCAGAATTCTCTTCTAAAGGATGCATAGAGTCTCCCTTGAAGTGGGTCTCAGTAGTTCACTCAGATTTTAAGTAATGAGAAGTTTTCTTTAGCTTATATTAACTTGATGGTGTGTAAATCATAATACATGTTTAACGGTCTTAACGGAAGTATATTGAACCGTGCTCTGAGACAAGCAGGACAAAAAATAAAGGAGTTAATAAGTGAATATATGCTTTACAATCTTATAAATGTGGACTCTATTAAAAACAATATAAAGAACAGAATTTTTTCTTAAAGCAGAGATGGAAATGTTGAGATTTCTCCTTCCGAGACTATACATGAACCAACAGAATGAAGAGTTTTGCTCTCTCATCCTGTCCACTGGTTTTAAATCCTTTGCTGTAATCCAGTTTTAAAAGAAAGACTAATGTTTGCCTCCTGATTGGGGATAAGGGGCACTGGAGATGTGAGTTTGAGTATTTTCATATTGATAAAAAAAATTGATCTCTGAGTGCTCTGCAGTGCAGGCTAATACAGAAGAGGTGGGCAGTTGTCCCTCTTCTCTGATTACTGTATAAAAGAGAAGAATCCTGAGATGGACTGAAGACCTTGGGTGGATGGATGGATGAAGACATGTTCCTGCAGGACTGTATAAAGTATCTAAGCTACAGAAAGTCTCAGTGAGATACATAGCATGGTTCCATTTCTTCTTAGATGATAGTGCACAAATCAGCATGCTGGTATTTTAGATTGCTGCTCTGACTTGTCTTCATCTCTCTGGGCACCACATAAGGACCTTCTGTATAATTCTGAATTTTCCTGCAGAGATCAGGTGCCTGAAATTCTTAAATGTTTCAGTTGTTTATTAGATCTGTCCAGGGAGGGCTAATGGCTAGGGTCAAAGAACTTCGGCATTGTAGTTTTTGAGCATCTCTTTAAGTAAATGTGTATGTATATTTCCAAGAGCAACTGAAATAAAGAGAGAGTGTGACAAAAAAAGGTGTGTGGAAAAGCTAGTCATCCCTGTAATATAAACCATGCCAAAACCATTTACACACAGAGACCATAAGTGCAATCTTAAAATCTGTATGTTGAGTGGCAAAGCCAATTATATGACTTCATTTATGATGTAATTTGATGACCATGGGCAGTGAACATAAGCAACCTAGCTACAACTTTTTAACCTTTCTGCAGCTTATATAAGATCTTAGCAAAAAAGCGAGTTACAGTAGCTTGCTATATACAGGAAAACTTTGGAATGAGGAAAGTTTTTGTTTAAAAAGGCAGTTTGGGTCTTCATTCAAATGTCAGGAATACATTATTATGGTAAATATTTCTATCCTGTCGGTATGTTGGCTCTCTAGGGTCCTAAATCTAGGAGCTGTGAGATAGTAGCAATGCAGAGTGCTAGACACATTGTTTAAGGCACTCAAATAGTACATTTTTGGGAGTACCACAGTAGTGTATTTTATTACCAGCGTATATTGGGTCATGTGTCAAGGAGAGAGATGTGTACTGCCCTAGTAGAACATCTTTGCTCCTTGCACTGGTCTTGCGTGTAACACACAGCATTGCCCCATTGCAGCCATGCAGCTTGTCTTGCCTGGTGCATGCCCAGCAGAGAGGAAGCCTCTATCAGCCTCCTGAGGGTCTGTGAAAAAATAAATGTGGGAATTATGGCCTATCAAAGCAGATTCTCCTGCTGAAACTTTCAGAAATCTATCAGCAGACTTAGAGAAGAGGCTTCAATTCAATTTCCCAACATATTTGTCGCCACATGGCATGCCTTACATGCTTGGCCCTTAAAGGCCTTGGAAGAGGCCATGAAAGGCATGAGGACTTGAAAGCAGTGATCTTCTGTGGGAGATCATATCTAAAACTGGAATTTTGAATCAGTTTTCTCAGAGCTGCATTCAGTAAACCACTGGCTAGCAGAAGGATCACGATGGTGGAAGGTAATCCCTGTCCTCCTGCTCCCTGGCGCAGAGAAACAGAGACCTGCTGCCAGCCTCCAAAGGCAGAGTGAACACACAGGAGCTTTCTTTCAGGATGTTTGTAGCACTATTCTGTTCTTCTAAATAACTCAATGTATCTCAAAATTTGAAACAACAGCTTTCAGCCATATAAGAATTGTATAGGCTTGCTAAACTTCATTTATATTATTCTATTCTACTTACACAAGTGAGAATAACAAATCAGGCAGGGTGGAATTAATAAAAGAAATTAAGAATAGATTAAATTTAAGAGTATTGCAGCCATCAAAAAATGAAATGTTTTACTCTTTAAACATTCCTACTAAACATCTGGGAAATCTTAGCTTAAAATAGTGTAGCAGGCACAATGGAAAATCCTTGAGAGTGATGACAGCTCTGATTTCACATGTATTTATAATCCTGCACTTCGTTTATTTTCTTGGGATTTCTGAATTTGACAGAGACAGATATCTGAAAATAACTGATATGCTAGCTGTCAGCCTCTCCTTAAAATGTGTGGTCAATACAGATCAAGGGAGCTAAAGCACAAGGGACTCAAAGTTATTCTCTGTTACAAAATGTAGAGAGGATGAAGCATTTTATAATTCCTGAATGAAATGCTCCCATGCGAAAAAATAAATAGCTGACAGTCTCTCACTTCAGCAACTTCTATATGGTGCTGAAGTCAAACTACTACCTACAACCTGTGAATGACGAAGGACCATGCCACTGTAAAATAAACATGGAAACATGAATCTGAGAGCTGTATGAGGCGTTTGCTACAGAAGACAAACTTTCATCTGTTATTAGGTTATTTTTTTGCCAGTCATGTGAGAGAACCATCCTAAATATCTTGAAATGGTTTTGTAGAATAACTTTGAGAGAATTCAACTTACAGATCAATCTTCTCTCTTTCTTGTAGGCGTTGTAGGGAACCCCTACTTTCAGCAGGCAGGCAAGAGGGAGAAACAGGACAGTCCTAAATTAAATGGAAAAATGCATTGAGACAGAATTTTTGCATTATGCACTTCGCAATATCTAATAGAAAGAGGACAAATCCTTCACATTTCAATGTTTGGTGTGCTAACACAGACAGCTAGAGTAATGAATTAATCAAAAAGGCGAATATACTACTTTCCATTCAAAAAGTAAAGATAATAAAATGAGTTTGGAAGTTCTCCAAATACAAGCAGGGAGACAGCACTGGTTTCTGTTAACTGTCCACAATGCTGAGACTTCTTGTGTGGTGTCAAAAGATGTGCCAAGGTAAGCAGGAAGAGGAATGAACTACTTACCTCCACATCCTATATCCGTTACACTCTGCATAAATTTTCAAGAGAGAATCTACCTGCAAGTTTCTGCTGGTCAGACAAGGCAAAATTTCTTTCATATGTGACAGCTATGTTGTTCGTTAAGCACTGAGATTTAAGAAGTCTGCTCAATTCAGGACCGCAGTTGTGGGTGATGATCTTGTATAAAAGAAATATTGTACAAGTCAACCAAAAATGCCATCTAGCTTTCTGAAAGCCTGTGAGATAGGGACCCTTGCAGCTAGTTCCTCAGGGGGATCAGCCCTCGGAAAAATCAGCAGGGATGTCCCTGAAGCTTTAAAGTGCCTCCTTAGCCATGAAGTGCCATGAGTCATAGGTCTGTGCACACATGTATGTGTAGATGTGGAACAGAAACACCTGCAATACTGAAATCTATGTAACTTAATCTTCATCTGCAATCATTTTGAACTGTCCTGTGGGAGATACCTTGCTGCAAAGGCCTGTTGGGTTAGGAGGAATCTCACTATTTTATAAGCAAATAGAAGCTACCATACAGTTTGATACTTGAATGTAGTATAGTTTCTAATTTTTCACAGTTGTAATTATCTGCTCATACCAATCTGCCACTATGTGTCATTCCACAGCTCCAAGCCACCTGCAGCAATATAGGTGTGAAAATAAAAAACTGCCTAACTGCTAAAAAAATGCAAAAAATGCTATTTGCAATCATGTGATGCTTGAGAAGTTAGTTGACAGCTTCTACATTGCTGAAAATAATCAAATAATAGTAATAATAATCAAATTTTGTAAGTACAGCCTAACCTACTGCTGATAAAACCTTGCCATATGAACACTTTCTATTGGATTCCCTTTCTCAAATTAACTTTATGAGATCTATTTAGAAAATGGAAGCAATCATGCAGTTTTTTAACTTGATATAACATACAATTATGTGAGACACTGGGCAAATAAGAAAGGTTTTCCTGTTTAAAGCTTTCTGTGGTTTGAAGACAAGCTTTCAGTCCCATAGAGCTATAAAATTCCATTCCATAAACATATCACATTTAATAGAATGAATTTTATAGGATAGCAGGCTGTAACAAGAAAAAGAATCACGTTTCTAGTGGGAAGACAGTATACTTCCTCTGTTTTTTTTTTTTTTTCTACATATTAGATGGTATTACTACTTTTTTACAATTAATTCCTCTGTGGACAGTGGCTAATGCAACTCAGCTGAGTGGATGATCACTTCTCCCACAGTAGCATCTGGCAAATGAATAAGTCAGCCCTTTGGGATAATTCTTCATTCCTGCTGATTAATTTACTTGTTGTGAAGAGTTGTTTAGTGATTTCAAATCAATTAGCTTAGCTCTACTTTTGCCCAACAGCCTCTACTCACCTGGTCTTCAAAGTGTTGAGGCTCTGCTGCCAAGATGATTATTTTGATGGCTAATTATTTCTCTGTGTCACCTGTATCTATTTTGTTGTCACTGCAGGTACTTTGAGGTACCTACATTTGTAAATGAATGACAACAGCCAGGTACATGACTACAAATGTGAAAATGGAAGTGAGAAGCATGAGAGGAAAGGATCCCAAATGTTCACACAGCTAACAAAATGCATTTTTATTTTGTGTTTTCATCAAAAAAGTTCACAGGTGTTTTTCTGAATTTTCCATTCTACTTTATTCTTTCTTTTTGACCTCTTTTGCTTTTGATATATCTATTGCTGCTATGGTATATTTTAAATTTAGAAGACTGGATTCACTGTCTGGCATCCTCATCAGTAATGAGAATGACAGCAGTTTTCAGAAATGCTAGATATGGTAACTGGAGTACAGAACAGGTGAGAAGATTAAGAGTACTCTGTGCTCTTAATATGAGTTCGAAGAAATGGAGGAAGAGAAGGAAATATCAGATCACTCATAGATTCATACTAGAGTAAAATATACTTGGCAAATCCCATATCTGGGACCTTATCTTTTGCAGGTGGCTGCTTTGCTGCATCTGTCCTCCTCTGGGAATGCTGTCTGATGAGCAACTGTTCCTCAGCAATCAATAATCAGACAATGACAACTCCAGTGACATCTTGGCTGTTGATTTCCTTTGACAAAGATTTGTAAATGATGTCAGCTTCAGGGGAGACTCACATTCTCCTCAACAGAAAAAGGAAGGTTTATTATCAGCCTGTTTCTCAGCTCTGGACTTGAGAACAGAATTATAATGTATCTGAACTATGATCACATGAATTATAAAACAGTGATTTAGATAACTTCACCTCAACCTGCATGCCTATAGACCACGTGTGCAAAGTCAGAGATGTGAAGCTCAAGCTTAAACATTGTTTCCTTGTCAAATACCTGTCACCTCATGGCACTGCCCAGTCTTGCAGATTCTGTGGACTCACATCAACTTCTTTTATGGACAGATGATTCGTCATGACTAATCCCACTTTTCAAAATAAAAAGCATCCATTACATTAATTATTGTTCCTATAATGCCTATTAAAATAAGAGAAGCAGTGTAAGTAAAATTTGGCAAGGATGGCCTAATTCCTACATCAATAACTTCAAGATTGTTTGATTTTAGAGATATATGACTGCAGTTTAAGCCATTTAGTTTGGTTGTTTTTTTAAATATGGAGTGCCACATATCGAGCTGTCTGTTCAGTGTTGCTGTTCCATAGATCCTTAGATTTCAAGGCTCACTCCAGCTTCCAGGTGATGAAGGGACGCAAATCTTGGAAATATGTCTTCTCAGTTGAAATTTCTCAACTTACTTCCAAGTAATACACCAGGGAACTCTAAAAATCCTGGCTGAGTGTTTACCTATCTATCAAACCGCTTATGAGCCTGACTTCCCTGGCTTCTGGACTTGTGTTCCCAAGTCCAAAACAATGTACATATGTGTCCTACCTGAACTGACAGACTCTGGGATTACAGCCTTCCAGGCAGGCAGAGGTTTAATGATTTTCAATTAGAGATTTATAAAAACTGAACCATCTCTCAAAACTATTTCAGGATCAAACACATTCTAACAAAAATAATTTGCAGGTTTTTTTTCCCTAAATAATTCTAATTATGCATATGGAGATAATAGAGATCTGTACCTGTGGCATAGCATCTAAATGGTTGCTCTAAAGTATGAGAAGAACTGGAGATACTCTCGGCCCCAGTTGTATGATTACATGGCCACCATTTATTAGGAGCTGATCTTTCCAAAACCAGTGAGTAAGAAAAAGTGGTTAGAAGAAAACATACACACACACACACACACACGCACATACATACATACATATATATATCTTTGTAACTCCTGTCATTTAGTGAAGGCATGATATTTATTGAATACAAATTTGGGGGAATGTACAAATCTATTTTCCTTTTAAACCCTTGATCTCAGTAAAAGAGGTGGCAGTGCCTTTCCAGTATGCACC
The DNA here is from genome assembly GCA_034781795.1 of Crypturellus tataupa. NCBI lineage: Eukaryota > Metazoa > Chordata > Aves > Tinamiformes > Tinamidae > Crypturellus > Crypturellus tataupa. The sequence continues at coordinate 307,113 of JAWLRI010001009.1, forward strand.
ACTTTGCCCCAAGTCTTTCCTTCTGAAAGGTTTTGTATAACAGGATGTAATTTAAAAAAGGTCGTAAATTATTAGGGATTAGTACTCCCTGGTAAGTCTTGTGACCTAGATGAGGAGTATCTCCTAAAGCAGCTTTGTGAGGTTTGGGGTATTATTTTATAAAGTGTATCCTGGAAGGAGATTGCTTGAATACTGAAAGATTTTTGCCAGGGAACGGTGGGCTTGATAATTTCGTGCTTTTTGAGACTAGGGGAAAGAGAAGTATTGTTAATATAATGCTGATCCTTGTGGATTCCAGAGCTTCTGTGTGGTCCAAGGGAAGCTTTCTGTTATGTTAGGTTGCAAATTAACATCCTTCTGCAATATGCTGTATACCCCCTTTATTCTCCTGTAAGTAGGTGAATTCATTGTTCATACCTTTTCTGTCTCTCACCTGTATAGCTGTGTGTCGGGAGAGAGATCCTTTTGGGACAAGTTAACTTGTCCAACTTAGGCAGAAGAGGTCAGTCTCCCGAAGGATCCTTTTAAGTGGGAGGACAGACCTCTGGTGTATCAGAAATTCACCCCCTAGATGGACTGTCCCCCTGAATTGCCTCTGTCTATATAGTATCTTGAACATGAGTCTTGGTTCTTCAGTTATAGAGAGAGGCTGCATGAATGCTTTCATCTATATATACTGGAAATGTATGAAAATACTAATTTCTTAGCCAAGTAAATTATTATCAAAAGGAAGAGAAAATATAGTTGATATTGGAGATATTTTTTAAACAAAGTTGGAGAAAAAAACATTGGTTACATGATAGTTTGGGAGCAATTTTTGAGAAAAAAAAAAGAATGCTTAGTGAAAACGGTTCCTTGTGCTACTTATCAGTAGACTTGGAGGACAAAAATGTTCTGCTGTGGCCTGATAAAGAAATATTGAGCAAAGAAGAAAAGATGAGGAAGGTATACTGATAAAAAAAATAAAAAGCTGTTGATGTGACACATGCAAACATTATACTGCCATTTGGAAGTTTTGCTGATACAGAGAAACTGGAAACAAATACTTTTTTTTTTTTTACTTAATAATTGGTGACACAGCAACTTCCTGAAAAAAGGTTAGTCAAGGACAATTCTGAAACTGAACCCATTGTCTGAACCCATTCCTACGGAGCTAGCCAGCTGAGAAAGTGATTCTTGAACCAGAACCCATTTTCATTAGAGACCTTAATTTGGTATTGCCTGCATGAAGGCTTCTTTCAATCTTAGCATGACTAGCATGGCATTCTATTCATTCATTCCACCTACTTCAAAACAAAATACACATTGAAATTGTGTATTTCAGTTCCAATTTATGATGTTAAAAAAAATCTTGTCCCTCAAACTTGAGGTCATTTCAGACTGGAGTCTATAAAGCTCTAAATCCAATAAATCAACTAAGTATGGGTTAATTTCTGTGGTGTAACCTATGAGGTGAATCTGCTACCATGAGTGTTTAGGAGCATTTTAGACAGCCTAATGTAGCCTGCCTGGCTGCAATGTTCAGTTCCAGGAGAGTGCAGATCTCCCATTTCACATGTACCGTAACTACCAGCCCCATGTGCATGTCTCTGATAAATTATGTTATCTGAAGTGGCCCTGGGCTCCTCTGCGCATATTGCTGCCAGTAAGTTTGATGAGCAAACATTTGTTTGCATAGCAAATATTTGTCTTAATTTCCCAAAGTCTCCTGAAAGTAATCATGTAAACATGATTACTTGCAAGTAATGTTGCCTTGAATAGCCTTTGTAGAAATTAATAGCTACTTTGTGTTTTGATTTCTGAGGAACTCTGTGTTCAATGAGGTGAAAGAAAGACTCAATTATAACACTATTATGTATCAAAGAAACATTGAATAATTTAAGTTGGAGGCCCTTTGGTCCGACTCCCTGCTTTAAGCAGACAAACTTCCACATTAGGTCATATTGCTGAGAGTCTTGTCCTGTTGAGCTTTGAATATCTCCAAGCAGCGGGGAGGGATTTAACAATCCCTTTGGGCAATCCTCTTTGGGAAGAATTTTCTCCTTTCATCTAGTCAGAATTTCCCTTGCTGCAGTGTCCATCATCTTTCATTCTGAGTCCTGCTCCATCTTCTTTATAATCCTCACTATGTAGCTGAGGACAGCAGCAAGACCCTCTTCCCCCAAGAATTCCCTTCTACAGGCTGAAGAATCCCATGTCCCTCACTTTCTCCTTATAAGTCATGTACATAAATTGTGTCAGTATCTGACCATCTCAGTCACTTATTTGCTCCAGTTTGTGCATATCTGTCTTGTACTGGTGAGCATTAAAGCAGCCCGCCAGAATTGGTCTCCCAAGTGCTCCCAAGGGGAATAACCACTTCCCTCAAGCTGCTGAGTGTCAGGGAACAGCAAAACAAGGCTGCTCCACAAGAGAAGAGCCAGGAGTGACCCCAACACAGGCAGGGTCTTACTGACCTGGGGGCAGTTTCAGTTTCACAGTGACAGTGACGGAGCAGGGCAGGAGACACAGCTGGGGAAATGAGCTCACTAACAGTGAGCTGCACTGCAGTGCATGAGTCCACATTGATGCAAGTATTTCATTATGTACTCTTGTACACTGTGAAAAAATAGTCTCAGCAGATGAAGAGGGTGAAATATTTGATATTCCAATGGTAATTTGCCAAGGAGACTCCTTTTAACTTGACAAATTTAATTCCATTCTAGTTATCATATGTGAGAACCTTGAATGAGATGCATTGGTTCCAGCTGTTTGGACAGCCTGAAACATTGACCAACTATTTGAGATTGTGAGATTCTAGCCGTACTTGGGAAGCAGTTATGGAAGACATAATACTATTTCTGTAAAGGATCCTACATAATCCAGATACATAGTAAACACACTTTACAGGGTGGCAATGATTTTGTTTGGGATACCTATTTTTATGATGCAGTGAACATTTAGGCATGTAGTATGATTTGTGACTACTGTAAGAAAACATGGTTGTCTTCTTTGATCAAGAGGTTTTTCACTTCACCTCTTCTGGAGGACTCTGGCCCATGGAAGGAGATAATTTTCCATGATGAAAATATGCTTTGATATCTATGGACAGTCTCTTTGTAAGATGTGAGAATATCAGCAGCACAACTAGAATATTTTACTAAATAGTTCATAACTTATTTTTACATATGACTAGAACTTGTTATTTAGTTATTAGTTTGTAATTTTTGTGCTCTTTGCACACTTCACTTTGTAGTATGCAAATTCTTTTTAGTACATCAAAAACTTCTGAAGTTTTGTAGCTTGTGTGGTGTCTAACTGCTTGTAACAGCTGTTCATGAAGCAGTGTGATCCAACCAATGAAAAACTCAGGAAATGATAAGCGCAGCAGGGTTGGTCTTTGGAAATCTTTTGCCTTTCTTTGCTGTGGGGACAGTGATGAATTTATTTTCAAGTTTGTTTTCTGGCTTTTTTTGCACTGTGCCAGAAATAAAAAGGAAAAATGAGGTGTTATATGAAGATACCTACTTACATTCTCCTGCTTACAGGTGAGTGAACATTTCTTTATACTTGCCTTCTCAGCTGTTACTTTCTTTCCAATTCTAGTAATTACTGTATGAAGATACACCTAAATATATTCTAAATGGAAATTATTATGAATTGATCTGCAAATCACTGTGCAGTCACTGTTCATGTTTTCTTTATGCATTATTCTGTTTTACCATATGAAAGATTACTTTAGTTACATCTCCATCAGTAAGTTTAAAGTTGCTTAAAATAAGGGTAAAGTATAAAATTTTGCCATGCAAAGTTCTGTAGCTTCTAATAATCAGATTTCAAGAATAAATTGGGTGGTTGTTTTTCAATGAAAGCCATTGCAGGCACAGAAACACGTCAATATTAGAATTAGAGGCATGGTGGCAAATACACGTAATGCATTTCAACTGAATATAACAATTTCAACTGAAATGTTCATAGAGAGACTTCTAAGTTATCAGCATTTGAAAACATGATTTTATAAAAGAAATTATCAGACAGCCTTAGTAATAAATGATATATTCTGATAATAATTGATATATTCCAGCAATAACATATTTGTTTTTAAATTTTAGGGTGCTTTTGTAAAAATATGCAGGTTGCTACAGACAAAACTTCACCAACAACAGCAATGTCTAGTAACTCACCTCATGGCTTAACTACCTCTGAACCAGGACCACACTCAGAAGATCACATTCCAGGTATGTTTTTTAATTATTACTTCTTCCAAATCCTCAATTCCTTCTTCAGTGTCCACACCTGACTCTTGTGAATTCACTCTTTCCTTTTTCCCTTGCTGTTTTTCTCATGGTGGCTCTTGTACAGTTGTCTGTTCTTTCCATGCATTTACTGTGGCCTATTCCTATTTGAAGTTTGATTTTTTTCCTGCTGAGTCTTGACACATTGTCAGTTTGATAAAAGTTGCTCCTTTTCTCAGTTTTTGCCAAGCCTGTTGCCTAGGTGTTACTTAGGCAAAAGTTTGCCCTCTTCTCTTAGAGATTCGGCAAATGCCAGTTTCTTGAAATGTTTTTAAATTTTAGGGTGCTTTTGTAAAAATATGCATGTTGTTACAGGCAAAACTTCACCACCAACAGCAATGTCTAGTAACTCACCTCATGGCTTAACTACCTCTGAACCAGGACCACACTCAGAAGATCACATTCCAGGTATGTTTTTTAATTATTACTTCTTCCAAATCCTCAATTCCTTCTTCAGTGTCCACACCTGACTCTTGTGAATTCACCCTTTCCTTTTTCCCTTGCTGTTTTTCTCATGGTGGCTCTTGTACAGTTGTCTGTTCTTTCCATGTATTTACTGTGGCCTATTCCTATTTGAAGTTTGATTTTTTTCCTGCTGAGTCTTGACACATTGTCGGTTTGATAAAAGTTGCTCCTTTTCTCAGTTTTGCCAAGCCTGTTGCCTAGGTGTTACTTAGGCAAAAGTTTGCTCTCTTCTCTTAGAGACTCAGCAAATGCCAGTTCCTTGAAATGAAAGACTTAAAAGCATGGTCAAGCTGATAGCTACTCCAGGGCACCAAGCAATTCTCTAACACCTGAAGCCTAGTAATAGATAATGTCAACTTTGTGAGTTTGTCCCAAGCATAAAGTAAAACCTGTTAGTTTAAATGTTGTGAGTTACTTCATGATTGGAGCTAAGAACGCACTTATTGACAGTAGCTGTCTCCATGCCAACAGATAAGAACTTCTTAAGTCACTTGATTGATCATACTCTATAGTCATGATTAAATGCAGGTACAACTCAGCATAGTTAGGTAAAGACAGAGGCTTGTAGGTACCTTGGCCTTCTTTGTCCAGTGTTATAAGATGGGATGTCGGGTTGAACCTGTTTTCTACTCATAGGAGCAACATTTAAACAGAGCCAAGTCACTTGGTATCAAGATATTATGAACAAAATTAATCAGTTCTTTACCACTATTTATCTGTACTTCAATGCATGCTGAATGTTGAGTATGCCACTGAAAGTACGTTTATGGTGCCTTTGTTGATACCAGCATTGCAATACAAATGAATTTGAATCTGTCATCTTGATAGGCCTTTGAACAGCTCTTTCTGTCCAAAATTCTTGCGTAGAAGAGTTCCAAGAATGTGTTCTTGCAATCTAAAATTTCAAACATGAATTAATTATCAGCAACTACAATTTAAACAGTTTCCCCTCATATTTTTAGAGAAGTTGAAGCTGAGGCACAAAGAACATTAAGGCTATCAAGCATCAGAAAATAGTTGTGCAGTTTAAAATGTAAGGCACTCTATATGATCATTGGATAGGCTGGTTGTTTGTTTGTAGTAAAGATAGTTGTGGTAAAGGTTGTTATAAAGCAGATGTTGGGGCAGCTTTGCTAGCTGAAGAGCGAGGAATTTCACTTAACCTGTTTCTCCCTCATGTCTTCTCTGTTCCTGTTTTGTTTAGACAATACTGGAGGGCGGGTGGTGAAGGTAGAGAGAAGAAAGACAAGGAGGAGGCAGCTTTTGGTGGTGACAGTCTTACCTGCACGCTCCATCATGCAGCATGGCAGGATGTAAAGAAAACTGCTATTCTGATTTGGGCTAAATGATGCTAACTGTATATATATAAAAAATACAACTCTCTAAATACATGAGAGAGAGTTCTTGCACACAGAAGCTATCTGTCAAACAGACAAAACCCATATGAAGGAGGGTAAAGGAGAAATCAGCATGTAAGTATGGTGAATATAGCCCAGACTAGGTTGCAGTTAGTAGCTGCAATCTAAAATTTTGACAGGCAATAATGATTTACAGTTTGTTTCTAACATTTAAACATAATTTTGGTACATTGTAATTAAACAACACAAAATATTGCATATTTGGTTTCACTACATATAGCTGTGCAGTATATTCATGGCTCTAATTTTTTACTGTTTTTTCTTTTCAACAGCAAGAGATCGCTCACAAATATTAGGTAAGTTGACAACTTCCTTATATTTACTTCTACTTAAAGAAGATATGAACTTCCAACTTCTTTTACCACAGTTGATTATAAAAAATAAACCTGGATATGGGCTGCCTACATTAGCCTGAGAAATTATCCTTTTATGAATGGAGATTAAAGACACTTTCCAGTTGAAAATCATTGTATTTTTCCTGGTATACTCATTTGAGTAATAAGAATGTCACTTTGGTAGACTAGAACATAGTAATTTACTGGTTTTCAAATTATGATAATTACTCTTCGGGGAGTTTTCTTTCAGTAAAAACTGCAACATCAGCAGTAAGCAGCAGTTGGTATACTAAAGCTGGAGGTGAATTTAGTATATATTGTTATGATAAATGGAATAGATAAAATTAGGAAAATCTGTTTTCAGAGTAGAAATAAATACTACTTAGCAATAAATTATTATATGAATATTAGTATATATTAGTTAAAGTATTATTAAATAAGATATTATTAAACACTATCATTTAAAATTAACATAGTATTATTACCAGTAATTAAAAATTAACACCCAGCTTTTGATAAGAGTAACTAGACAAACTTTTTTGTTTGCATTATGCATTTTAGCTACTATGCTGTGGGGTAACCACTGTAAAAGTGCAAGGAAACCTGAAAGGAGAAGCACAGTCAAACAAAGAAAGTACATTGTTTATACTCCTTCATAAGCAAAGCTTCTTTGGTCTTCAAGGTTCCAAACATCCTCAAGGTGGGATCACAGAAATTATTCATAAAAATGTAAAAAGTGCTTCACTTTAGGATGTTTGGAAGAAAAATGAAGAGAGGTAGGCTTTGTAAGTCTTTCAAAGAAAACAAAGTTTTTGATTCAAATTATATTTCGAAGTAGAGCATTGACTGTCATTGCTGAGCAGATGCTTTAGAATGTGCTACAGGTGAGTTGTGTGCAGCTGATCTGTTAAATTTGAATCAAGATGAAAGTTACTTTACCTGCCAAAATTAATTACTGACTGTAATAAGTTGTAATTTCCTCAGTTTGTTTCTGTGCTTATCCAGATTTTAAATAGGCAAGACTTTTGTTTAGAGGTAGAATCAAGATCTAGGTATTACGTCAGCATATGGCTATTCTGTGTTGCATCAGGGTTAATTATTTCTTAATGACTTGGAGTAATGGTACCTTTCTTTTGCTCTTCTAGTGGCAACACTCAGCATTTCCTTGGTGCTCATTTGTATTTTTATTGCTGCTTGTATTTACTATGTAATAAGAAGGTCAAGGGTAAGTAATTCTTTACCTATCGATATTTGTTTAAGGTTGTATAGACAGTCAGCTTCCCACTTTCTTCACTTTTCACACAGATTGGCGGTGCTCCTTTTCACTGTACTGGCTATTTCTTTTACATTTTGCCACTCTTTAGACTTCTGAAGACCTGCCACCCTTTAGTCAATGTATCCCTCATTTAGCTTAGCCACTTCCCTTCCCAGCCAGTACATGCTCACATTTTCATATCAATAGATACTGGTTTGCAGAGGTTTACTCTCTTTAACATCATTTTTTGTCATTAAAAAGAGACTTGCATCAGAGACGATAGTTCACAAGTTCAAGTGAGCCTAGTCTGGATTATTCTGGTTCTCGTAATTATTTTGCAAACACAGGATTATAGTGATAATTCAGCATTTCTGATAAATTCAAATCATAGGTCATTTACCTAATAACAAAAGTAAAGGTAGTAAGAATAAAGATTTAGGCATGCAAAAATAGTCTACCATATTTAAGAAGCAAGTTAATATAGGGAAAATAACACCAGAACTAACACTGTTATTATATTGACTTTATTGATTTTGTATTTGTGAACCTTAGATGTATACTTCAGTGAAATACAAATAATATATTTGCATTTCTTGCACAGAAAGGTTCATTTGAAATTAATTCAGACCCCTCTGGCGAAGCTGGGTTGTCCTTTAAAAACATCAAAGCATGAGAACCAATTTGAGGTAAAAGATGTTCTTTGAAAGAACACTACAATTTCATGAAGCTCTGTGTCAGTATTTTTCTGTGCTTCAGGCAGTGTTTCAAATCACTTCAAAATAATTTGACAAGTTGACAATAACTGCTGGCACCAAAAGAGTCTCAATTCATGTTATTAAGTAAAGCCTTAAAATTAGGGAGCTCCTGATGTACAGAAGAACCATCTGATGGTATTGCACTCCCTGCAGTGTGCTAAGGAAGACTTCAAACTGCTGCAGAGCACCAAGCTGTATAAACTCTTTGCTCTTCAATACCAGAACTAAATTCAGTGCTGAGAACTGTGTGATACTAGGGGACTTGGGCAAACTTAACCGTTGGTGTTTGTAGACTTGACCATGTATTTGATCTGTTATTGTGTTACAGTAAATTGTATTTTCATCTTATTTCTTGCTTCAACATTATTTTTCATATTTCTATTTTCTTATATTCTTTCAGGTGCGAGCAGTAAATGAAGTTCCTCTCAATTGATAATAATTTAAGCAGCACTTCCCACAGAGTTGACCCCTCAAAAAATTAAGTTCTTGAAACGAGAGAGATCCTAATTACAGAAAATGTTGAAATTAGGCCTTGTTTGTTCTAATAAATCAATTCTGCCCAGGAAAACTCCTGCTGCTGCAAATAGTCTTATTGTTTAAATTTTTTAATATATGGCCTTATTGTTTAAACCTATTTTGATTGACATATTTCATGTACAGATGCCTGTAGTGACAGATTGTAGCATGGATTAACCAAAGCTGGCCACAGCAAACCTTCCTTTATTCATTTTATTCTGTTTTCCTGCGTCGTTGTAGCTGAGTGGAAAGCCAGCCACCTGAGTTCAAGTTTTTTTAGCAAAAGTGTATTATAAGCAAAATCTCTTAAGATGGAGAATGAATTTACAGAGTTGAACTGTGTTGCACTCCTTGATAGCAGATCTTATAGAATAAAATAGTAGAATAGTTTCACATCTTGAGCTTAGGATAAAACCTAGCATCCACATTAACTTATTGTAGAAAGTAAAAAAAAGAAAAAGAAAAAACAGTAGGATATCACCATATTATCTGTGGAGATAAGTACATTGAAGAGTGTGGGATGTATAAGAACTGCAGTAGCGAGACCATGTAAGAGCAGTAAAAATGGAGGAAATGACAGGTTCTATTTGTCTGCAAATCATCTCAGACCCGTTTGCTTTCTCAGTAACAGTGAAGTGTAATAGCAGCATTTAGTTTTAGACATCAATTGATGATCTATGCATAAAACCATTTTTTGCAAGATCTAGACTTCATGAAAGCCAAAGAAATACTTTCATTTTAATTTAAAAAAAATCTTAAAAAATAATTCATAATGCAAAAAGATGATTGATAATGTTAACCGTTTTTTCTTCTGCTGTATAGGTAAACCTATATATTTTTCCTTTCTGTGTGTTTAAGAATGAAATAGTTGTATGAAATGTATTTTGGAACAGCACTATTTGTAGTACAAGCTTTGTGCTATGGCCTCTTCCTCTGATTTGTTTTTTAATGTTCTTCTTGTGGTTCTTTTCCATTAAATGGAAGTTCAGTATGTGCTTAAGTGCTTTACTAGATAAATGTAGATGTAGGAGTATCCTGGCAACAAGCCATTTTAGCTGAACACAGCAAAAATAAGAGTAACAATTTGTCCATTTTCAAGCAATAATTCCTATAAATCAAGTTTATATTGCTTTCTTTTTGACATTTGTAAACCTGTATGTGACTGGCTCTTTGCTTTTGAAAAAGTTTGCAGCGCGGCTGTGTTTTGTCTGCGCTTTTGCAGATTAAAGTATTAGAAATAATATTTACTGTTTGTTATTTTGTTAATGCACTATTCAAAATGTTTGTGATTGCTGAAGTAATTAGAAAAATTCTCTTTTACTCACTGAACAAGTCCCACGAAATGGTGCTGAGCATGAATGAGTTCAGTACCTGAGACCTGGGAATGATTTGTGTGAATGAAGTCTGTACAACATACGGCCTGGCAAATGCTCTCGCAAAGCAGTCAGTCTGACTCATTGCACTGCCGTTCTCTTGGGTGCTGGTGGGCAAGAGGGACTGGCGGGAAGGACATATGGTGGCAGTAGCAGTTTGCTGGGGAACAGTGGGAAGGCAGGTTTAGACAATAAGGCAGCAGGGAAGCTAGAAGAACAGGGTGATGAGGTTCTCGAGTGCATTATAGGAAAATGTGGCATGAGACTGTGGGGGGTGCTTGGGCCCTCATTTGCAGAAGTCATGGACATGGAAATCCTGTCCATTGATGTACACACAGTACACACTAGCTGTGGTTAGATAAATCCCTGTTTTTAAGTTTTTAGTTAGTTTGCAATCGCCTTAATTTGCAGGAAATAAGTTTTAAATTAGATACTAGAAAAATCTTTTATGAGAAAAGCAAGCTACCCAAACTAGTTTGAAACCTTGCTCACTGGAGGTTATACTTAAAAACACATTAGACAAAACATCCCTACTTGTGGCACAGTGAAAAGAAGGTTGAATTGGATCATCTCTGCAGGTTCCTTCAAGTCCCGAATTACTGATTTCTAGCAAAGACCACAGCAGAAAGCTAGCTCTGTTTGCAAATAACCTGTACAAAGTGAAGAAGCTGAGAAATAATTCTTCCCCCTGAAGCAGATGTTAGATACAGTGATCTTCAGAGACTCATATATGTGCTGTAAAAGAGCATTTTATCATCACAGGTTTCTTTAAAGGGCCAGCTTGTGGTTCAGTGGTTACAGCCCTGAGCAAGGCATGGTGAGGATGCATACCCATGCATCCAGCTGCAAGTATAGGCTGAAAGGCTTTTCTCCAGGCCATCTCCAGTGGCTTGCCAGCAGCTGTGCTCTGCCACAGGTTACTTTTGCCAACATAACTGTTCATGTGAGTTCCCTTATTCCGTTTCAGTCATAATAAGCCAAGTATCCTTAGCCAGTTTAATGGCAGGACTTGCTAACCCTGTCGATTTTGTCTGAAGCAGGCCAGGGGATGGCCCCTGTGAACAGCTCCTGAGCAGATCTCTAACTAGTGACTGTAGCTGAACATCCAGGGGCAGAAGTCGCTTCCGAGGTGCCAGCTGGCAACAGAATAGCAGGTGTCTATGTGCAGACTTGTTATTACCTCTCTGTCCCTTCTTGCTTCGAGGAGAAGATAGTATTTACTGCTGGTTGACATTGCCTAAAAGGCAGAGCTGTTTACAGAGGCAGAGTCAAATGTTTGGTCCCTCACTGTACAGTTGCAGATTTTGCCTTGAGCCAGAGGAAGGGTACATGGTCCAGAGAGAATGGCTTAAAAAATGCAAAGCGACCAAAAGTCTCAACTTTCAATTAGTCTTAGACTCCTGCTGTCCCTTTTAGAAAGGAAACCCAAAGATTAATTACTTAATCTCTTTTGCAGTCTTTAATCTAAATTGCAGTACAGTCTGTAGCTTCTGAACTCCTTTGGAGAAGGATTATTATGTTGTGTTTTGTTTTGTTCTGTTTTTTTACCTGCCCACATTTAGCTCTACAGAGGTAATAATAATCACAGAGGAATACTCCTGTTTTGTGTCTCAGTAAATCGAGAATACTGCTTCATTCCTAAACACGTTGGAACATTTGACATGGATTACTATTTACAGAAGAGTTGAAATCAGCTGTTTTTATTATTCAGTACTTCCTAGGAAGGAAACATGGTAAATGTTAAAACAGTAAGTGAATGTCAAACATCCTGTGGTTCAGAGTGTTCCATTCAGATTGGGGAAAATATTTATTTCTAGCACAGCATCTGAAGAAACCATGAAAATTTTGTGACAGAAATCTTGCCATATATATATCTGGACATGCCTATCTTTGCAACTTTCTTTAAGCCTCAATGGCATTTGTAGCTCTCTAAAATGACAGGTCTGGAAAACTTTAATGCTACTGTATTTTTTCTTCAATATTATTAGTCAGGTTAGTCAGGGTGGTAGTAGGGTTGTAGGGTAGTAGAATCAGCCGCAGGGTCAGAGACCACAAAGGAATAGTTCTTGTTATTGCTTCTCTTCTATTAATAACTACTGAGTAGGGTCGTTCTGTGGAAAACTGTGGGCCGAATTATATGAACTTCTCTCACATGAGTAATCCACTGAGGTCAACAAGACCAGTCATATGAACAATTCATTGAGCTTAATTTTACCTCTTCCATGCTATGGATAATATCGTATCGTATTTTCTTCCCCCTTGACAACTTTCTTACAATTAAAAGTCTAATTTCAAATCTCATTTGTGTTAAGGAAGACATTCATTTTAGCATTTCACTCAATTAGATATGTTCTTTTAAAGAATAATTTCACAGTTGTACATTATTTTTACTTTACAAAGTATTTTCGAACAATAAAAATTAATCTCAGATTCTCAGCTAGCAGGAGTAGACATAGATCCAGTGCATGGACATTATATCAAGTAAGGATCTCTCCCTGAATAATAAAAGAGAAAGAAAATAATTTGTCATTCTTCAGCAGAGATCTGCTATTTCAGCAGCAGATGGCTCAGTACAGAGGGCCTTGGTGTGTGAATAGCGACATTGTTATTCAGCCACGGGCCTCATTACACCTGGGCACGCTGTCTGTGCCCTGTTACAGGCACCCCATTGTAACCCAAGAATGCATCTTGATCAAGATGTACAAGCCTGAAATTAAATAAGTAACTTCCAGGATGGTCTTACTGAGGGGATGATTAAGACAGCATCCCAAATTCAGATTCTACTATGAGGAGGAAGGGATTCATCTCCCTTGCAATTTGAATCTTAGCACCTTGAGACACACAAGTGAGTCAGAAAGCTGAACATGCTTTCTTATCTGCATATTGAATTTCAAGACTGATGATAAATCATGATGATAGAAAAATAGTCTGTACTCATCAGAAAGGTGCTTATAGAAATAATGACACTGAAAAGGCTTCAAAAGCATAGAAGGAAGTACATAGCTTCTGTGAAGCCTGTAGATTCAGTACTAGATATGGAGAATGCTATGGCTAACTTTAATTTAGCAGCTGAACTGAAATGGAAACAAGAAACATATATCTAGAATTAGGGGATAGCATTTTTAAAGTTTTCAAAGTAGATTAAAATGCACTTTGTTCAGGCTTTGCATTTGTCATACCATCAGGCAAGATGCAGGCTTAGAAAAAAAAATGCCTTTTAAATGGTGCACCCATTTTTTAAATTTTATTTTATTGATTACAAGCTTGTCTTTAAAATTTCCATTCAAAATGGATTGCAATACTTTTGTTTAAGAAGCTGAAGTACTTCCCAGGATTCTCAGTTGCTGCAGTCTCCGAATGTTTGCTTTCCGACGCGCGTTCGGGTGCTACGCGTGGCTCCCTTGGGAAGGGATGGGTTTCTGCATGAATGTGTGAATGCCCGGACCGTCTGCAGGCCCCGCCACGTCAGGCCTGGGAGCGAAATCCAGACCTGTAGCAGGGAGCCTCCCACCTTCGCAAGCTGCTGGCCTTACCATACAGGAACACCCAGCAGCGAAAAAATCAGGAACGCAGAGAAAGATGAAGGTGGGAGGAGGTAAGTAGTGGCCACCAGCTGCAGTTAGGAGAGCCAGGACTGTCTGTGCCCCATAGAAACTTAACTAGCAGCCTTGGCTCCCTGAAACAGAATCACAGAATCACACACTGGTTGAGGTTGGAAGGGGCCTCTAGGGATCATCTAGACCAACCCCCTGCTCCAGCAGGGACACCCAGAGCACGGGGCACAGGGTGGCATCCAGGTGGGTTTGGAAGATCTCCAG